>CM035425.1:146108981-146301481 GCA_020310875.1 Ceratopteris richardii | reverse complement strand
TTTTAATCTACAACCACACTTTAATCTCCTTACTTTCACCACACTTTAAATTGACTTTATTTACACAACTCACTTACTCCATTCTTTTAACCTTTTTCATATACACCATTCATTTAAAGTTTCTCTTTAACTTCCTTTAATTGCATCATTTATTCCAACCACTCTTTCAATCACTTTAGTTACACATCTTCTATAAACCATTCTTTTTCCTAGCACTCATATAGACCACTAGATATTTATCCTTTTAATTAATCATTCTAATTCTATTTACCCTAAATTTCTCAATTAAATAAATCCATTAAATTAAGCTTAGGTTAAGCTTTTAATTAATTAGAACCTTAGTATTAAATGCACATACATGATTAAATAATTAATTAAACCATATTTTAATTTTTGTTATTGAACCAATGTTTAGTTATAGATTAATTTCCTTAAATATTAATTATTTTAATCCTTGAAACATTCTAAAACCCTAGAAAACCTACTTAAAACCCTTTGAAAATCATTGATAACCCATTAAAATCTTTCTGATCCCTTGTAAACCCTAACATGAACCCATTAGAATCTTTTGAGACACTTCAGATGAACCTAATTGACATAAAATCATATGAACTTAGAAAACCCTAGGGTTAAATACCCATGAATCAAACAGGTATAAATATGAAATACTCATTAATTGAGTACTTAGGGTAAACCCTAATATGCACATATGTCCTGCTTCATGCTTCATACCTGATAACATTTTCAAAATAGTTAATCCAATTAGCACAACTGATCAACAGTGAAAAAGAGGTTTAGAATTCACCAATTAAGTTGCTTTTATTTCCTCTGGTTATCAACTGGAAGATGCAAATCTTCCCGACATCCACCGCCACCAAACCTGCACATCGTCCTCGATGGGCCAACTTGCAGATTAAGGGAAGCGGCATTTTCAATGATTATCCTGAAATTAAATCATAGAAAAGCATCAATTCTTTATATAAACATCTTTCAATTTTTTAATCTTATCAACATGCACATGAAGTTTATTTCAATTACATCTGGCAATGAAAACATATTAAAGTATAAAGGTAAACTAGTAACCTGTTCAGTCAACAAACATTAATTTACATTTCATCCATTTATAAACTATGTAAAGATTTATAAAACAGAATTCATTTTCATTCATTCAAATGCAGGTTTCATCATATATATGCATTCACATATGAACAATCAAGCATGCCAAAGAAATCTACTAAATCTACTTGGACAGAGAGCCGCCTTGTATGCCCAATTTTAATCACTAGATGTGTTTTTTCACAACTAGTTTCTTCATATACATATGATGTAAACTTCATGTCAATGTAAATACCTTTTTGGGGTGGAAGAAGGTATAACTTCCATATCAATATTCTTTTTTTTTTTTTTCGCTACTTTTTTGTTTTAAAGGGGAAAGGCTTAACCCCTTAATCTGAGCTAAGGATCTAGCTGCATGGACAAGAAAGATCTAGGTTTTCACAGACATGTATCATGCAACAATATGCTCCTACATATATACAACTACTTTCGTTATCTAAATGAACTACAAATCCTTCTATTTTTAACAAATCTCACTTAATCTATAAATGTAGAAATATAAATTATGTCTATTTTCCTAATATGGTTAAATAGAGTCCTTTATAAATTAATATTCTTCATTCTAGATTTTAACAATTAGTTTTATATGAATGCAAATAAAATACGTAAAACAAAATTTTAAGACAAAGAAAAATACGACCTAAAATCAATTTTATCTTCAATCTGCTTCATCTTCAATTTGCTCATCTTTATGCATCTTAATTTGTTCTTCAAAGACCTGTTAAAACTCAACCAGCAACAGCTAGACACGCAAAATTAATAAATTTCATATTCAAATCTTCTCTTGGTTTTCCTGCAAAAGAAACCCACACTAAAGAAATTCATTCATACATAATTAATCATGCTCATCATCAAACATTACTTCATACATTTCATCATCTCTTTGTTTAAATAATTTAATTCTTTTGCCAGCAATTAAGTTCTTAAGAGGCGTGCCATCTAATTCGCGTAAGGCATACGTTCCATTATCATAGGTTTTGACTACCACATAAGGTCCAAACCAACGTCTTTTAAGTTTCCTACGGGCATCATACTGAGAATCAAACGTACTATCATACAGTAAAACCCAATCATTAACATAAATCGGCTTTGGCCTTAACCTATGTGATTTATCAAAATACTTCTTGTTTTTCAATCGAGAATCTTTTAGTTTAACTATAGCCTCTTCTAAACGTTCATTCCCTTGCTCTAACTCCTGGATTCCGTGAGCTAATAAATCTTCTGTCGACAAATTATCTTCCCATGGTAACGTAGTCCAAGTAAGAATTTGCGTATGCACAGGGAATATCGGTTTCTGGCAATACATCAACTCCGCCGGCATATACCCCGTTGTTCTAGTGCAGGTCATTCTATCGGCCCACAACGCAAATGGCAGATAAGTTGGCCAATTCTTAATTTCTCCATTACAAGCTTTGGAAATTGCTTTAATAATAGGAGAATGCCCTCGCTCAATCTTCCCATTAGCTTCAGGGTTGTAAGCAGTAGTAAGGGCTAAGCGAATTCCATGCCTAGCAAAGAATTCTCTAGCCTCCTGCGCATCTAACTCTCCCCTATCAGCCACTACCTTTTCTACATAACCAAATCGTGAAATAACATCCTCAAGAAGAAATTTGCATACATTCAAGGTTGTCTTAGATCTTAAAGCTCGGCCTTCTACATGATTCGTAAGATCTTCACGTGCCAAGACTATATATCTCATCTTATTGATACCTTTGGGCATGGTAACTAAGTCTACAACCCATTTATAATGGATGCATGGTGGGTAGGTAGGATGCAACGGATCCCTATGTTTCACTGAGGAATGAATCTGACATATGTCACATGAATTCACATAATCTTTAACAGTAACATAAATCCCTGGCCACCAGTATCCTTCTCTAATTTTTTCATACGTAGCTACAAAACCTTTATGTCCTGCCCATAAAGTATCATGCATACTCTTCATGACTTGTAACTGAAGATCCTTAGTACCTAGTACTCGTTGTGGCAATCTAATTTTTCCCCTCGCATGTCTCCAAATGAAACCATCTTTCAAAAAAAAGTTGTAAGCTCTTTTCCTAATATTCCGAAATCTATTTGAAGACCATGAAGGTTCCCTAACCAAAGTACTTAAATACTTTCCAATATCCTACCACTCTCCTTCGTATTCTTCAATATTAAACTGTTCATATGCGTATGCTTTAGAATCATAATTAATTGCATTTATTTCTAATTCTGTTTCTTCCTCATTATCAAATCTAGCTCGAGAAAGCATATCAGCCACATGATTAGATTTACCTGCAATATGTATCAAAACAGGATTTATAAACTTGATGAATGAAATCCATCTAAGCATGGCAATGTCGGGTGATGAACAGTTTGTAATCATTCCAATCAGAGGTAGACAATCTGTCTCAACTATTACATTTGCACCTATAAAATATTCTTTATCGGATTTTAATGCCATGACTAAACCCCATAGTTCTCGTTTAATTTGCGGATAATTTCTTTGCGTATCGTGTAAAATCTTTGCTCCAAATCTCACAGCATACCTATTGCCCTCTTCATCGTCCTGACCAATAACCCATCCTATTCCTATAGGGCTCGTATCAACAGTTAAAATGATAGGCTTTTGATCACTATAATCTACTCGCTTTAAAATAGGAGCTTCAAGAAGTAATTTCTTTAACTTTTTCATAGCTTTTGAGTGTTCTTCAATCCAAAGAAACTTTCGATTCTTCCTTAGTAAAGCATAAAGACAGTTTGCAACATGTGCATAGTGTGGGATCCAGATGGCATAAAACACACAAGCACCAAGGAATCGTCTTACCTCACTAATATTACTACAGGTTTCAGAAATCTTGTTTATAGCGTCGACTTTAGGTGGATATGGCCTCCGACCGTAATGTCCACATAAATGCCAAACTATAAGTACCTCATTGACACCAAAAACAGATTTCTCAATGGAGAATGTGAGACCAACCTCTTCAAATCTCTGGAAAATCCTTTCACAGTCAGAGATATGATCTACTACAAACTTCCTGCAGCCAGAGGAATCTAAAGTTTCATCTTTCGCATTCTCAATACATCCTTTAATAGGAATGTCATCAATAAATGGCATGGCTATATTAGGAATGAAGTCATGTAATACTCAATTCATGGCGTTCATCATATGCGCTACTGAATTAGTAGCTCCTTGCGGCAAAGTGCACATGCGAACTAAGCCTAAAGGAGTTTTCATAGTCGTAATGTCTCTACTTTCAATAGCAAGCTAAAATTGATCGTAGCCAGAATACAAGTCTCCCATTGAGTATATGGCATGACCAGCGAAGGCTTCAGCGAATTCCCCTACAATGGGCCCAGTACCTACATTCCTAATGGTAACTTTGTTAACAGGTTGTAAATCTTGAATGAACCGTAACTTGCCATTTTTCTTTGGAACAGTAAACCACCTATTTGAGTAGGGTGCAGACGATGGCTCTAAAATTCGCATGTGAATCTTTTCCTTAAGAAGCCGCATTAACTCTGGTAAATGGGCTTTCGGAACAGGTATGGGTCGAAGATTCCATGGAATGTGAGGTATTGTAAAGATGATCATTGGTGGTACAATTTTTGGGTCCGCACAACCTATCTCATGGGAATATAAAGAAAATGCCTTTCCATGCTTTCTAATCACTCTTTGAAATAGTTCACGTTCCTCGGGTAACAAAAAATTTTCATCATTTCCTATCTTGATTAGCTTTAAAGTTTCTTCTGTGAAAGTATGACCTATATTTGTGCGCTCTCTTAAATAAGGATCATTGGTAACTTTCCTAAACTTCTCTTCACTCTCTCGTGGTAAAGATTGGGCAATCGGTTTAATTTTTTTATCAACGGTTTTGTATTTTGTATTTACTTTTGCTTCCTTTTCATTGCTCATGACAAATTTAATAATCAAATCATATTCTTCAATAGAATTTAAAAGTACAAATCTAAAATTTTCTTTTTCATGCAAAATATTTTGAAGTTCTTCAAATCAATGAGTTTGAAGATAAAGTTTCAATTACAGTTTCAATGTGTTCATCAGATGAAATGAATCCTTTCTCTTTATAAAATTTTTCATAATGTTTTATAATTTTTTTAGGAATTTGTTTATAATGACTGAACTGCAAATATGATGAAGGGAAATATAAAGAAAAATGATCTAAAGTATCTACAGATGGGTGCGAGACATCAAACCAAGAACTTCCGTTGTCTCGCTCAACAGTGGCATCTAGGGAAAATTTTGATCATAATAAGTTCCAAACTCACGAAGAGGCATATGATCTTCACGTATCTTTTCATGAGAACGGATGGGCGTCTTCCTAGTTTGCTCCCTATTTCGTACATGGTTTGGGCTGACTATCATAACTTGGAGCGATTGTAGATCATCTTTAGATCTAATTCTTGCGTATGCTGAGCCATCATCTATTACTTTAGTCTCCATTATGGCTTCACATATAAATGGTTGACCTAAGATAATTTCATAAGAGCAGTTGTCCTGAATGAAAAAGTGGAATGTCTCAGAGATTCCACCTATCATTAGAGGTATGTTGGCACATGCTCCTAGGAGTGATCCACAACCATTGTCCGCGGTTCGCATTATCCAGCCGTGATTTTTATCAATAGGCCATTTAAACTTATCATATAATCCTTTCGAAATCACATTGATTTCAGACCTAGAGTCAATTAGGGCTAAAGCAGAATATGATCTCTTCTGATCTCCTAAGTTAACTTTAATCTCCGGTGTGCCTCTCGCCCAAAAACTTTTTCTAAAATCACTCTCTGAGTTTTTTGTTTCGTTATCTGGTACAATCGGGCCTAAGAAATTTTTGTTCACATTACAGGTATTATCTTCTTCATCTTCTGAGTCTAAAGAAAGAGATTCATGAATCAAGTGAGTTACATCGGCAACATCTTGCATCTCTACCTCTTGTGACAGAGGGAATCTCTTCCTTTTAATTAGTTTAATAAAATTTTCCTTAAATTCAATTTTCGCTATCGAGAAAATTTGTTCTAAAGTCATTGTTACTGCACTTTTTAATAAGATGTCATACAATATTTCTTTCAAATCAACTTTTTGTTCAAGTTCGGAAATAAGAATAGCTTTCGGTACTCGTTTTAGTTTCTTTTCTGGTTTCTCTTCAGGTTTTGTTTCAGTTCTAGGAATTTGCTCTACTTTGTCTGATGTTTGTATTGGCTCACTAAACACAGGTTGTTTACCCTCCCTAATTTCTTTTCTTCGCTCCTCATTTGTTTTAGAACTTTCGCCTTGTTCAAACTGAACTTTCTTAGGCTTTGGCTCATCTCTCATCTTACTTCTAGTCATTCGTCTATCTGAATCATTTGTATCTTGCTCATCATCCCTCTTTCTTTTCTCTTCAACATTCGCAATATGCGAATATATCGAGAATTGATCGACAAGAGAGTTCCACGCAGTTTTCTGCATAATATCATCTCTCGCCTTTATCAAAGCTTCAATTGAGTAGTTCCTCGTTTCCCTTGTTTGTTCGGAATCAGAGTCACTATCAACATATTCTAGTTTAACAGCAGAAGCAGATTTCGAAGACTCAAAAAGGTTTTCATATAGCTTCTGCATCCCTCCCTTTCCCCAATTTGCAGCTAAGGGTAAATGTGTTCTATAGTCGCACAATCGCTTGTCAATATCAATTACAAGTCTTTTCTCTTTCGAAATCTTTCAATGCTTCACATGTGTAAGTCAAATGAACTGTGGCATCGCACCAGATACATCTCCTCACATTGGCATTTCTCCTTTCATTGAAATTTCTTTGGTTAAATGCTTGAGGAATCGGTTGAGGAATTGTTTGGGGTACAACTAGAGGATTAGGAGGTATAAAAGGTGGATTAGGAGGTACTAATGATGATTCGGAGCTACTAATGGTGGATTTGGAGCATTTATTGGTTGAGGATAAATAGTCGGATGAGCTTGCATTGGAGGTTTATCTTGAAGGTTTAAAGCATACACCACATTCTGCAAAGCCGCTACCTCTTTAGACATATTCTCGTGCATATGCATCATATTGTCCAACTTGTTAAACAAAATCTCAAATTGTAACTCGGTTGGTACTCTAGATGTGGATGTTGTAGGCTCAACTTTTGAATCTATATGTGTATCCCTAGTTGCCTGAATCGGAGGAAAACTGGAAGATGGTTGAGACATCGATTCATAAAGGAGTGTTTTACGTTGGATCATGTGAGCAACCGCCTCAACTACAGTTTTTACTACACCCCAGTCATCTGTAAGCCCATATTTTTTTCCCGGTTCTTCAAGCCTACGCTCAACCTC
Source organism: Ceratopteris richardii (assembly GCA_020310875.1). Lineage (NCBI taxonomy): Eukaryota > Viridiplantae > Streptophyta > Polypodiopsida > Polypodiales > Pteridaceae > Ceratopteris > Ceratopteris richardii. Next base: position 146,294,061 of record CM035425.1, on the reverse strand, counting down.
TACCCTTATATCTGGAGTCAAGATTTTAAGGAAATATAAAATGATATCTGGGGTAAGGGCAACTCTATCCTGTTCAGGTAATTGAGAGAATCTTTTCATAAATTCACTATGGAGTTGAGTTAACGAAATGTGAGGCTTAGGTGAACTAATCCATTTCATAAATCCTTCTCTACTATGTTGACTGTAGTCTTCTAAGTAGAATTCCTTATGCAGCTCTTTTCTAAACTCATTCCATTCCTTATTGTCATGTATATCCATAATAGCTTTTACAGTACCTATGGCCAGACGTCCAAGATAGGATTTCCACTTTGTTTCAGGTAAACCGTGTAACTTAGCTAATTCCTCAAACGTGTCTAAATAATTTGTAACATTCATACTAGTAAATTTCCCTTTATCCTTTAATAACGTTTCAACTACCTTTTGTCCTTGCGTCTCGTGCATCATAGTTTGAAATAGCTCGTCCATTTTTTGAAGTTTGTTTTGACCTAGCTTGAACAATTCTAACTATATCCTGAACTTCTTTTGTTACTCTTTCCTTATGTTCAGCTACTAATTCTGAAATTCCGTTAGAGTCCAGTTTGATAAGTTTATACTATGCCAATATGCTTCAAGTAAAGCTATGATTAACGCTTAACCTATGATTAACAAACAGTTGCCTTTAACCTATACTAGCAATTTAACCTTAAATAAAATTTTGCACCCAAGAATGTAAGGGTAAAGAAATTATACCAACTGCTCGAAGATGAGGCTCAAAATAGTGCTTTCTGTGAAATTCAATACATTTATTGATTTGAATCAAAACCTAAATACATAGTTTGCTAAAATGGGTGCAAACGTTTTGTGCTTCAATTGTTGATGAAAGGGGTGGCGTGACGAGGTTCTCCTACTTGCCAATCTTCGTGGAGGCGCTCAGGTCACCAGACCAGCCCTCGACACCAAGAAGATTGCAAGCTCACGTAAATGCCACACCTTCCAGGGATGAAGACGCAACTGCGCTGATGTAAAATCGTGTGAATGTATATGCAATGCAAAACTTTATACCTGAGCTGCAACGCCGTTTGTTTCACGTCGGGTTCACCAATGTCGGCGCGAAAGTCACGGTCGGTGGATCAGGGCGACCGCCAGAAATACGGCGCACGCGGGGTGCTTGGAGCAATCTCAGGTTAAGGAAGAGACTCAAATGATCAATAGATTTATGTTCACTTTGTCACAATGCACTCACTTGGAAGTAAGAAATCAAATATCAAATGGAAATCATCAACTACAATCATCATCACAATTTTAAAGTAACATCCTTACGAGCATTCGAATCGTTTACTATCAATGTTAATGGAAAATAGACAAGCTTCAAAAGCTTGATATATGAGATATGAAGGAAAAACAAGAAAGTATTCTCTTTAAGGCTATGTATGCTCTTTCACGTTGACATATAAATTTCAATTGAGGAAATCAAGAGGTATATCTAACATTGCCTTTTTTAAGACTAAATTCACAAAAAGGTAATACACTTTCATACAAATAAGCATTCATACATTGTATTCAATCATGCGCAAACTTGTGATACAGCAGTGTTGTGTATGGGATCACAAGGGATCGCACACATACATTCTTGATCATGCAAAACTAAAGTTTCGAAAGATTTGATCATAATCCAATTAATTTTTCCACCGTTGCTTTCAATACTATATGCGAACATTTACGTTTTGAAAATGTTAGATTTTATGTCAAATGGTAAATGAAAAAAACTCAAACAAATCAATATTTGTACTGTTGACCTATAATATCAGAGCATATTCTGTATTCATTAAAATCACGCATGTCTTCATATGCAAAAGGGCGATAAATTGGCGCAACACTGTGCAAGTGTAGATTACTGTCGGAGATGAACAGAAGTGTTAGCTGTTGAGTGGACCGTCATTTCTTTCAATTGTAGGGACACCACATCATGGCGCAACCACAGATTCCCATATGATGCCAGAACACTCAGATTACAGTCGCTTCAAACTTGCGCATCCCTCAGATTCCGCTTGTTCCCCCTATCAGAACATGCAACGGCCTTCATTTTTTTCTCCGTACTCCTCTGATCATGGTTATATCAGTCAAAGTAGAATCGAATCAGTAGTTGAAGTCTTTTGGAGATGAGCAAAGTATAACAAAATTCATCATAGATTACTGTGCATCAAAACACTGTAGCAGTGCAGAATAGCTCAGATTGAATTCTTTTTGTAGAATAGCCTGGTTATCATCAGAGCCTTGATGGAGGAAGCCATGTATGATCCAAGCATTGTCGGGATCAATTAAAGCTCATAACAGATAGTGTGCGGAGTAGAGCGCAATAGAAAATTCTTCAGCAAATCATTTTGAACGTAAGTCTCTGATAGATTTTCCACATCAAAGTTTTGATGACCTCAGTGGATGATGGAGCATCAGCTTTGAACATATGTCGGACATAAATCAATGGACAGAGGATAAGTGTTGTTGGTGGAACCCATGAGAATAGGCAGACGATAGGTCGCGATACTACTTAGAAAATCCTTCCCAACGCTTCATCAAATTAGAGGGATCCAATTACAGAAATCTTCAAAACGTAGAGCAAGCGCAATCATAGCATAGTGTAGCAGATGAGATCATAGAGCTTCAGAAAATTGCCACTTTGAAACAACAAATTGAAAGACGCTAGATGATGGTAATCAAATGTGGGTTAAAATTAAAGAAATGTATGAATGATCGCAGAAGTTTGTAGTAGAGAAGGTATGTGTGGTTGATCATTAGCATTCATTGCTGGAGAAGGAAGACTCCCGCAATGCATTTACGGTGCTGTCCAAGTCTAAAGATGACTGCGACACCTTGAGCATATGCACGTAGAAGAACATGGAAGTGCTTCGATGATTAGAGCAAACTTTCTTGCGTCAAACTCATAGTAGCCCCCATCAGAATTCTCTAGTTCCCTCCACCCAGAGCATAAGTCGTGGTCCATCTTCACATCTGATGCATAAATTCCTCATAGCCTGCCAGAAGAAAATCGTTGTTTGGCCTCCATCGCCAGTCACCAATCCCCTTTTTTTCTTCAATCAGTCAGCACTAATAATATATATTTTTCCTCCGTCCACGATAGATTCGATGATTTCTCTTCATTTCCTCTTCCTCCAGATGTCGGAACTGCCACCTCAGAAAGATGTCCGAAAGCCTCCTGCCTTCCCCTCTCTATAATTAGCGCATCATTATATCGTCCTTACTTTTTCTTTTTTTTGAATAATGATCCTCCGTTCTTTAGTGGCTGAAAAGCATGGTTCAAAGCTAAAGTCGATGGATACTATTCTTAGCATTGTTTGCTCGTTCCAGAAAATAGTTCATTACGCAATTGATGGTTTTTGTTGACTGCGCCATTCGATTTTGTTGGAATTTATCCCTTCGAAAAATGCACCAGCACAACTACTTATTGAACGTATGTTACTTGATACAATACAATGATGCAGTATGTTCCTAGCCATTACAAATGCAGTTATTAATGAGCCATTGCAGGATTAATGAAGTATTTGAAGTTCTCTCTTTTATCTTTGGAAAGCTTGTAATCAATAAAACCGGTACATATCCTTCGTCATCCATTCCTTTGAATTTGGTTCTGCTTCATCAAGAGTAGAGATGAGAATCTCTACGACAGCGTGCCGAAGGTTGTTGGGGGATTCTTGTGCATAAAGGGACTAGAGTGTTTGTGGGAGAAGGAAGAAGGAGAAAACGAGAAATACACACACTGAAAGCTTCTTATGAAGAGAAAAATACAACGATGATGTATAGAACAAAGCCAAAGGCTCTCTATGGGAAAGGTGTAATCCTAAAGAGTACACAATGAAATAAGATTACAAGATACACAAAGTCCTTGGTGCCACTAGCCTTCTCTACACTAGATCTCCATCTTCTCCAAGAGCTTGCACTTGTGCACACCTTGAACTCAAGCTTCTACAATATGGTAGGAGGGATGGACACCTTCTGTTGATGCACAAAACACTTCAATGGGACCTTGTGCCACCTTGATTTCTTTGCTTAGCACTCCTTCGTACACACAGTGAGTCACCCTTCTTGCACACTTGGCTCACTGTTGCGTCTCTACATTGCACATTGACTGAGTGTCTCTTGCTCTTCTCTCTCCTAGTGTGGACTATGCTCACCCTGCTTAGTCTAAGCAATAATAATGCATGCCCTTATGTTGAGTGTTGATTCACTTACGTGTCCCTCCTAACCGATAGAGTATCTTGGTCCTCATTTTTATGTCCCAAGATTGTATAAAAATGTGTATAGCCAATGACTCCCTATTTTGTCATGTAGTGACTTTAGAACAACAACAAAAATTTATACTTTCACTTTTATGTACCACTTCCACTTCACATACCTTTACGTTTTCCTTCATTTCTACAATATGTGTACCTAAAGGGCGGGGGGTTTCACTTGAACCTTCCAAACACCTCTTGAAACTTATAGAAAGACAATCTGCAACCTGCATCCACTTTCTACAAAACATAAACATTGTGAAAAAATTGATTGTGCACTATTTGTGCACCTTGACAATTGAACTTTGAGCCTTTGACTTTGACCATGTTGAATTTTGAACACTTTGACTTTGACCATGTTGACTTTGATGGGCTGAACAAAGAGAGACTTGAAAGATTTATTTTAGACAGATGGATGCTTTAGGAGTGCATGTACTATGTTAGTGAATAACTTGAAAGAGTTGACGAAGAGGCTCCACATGCATAAGCTAACAAGTCTTCTTCAAAAATGATAGATGATGTATTATGAGGTAAGAGAGTTGCATTTTAATTTACTTTGCAAGAAAAAAATGATATTTGTACTTCTATTGTGTATAATAGTGAATGCATTCAAGAATGCATTAATTAGTATGATTAGGAATTTCAAAATCTCTGATGTATAAGATGGAGAAACAAACAATATAGACATAAAATCAATGTAATAGGAATACAATTATATCTTCTTTCATGGATTGGCTATATACTCATATGCAAAGAGTGAATGAGAATAGTGAGCCAATCTTAGATGACTAGAGGGATGCAATGATAGGTTTTGAAAAAAATGGTAATTTCTTTTATAATAATCTTTTCTTTCACATACATTTAAACTTTCTTCTATTCTATTAATAGACATATTAATATAGGCCCCAATATTCACTACAAAAATGTTGGCTTTTGCAAAGTTTATCAAAAAACAAAGCTATTGATTCTTTGCATAAAACAAAAGACTCTACCATGGTTGCTTCTTTCTAGCAATTTTCACCTCCTAGTTAGAAAGGTGCAAAGCTTATAATCACTGAACTTGGTTATCTAAGGAGAATATCTACAAAATGTCATTTGGTATCCTCAAACAAGCAACCAAAATTTATATTTTTTATAATATATTCTATTATTATTTTAAGCACATAATAATTATACATTTTTATGTTTTGAGATGTTGTTCTGAAGGTCCACTAGTTTTGAACTAGAGCTTTGGAGCCTTCCAACTAGAGTAAATGATTGTTAACTTGAGTTTCAAGAGACACAACTCAAGGAGCGAGTACAGCTACCACTAGAGCACCAAAAGTAAATGGCACAATTTCTCTTTCACCTTCCTCTCCCTTTGCCTTAGGAGTTTTGTCCACCTATTTTTCCTTTGCCTCTACCTGCATAGAAAACTTAGGCTTGGCTTCCCTTTGATTGTGAAACTCCTTGGTACATCTCCTTGATCACCATCACTATGACTAATTGATCAAATTTTGGTAGGGAATTCCTCATATAAACTGATGTCGTGAACAATTTCCACCTTTCATCCTCTCTCAAGCCATTGAGAGTGTGCATGACAAGATCGTCATCTTTGATTGGGCTCCTGATTGAGCCTAGAGCATCTACAAGCTCCTTAACCTTCAAAATGTACTCATTTATGTTAGTACTTCGTGATTTCCTAAGATTATTCAGCTCATTCTTCAACTGAAGCTTCCTTGCCTTGGTTGATGAAGAGTACAATGTCTCCAAGGTTTCCCAAACCTTCTTGGATATTTCCTAGACTTGTATATACCCTATCATGCTATTGCTTATGTGTTGGGATAGAATGAATATGATTCTCTTATCCCTTTCTATCCATTCATTAAGTGCCTTGACCTACCCTTGAAGTGGTGGATCATGTACATTGGCATTTGCTCTATGCCACTCACTAATTTCCACAATCTTTTGCCCATAAGGTAGTTTCTAACTCTAAATTTCCATGGTTGATAATTGCTTTCTCTAAATTCTTTATCTGTGCATTATAGTCAGCAATACTAAGCTCTAAGATGCTCCTCTAGCTTCTCCTCAAGTATTTGTATGCTTTAGAAGATGTGTATATTACCTTCTGATAGCTTTTCCCTTGCAAACATTTGGCTAGTTGAGATCTGGATCGACATAGCCCCCTTTCAATGTCTTCATGCTTTGATAAGTTCTCATTGTGCTTCCACAAGTTTTCTTGATACCTTCAAGTCTTCAATATGCTTCCCATTTATGTCTCCAAGCCTCCCGAAAGGCTCTAATACAATTGATGGGGGATGATTATAACACCCCAATGCAACATTGGAAGACAACTCCCTCCACTAGGTCCACAAGCATTGATATATGCTCACTGTTCTGAACTTTTCTCTACAAACTTATAGTAGACTATAGGAGCTACCCAACAAGATTTAAATAATCCAAAATGGATATTCCACCTCGGAGAACCACCCTCTGCAAAACAAGCTATCTGTTTGCAACACTCGAGTCTACCTATGTGCAAAGATATACCTTCACAAAGTTGCCTATTTTGCACAACTCACTCAGCCAAATAACTTGAAAGTTTGGCAAAGTTCAGACAACTATATGAGAGATCAAATGAGTCTTGAAATCAATGAAAATGAGTGCGATGAGAGAGCAAACAATGCTCTACAATCTGGTACAGTGAGATTTTGAAAAGCCTAACTACACCTTTAGATAGAGAGGAGTGAAATCATGAGAAAATGAGGTAAGCAAGAAAGGGGGCTGCTTGCTAGAGTTTATGACTTCACTAAAATAAGTGGGAAACTCGTGGAATGCATACAACTTAAGAAACAATTGTGGAATGATGCTTATATAGAGTTTTACTTTTCCTACAATCTAGCTAACCACCCAACAATCAATGTAGGTGAACGTTTTGGTGGCTGATTTGATGAGATTTGAATTTGATTGAGCTTGGTGGAGCTTCTAACTTTATTCCATGACTTTGGGTCCTCCTTTTTGATTGGTCCGCTTGAAAAAACTTATGATTGAATCTTTTTGCATGATTGAGACTTGATTTTCAACATGTATGTATGTATGGGTAAGTATGTGTGTGTATGTGCATCTCTATATATTTGTGTGTATGTATATGTGATTGTACATATGTGGGTTTTTGTGTTTGTATATGTGTATGTGTGTGTATGTTCATGTATGTATATGTTTGTGTATATGTATGTGTGTGTATGCATGTGTATCTATATGTGTGAATGTGAGTGTATGTGTGTGTATATGTGATTGTATGTCCATGTATGTGTCTCTATGTATATGTGTGTGTAAGTGTATGTTAGTGTATTCATGTTTGTATGTATGTATGCATATGTATGTGAGTGTATATGTTTGTATGTGTGTGTGTATATGTTTATGTGTGAGTATGTGTGTGTGTATGTATATGTGTATGTATGTGTATGTGTGTATGCATATGTATATGTATGTGTGTATGTGAGTATGTGTGTGTGTGTCTATGTGTGAGTATGCATGTGTGTCTATGCATATGCGTGTATTTGGGCATGTGTGTATGTGTGTATGCATGTCTCTATGTATGTATGCATATGTATGTGTATGCATGTGTGTATATATGCATGTGTGTGTATGTATGCATGTGTGTGTATGTGTGTATACATATGTTATTGTCTCTCTCTGCCTCTCATTTTTTGTATGTCTCAATCTTGATCCTTTTGGTGTGTATATGTCTCTCTATCTCTCTCTCTATGTGTGTGTCTGGAGCTTGCTTCAAATTCAAATTCTTGCACAAAAGTGAGGGGAGAAATCAATATTTTTCTTTAAAATCTTATAGATAGCATCACACAAGCAAAGCTTTTGCATCATAGGTAGTTTTTTAGTGCCAATGGTAAGTGACACTTCTAGTGATGCTACTTAGGTATTGTATCATAAGGGATAGTCAGTGTCACTTATGCGGTAGTCCCACTTTTTTTTAGGGCTCTCACGTATGGGATGCTCTATTTCTAGCACCTCACATAAGTGATATTTCTTGTTTTTTTTTTGTCAACTAGGGATGTTTCTAGGCCCCATATTCTCTTTTATTGTTCTTATGTGCCATAGAATCCTCCTTAACCATACCATTTCACATGCTGTAACACATTGTACTTTCTACTTAAGTTTAGTGAAAGATACAATGTGTTGCTTTCTTCTACTCCAAGAGAAAATCCTCTTAGGATGAGAAATAAGAAGAAAGTGATTTTTTGGTATCAATATCTCCCAATGTGAATCATTGTATACAATCATGGATGATCCTTCTTCATAGCGAATACCATAATTATTGGTTCATTGAGTATGTGCATGCTTGCCTTCCCATGTGTTTGGCAAGGCTTATTAGAGCCTTGATTACTACTCCAACACCATAGAAGATATGTGTTCAGTTATTGCACAAGTATTTGCTACTTCCAAATAATTTCCTATATCTTCTAATATCCACTAGAGTTGGAGTATTCTCAATAGATATTATTTGTGTTGACCTCCATAAGTGTAGAAATCCCCTTGCAATCATCCATGTAAGATGCCTTGAGAATCTATCTTGCATAGTTTTTTTGAGAGATGGAAATATTCCCATTCCTTCCATAATTCAAGGCATATAACATAAAGCGTTAACCCCAAGTCTATCATTTCAAATTTAGAACTTAGGTCATATTTTGTTTGTTCAAGGAGAGCATAATCATTTCCTCTAATCATAGTGGCCATTGTTTAAGCATGGCCATAGCTAGTACTACTTGGATAGTAGTCATCCTTGCAGTCAAGGCAATGGATTCACAAAAGTCAATGTTTGTGAGTAGCCTTATGCAACAAGTCATCTTTGTACATTTCTACCCACTAGCTCCTAACTTCTATTCCTCATGATATTGTTGTATATTAATTGCATGGCAGCCCACCCTCCCCCCCCCCCCCCCCCCTAATTTGGATCATGGAGTGTTGTTTCCACATTGGTGGGTTCTTTTACTAGTTCTTGAATGAGCTCAACCATAAAGCCTATACTTACACTATGCTCGACTCCCATCTTTGCTCCTCTCTTCTCTTTGATCGCGTTGTTCCATCTACAATCTCTTCTAGTGACCATGGGATGGGGTTTGCACAATCATAGAGCTGCCTCACCCAATGTGGCAATAGCTTTTTCGCTTGGGCTAAAATAGGTTGGTAACTTTTAGACTCATCAGCTGAAGATGATGCTTCCTTCTTTTGTGTAGAAGGGATATCTCTTGGACAAGGTTCATAGTGGATTCCCTTTGCTTGGTGATAAAATGGAAGCTCTATTTTCATCCTCTATTGCCTTTGGCTGCTCCTACTTAAACTGAACATCAGGACATCCCATGATATTCGTAGCCTCACGTTGAGTCTAAAGTTTTCTTGATCCCTTAAGAAAATCTCTTTAAGACTGCATGGGTCGAAAATTACATCCTATTTCTACTTGTTGTCAGTATGAAGGTTAAATCTTCTCTTTTTTCTTCCAGAATTCAGACTGAAAATAGTGCATTTATGTGCATATAATAAGATAGAGAGAGAGAGAGACAAAGAGACACAAAGACAAAGAGGAAGAGAGACACAAAGAGAGAGAGAGAGAGAGAGACAGATGTTCAGTATTCATACCATGACTAAATTAGAAGCCCATCAGCATGAGATGCATTTATATTGTTGTATTACAACGTCATGGTGAGAAGCTGGTATACATGAGAGGACTAATTTGCAGCTTAGAAGAAATAACTCCACAGGATCGTTTATATGTGTATTGCCATTATTTTCTCATGCTTTTGCGTCATGTGGTTAGCTTGTAAATAATTATAGCAGCCTCCCAATTTGCACACATGATTCAAAAGATTAGGACTTTTGCGTGCGAGGTGTCTCCATGGTTTGGAAGCTTCGGTTCTTTTCTTGATTTGACTTTCTTATTTGAGCTGTTTGACAAACAACTACGAACTAAAAATCAAACACTATGTGGAAATTCACTTCATATTCTTTATTTTGAGTTCCATCCACATACGCAGTCATGTCGTGAGGCAAACGTTTCAGAAGAAGTAGAATACAAGCACGTCGCAACGCCCATGGGTTGTCCATTTGTCCGTTAATGAGGAAAATGTTTTATAAAAGGTAGGACTCGGTTCAGTTATCAAACAAAGAATTCGTACTTTGTTTGGTGTTAATTCGTCAGTGCTTGAATGTCTTCATCCTTCTCTTCTCTCTGATCTTTAGTGCTTTCTACTACGTCACTTTGATACTCCTTTCTACTACTTCTTCAATGGCTGGAGGTCTTCATTTTCATGCTACCTATGATATTTGATCCTCTCGAGTGCGTCAGTTGGCGCTCTCTTATTGAGGCTTGCATAGTCACAAGCTAGCCTGGATTGCTCTAAGTTATAGGTTCTCTTAAATTAAATACTTAATTGGGTCGCTTATGGGTTCAGATCAATGCTTGAACTATTATTCATTGATCTGAACTAGAACTTATCGACAATTACAGCTTGAATTCAAACCGTGTTGATTGCGTCACCGGTAATGTATGCCATGAAAGTCATTGAGTTGTATATTGTATCGAGTTCTCACTCTTGGACCCAAACTATAAGTTATAATTGCGTATGATCCTTGTATCCGTACTGAAACTTGTGTGGTGCTGAAAAAGCGTGAACTACCGACGTTGAAAAGTGAATCTATCATTGCAAATCATAGCCTATTTTTTGAGAGAGGGGGGACGGACAAACAGAGAGAGAGAAAGAGAGCGAGACAGAGAGAGAGAGAGAGACAGACTGAGAGAGAGCATGAGCCTCCGACTGGAATTGGCTATTATCATTACAGAGTGATTGTGTATCTTGTCTCTAGGTGCAAATTTGTGGTATTCCTCTCGGAGAGGGTTCTTCATTCTTGTGGCACCTCTTGTGTAATTTCTTGTATTGATTTTGTTTGGTTTCTAGAAGGGTATGCTCGCCCATTGTGTTATTCATTTGGAACATTTCTGGCTTTGTAATCATTTAGCAAGCAAGGAAGTGAAGTCGGGGTTATCTCTCATATGTGCCATCATGAATTTCCTATTCTTTGTGATTGTACAATTTCTGTTTTGTTAGTGACTGTACCTGCACACAGAAATGTCATGCGGTATACATCCCTAAGGAAGAACCTCCCTTGAGTAGATGAAGTATTGGAAGTGTGGGACTGTAGTTTCCCTTGCAGTTGGCACTTGCCAAAGTAAGATACCTTAGTACCTCCTCTACACACACACATAGAGAGAGAGAAAGAGAAGTTGGAACCAGATAGGGTAATGCAAGGTCAGTATATCCTTCTACACACAACAACTAATGTAACGTATTTCTTATGCCACCTATAAAGGAATCAATCAATCAAAATCTTGAGTACTTCTGCATAAGACTCAAAATGGAATAGCTCGTCACTAGGTAAAATTTTGGAGGTTATTAGTATCTATTCCTTATTTCTGTGTGCTCATTATACCTTTCATTACAGACATCTCAGTCACCATTACAAGGACGGGTCAATTGTGAAATGCTCATTTGGTGAAATCCTTGGTTGACATGCTTCGTGAGGGGCATATTGCACCATTGGTGCTCTAGAGATAGCATGAGACGACGTAACACATTTCCATGTGGAATTCTAGTGATTTTGGTTTGTAGTGCATATGAAAAACACGCACCTTTTAACTTATCAGGCCCACCTTGTGGCTCTCATCATCGGACGTTACTAGTTAATTATCAAGGTTTGTTTAAAAGCAATTAAGGGTCATTTTGAGACTTTGGAACGTTCACTCGCATAGTTTTTTCTTCTTTTAGGATTTATTATTTAGAGTCTAATAAGTTTCCCACTCAAGTACACTCACGTTTAGCCTCTTCATAAAGCCAACATCAGGTAATATTTGTGTCAAATTCCATCAATTCATGCACATATGAAATTCAAACATACCAACCAAAACGTTTTTCTTTATTTTCATACTTGCAATGTTGGAAAAGAAAAGATAAACATTTCTATAATTGCATTTTACATTTTTTTCGTATTTCTTGCATTTCTGAATTGTGTTCCGAAAGCATAGAAAGCGTTTCAAGTTATCACACCATATACTTGCATTTAATACAATCCAAAGACTTTCGTTAAATCAACTAAGTTTACTCTATCTTTGTTTACATTCCAAAAATTATTGAACACTTCTTATTTTTGGTGCAAATGCCAAGACTTCACACTTGGCTAAGCATTGAAAGTATTATGTGCAACTTCTTGAAGATCCACATGAACTATTGCTTATGGATTTTACCATTAAACTTTTGTAAAAGTCTTAATGACTTGGAAGAATCTTGTAAAGCCTACAAACTCGTGGAGTTTGGAGAGATAAAGCTACGAATCATTTTGGTTGAATATCCCCTAACTTAGAGGCGAACTTTTAGGCAAAGCCAAGTTTGAATTTGAATTCAAACTTGGGGGCAAGTCATCTATAAAAGATGGTTGGAAATTGCGTAGTGTAAGCTCTCCATTCTAGAGCATACAGTTGATCAATTGAAGAAATTGTGTGGATCATATTATCGCTCACATCTCTCACTATCATTGTTCATTATTCTTTTCACCAATGATTATGTACAACATTGTCATATATTACAATATATCATTGATCATCTCTGTTGGTCTCTCTATCATTGTCACTATGAACAGTGAACTTGTCTTGCTCATATCTTAGTGATCTCTCCACCCTTTTCAATTTTCTATAGCTCAATGGAAAACCTCAAAGTCTATTAGAGGCTATCAAAGTTTGAATAAGTTTCATGCAGCCAATTGGGAGAAATCACCTCGACGTTCTCACTGGTCATTCTCTGCAGAGTTCCTAAAAAGTCGACGATAAGCTTCTACTTGGTAAAGTGAATGCTCAGAGTATAGTATATCATTTGAAGTGATTCCACTTGGAATATTTGGCTCTCTAAGATAATTAGATACCCTTAGAAGCAATTTTTCTAAGTGTTACTGTACTCTAAGTATTGAGCAAAGCATCTAGCAGGTATCAAGACCAAAGTAGCAACATTTTGGTCATAAGCTAATTTCAAACTTATCTGTTTTGATCAAAGTGTTTGAAGTATCATCTCCAAAGTACATAGGCACTTATTTAGTGTCATTGGAAAGCTAAAAGGTCCTACAACTCAACTCTAAATTAAAATAGAGTTGGTACAAATCAGGGATTAGCAGTACCAACTCATCTCTTGAGGTGTCCATCCATCTTTCCCAACAGTGGTGTCAGAGCATCTTGAGGTAAAATGGGAGATGGTTTTCCTTCTTTTATTGATAAATTGGACAAGAACAACTACCAAGCATGATCCATGAGGATGAAGACATACTTGCAAGGAAGGAGTCTCTATGGATGCATATCAAGAGATGAGGAGATGCCCATTTTTAGAAGCAAAGGACAACCTACAAGAGAGGAGCTTGAAAGACTCAACTCATGGTGTGCCAAAGATGCATTAGCAAGGTCATACTTACTTAATTCTATCTCGGATTTCCTTCTTCCACACACTAGGAATTGTAAGGCATCTCAAGTGACTTGGTATACATTGTCTTCATATTTTTCTTCCAACACAAGGGCTAGGAAGAACCAATTGTGGATTGAGTTCACCTTTGAAAGGAAGCATCCCCAGCAAAGTATTTTAGAATATGTGACAAAAGTCAAGGATTTTGGCAGACCAATTGGCAAGCATAGGAGAAGAGATTTAAGATGAGCAAAGTGTGAGACAAATAATCAATGGTATCAAGGTAGATGAAAAATGGGAAACCTTCACAACTACTATGAACTTATACATGGACATGTGGATTCAAGATCTTACCACACTCATGGGTCAACTCTTAAAACATGAAGCCAAGCTCAACAAAAATGGAGATTCATCAAGAGGTTGCAACTCGTCTGCCCTATACATAGATAAAGGCAAGTCTAAAGAGAAAGGGAAAAATAAAAAGAGTGAAGATGAAGGTAATACTTCTCAAGCCAACTATGCAGGTAGAGGTAGGATCTCAGGAGGTAGGGGCAGAAGAGGTAAGCAAGGTAGGGGAGATCTTTCAACTCTTCCCCATGCAATATTTGTGGTTTATCAAATCACACCATAGATGAGTGTTACAAGAGCTTCAAGAATCAAAGAGGTAGAGGATTCCAAAGAGGTGGCTACACACAATCAAGAGGAAGGTCCAACCATCATCAAGGTTACAACAACAATTAAAAAAACTACCAAGGAGGCTACAAATCAAGGAAAAACTAGAACAATTATACAGAGGATCAAGAGGATTCCCTTCTGCTTATGAAAATCACTTCAAAGCAAGGTATGAATGATGACCATCTCTTCTACATTGACTCACGATGTTCAAACCATGTGGCAGGCAATGTAGCTCTTCTCTCTGACCTTGACCGAGTGCAAACTGGTGATGACACCAAGCATTGAGTGATCAAGGTAAGAAATGTTAAAACCTCTAATGGAAATAGAAATATGTTGAGCAAGGTTCTATATGTTCCTTGTTGGTGTAAATCAACAAGCCTACACATTTGGCTTGGAAGACATCATGAAGACTCCACATGCATGAAGAACCATAGGAACATATGCTAGTGGTTTATTACCACTTTACCTCATCGTAAAAGTCTAATTTGACTTAGAATCTTTTGTAATCACCTACCTAAGTGATTCCTGGAAAAGTAGATTACTTGATTGAGAGAATATCTCCAAAAGTTTAGATGCTTGATCATAGGAAGCCAAAGATTTGAATTTGAATTCAAATCCTAAGTCATTTCTTATAAAATTGGATGTGAAAAAGTCGCGGGTAGATCACTCCATTCCCGAGGCTCATTCTGTTGAGCTTGAGTGTGTGTAAGGACTATACCATAGCCTACACCTCTCTCCACCATTTGGAAATGCTATCCATGCCAATGGGATTGTACACAATTGTTAATCAATAGATACATTTACATCATTCATCTTTGTGTTCACTGCTTGTCTACTCCAAAGTCTGTTAACTTGTCAAGGGGATATCTCAGCCAATACTCCACCACATTCAGTGATTCAAAGCTTGTTGGATTCAGCTCAATGTCATCTACGTGCTGACAAAGTTCGAAGTGATTTTCAGCCAATTTAGAGAAATCGTCATCGAGGTGCTCTCTGGTCTATCTCTGCTATAGTCCTAAAAAGTCGGGGGTATAGTTAATTTTGCTAAATCAATTTCTCTGAGTATAGTTTGTCATTTTACATCATTCCACTTGCAAATGGTAGCTTACTAAGCTAATTGAATACCCCTAGACGAAATGTTATCAATTGCTACTGTGCTGGTCACACTACGCAAAACATTGAGCAGGTGTCAAGACCAAAATAGAAGGTTTTCTTGAGTTTGTGACTTCAAGGGTTACCTATTTTGATTAAATCATTACATACTTCATTTCCAAAGGACATAGGCTATTTCTTGGTGTCATTGGAAAGCTAAGGGAGTCTACTAATCAATTTTGAAGCTAAAGAGGGCTGGTACAAAGCAGGTTTTAGCAGTACCTACTCAATCTCTTGGATCATCCATCCATCTTTCTTAACAGTGGTATCAGAGCAAATAAGGTAATGGGTAAAACTTCAAAGAGACAAAAAATCCTGGAGTTTCATAATTGAAAAATAGTTTTGAAGATTTCCCCAACCAAATTAAAGAATTGCAATCTTTGAAATATAATTATGAAGTAAGATTCCACGGTATGTCTACATATATATCTACTTATAAACATTCTTTCTCCCTTAGAAAATCCACCCCTATAATTACACCTAGAAAATTAGATAGTGCTTAGAAGCAACATCTACGATGTTTATGGTGCAATGAATATGGTCATATGTTCTAGGATTGTAGGGATATGAAGATGCTTATAGAATTAATCTAGTAAATGAAAATGAATAAAGAATTTGTAATTATCAAGGCTTATCACCTTTACAATTGAATGTAGGAAGAGGTCCCATGAAGAAATTCTTTGCACAAAGAAATTATAAACCAAAAACATATAAAAAAATTTGAAAACTATGGAAATTAAAATGATATGATAACAAGAAATCTTGTGAACAAACAAGTCTATTACCAATTGAAAATCAACATAAACATATGGAAGAAAACAAAAGTGGACAAATAAAATTAGAAAATCAAAACATTGAACAAATATTGAGAGAACAAATGCATGCAAATAAAAATTAATTTGGTAAAGAAATTCAAGTGAACTTAAAGAAACATCAAGAATTCTATGTTTTAATTGATCTAAACATTTAGCTAATTAGCAATTATTTGATCAAGAGATAGTTACAATATAAAAAGATCAATCTAACTTTGATATAAACAATCAAGGGAGTAATCAGATTGAACAAGAAAAGAGTAAACAAGAAACTAAAGAAAACACAAACAATGAAAAATGAGTTAAAGAAATGGAGAGCTTTTTGCTTAATGCTATTATCAATGAAACTGAGAAAAATAAAAAAACTACTCTAAAACCTTCTATTTATTTGAATTTAGGCAAGGAAAATAAGAATCTATCTTTACATGACATAGAAGCCTTGATTAACAAATATTGAAGAATGATGATATGAGTGAAGAAGAAAAATATTAATAAGGTGGTATTTGTGCTTTTTTGTTTGAACATATTCCTTTTCATTGCATTTCATGCTTTGCATTCATATTTTCAGAAATTTGTGACCAAAGTGTCTATATTGATATGTATTTATTTACTTGGATGTATGTGAACATGTGTATACATATGTGTCTTCATGTATCGTTAAATGATGTGTCTCTATATGTGAGCACCTACTTACATTTGTAAACAGCTATGAATAAGTATGAATGGCTAAGGGTTGTGCATGTTAACCTATATGCATGTTTGTAAGACTCTGTAACTGAAAAGAAAAAAGTCATTAAAGAATATAAATTAAAAAGTGAAAACAAATAAAGTCCAGAAATGATGAAATAAAAAGCAAAAAAGTATGTAAGTACTTGTGTGGATATGGCAAGTACGTGTGTGTGTGTGTAATGTATGCTTAAATTAACTTATAAACATGCAAGGGGGGAATCGTGATTAATCCTAGGGTCTGGAACCTCCGAGAAGGATGATATTATGACGTGTTTGAAACCAATATAGCCTGAAGAGTTGATCTGCATAAAAACGAGAGGAGAGCATCTTTACATATACAAAGATGACCATTGAACATAAGAGAGAGAGAGAGAGAGATTTATGAAGGAAAAGGCTAGTGTATGCTCAATGCAACATTACATTGAAAGTATAGTGAGTATAATGAAGTTTTTCAATTAGCGGGTAGCAATGACTATTCTTGAGGGTGTTATAATTGTTGAAGAGGCCATTTGAAGGAAGACAAGCTTCAGTTCTATAGATCATCTAACTTTGATGCCTTCGAATGTAAATCACGTCAATGACCTACCCTTTTCCTATGACAATGAACACTCAAATGCTGACGTTGATGATCTTAATCACATAGCTATGTCCAAATTTTTGGTTTGAAGTCTGTAAATTCTGACAAATCTTTTCACTTTGGTAGTGTTTGTCGGAACTATTGCTAATTAATTTGATACTATACAACCTCATTACGGATTCAATATTTGATAATGTAACGCGATCGCTCCGATAAACAAACTAGTAGATCTTGGGACAAGTTTGGGAGATTTTTGAATTGTTAAATTTTTTGGGAACAAGACTCATAGACAATGAAACGGTTTGAAGGGGATGACGAGATGGCCTGCTTCTCACCAAAGAAGTAAATGGACTCAGAGGAGGAGCTCCATGCTACCATTAGAAGGTGCCCCTTCAAGTGGAAAAGATGCTATCCAAGGAGATGAAGATTGTTGAAGATGACGAAGATCAAGGAGAGCAACTACGGACAGATGAAGTCGAAGGAGTTTGGAGCATGATGGAAAAGATCTCACGGACATGTTGAAATTACTAGGGAACGAAGGTTCCAAAGAGGCATTAGATTTTCCCACTGATACGACAAGGAGAAGGATGGCAAGGAAATCGGTGGGAAAGTTTACTCCATGTTAGAAATGTAGAATCCCAACGGTGTGTGAACCATGGCTTGACTCAATTGCCACATCACTTCACTTTTTAGTAAATTCTACAACCACTTCTCAAGGAGTTTCTGAGCTCAAGATTCCATCTACCTTGATTAAGAAAAGTAGGGGATTCAGGAGGCATGATTTGAACTCAAATTCTGCACAAACTTTTAGAGCATTATATAAGAAATAGCTTGGGAGAAAGTCAAAGCCATCCTCAATCTTCATTTGTGCAGTTTTTGGCTCTCATTGGGAGTGTATATTGTAGTTCTAAGCTACCCCCTAGCTAAGCTAGCCATGTGCTAGCTGAAGTTTTCGCTTTGTCTAAGACTTTGATTCGTCTATATGTCTTTGTGTAGTTGTTTTTTTCATGCACAAGATATCTTATTTTAAAGCTCTTTTTATACGCTTGCTTTTGAATATAATCTTGTTATCAAGGTTTTTGTATCTTTTTTCATATTGAACATGAAATCTTTCTGTTCTATCTCTACATATTCCCCATCATATGTGTGTGAAGAGTACACATAGGTATAAGCTATCTCTTTGGGTAGATTCTGGTTTGTCTTGTGAAAAGAGGTTGAAATAGGTCACATTCTCCAAATTGAGTGATCTATGACTTGTTGAAAAGCATAGAAAGTTTACTTGGATTATGCAAAATTTCTTAGGTTCAGCCTTGAGGTCGAGAAGGAAATTTACTTCTTAGTGGACTATGGTAGTGAATTGTTTGGTCCTAGGAAGGGCCTATCATTTTTTTCTTGCAACTAGGAGTGGATGCACTTCATGATTGGTATCAAACCTCATCATTGAGCATTGAGGACATCAAGAGGAGGCCTTGAAGTTTCTTGAGATCCTAGGATTGAATCAAAGACCACGAAGCTTTTAAGAAGCATTTGAATAAAGGGGGGGGGGGACTTCATTCAAAAGGTTCAAGACAGGTCGAGCCTCTTGTGGGAAGGTAACATATCATTCTTTCTCACATCTATCACCATGTTCAAGACAAGTGTAGGGTCTTGTGGGAAGCTAACATATCTAAGTTTCAAGATAAGTTGAGGCTCTTGTGGGAAGGTAACATATCATTCTTTTTCACATCTATCACAATCCAAGGAGGGATTCGGAGGCACTTTATAGTCCCATACACAATGGTCAGATTGAGAAGCTTGAAAATAGAAATTACCAACCCTAGGAGTTTAGAATCTCTAAGTTCCTCGTGGGAAAGGGTGCAAAGAAAGGGATAGGGGGTTATTTCCATTCTATTTCAACAGAGAACAAAATCCATGATAGGTCATATCCAATACCTTTATACATCCAAGAAGGTTTGAGAGTGTTTGGAAAGCTTGTAATCTATCTCTACAAAGGCTAGAGAAACCAGCTCAAGAATGAGCTCAACAACCTTAGGAAGTCATCAAATCATAGTATTAATGACTTGATATTCAAATTAAAAGAGATCTCTAATGCACTTGGTTCAATAGGATGTGTTGTACATGATGATGACCTAGTTCACCACAAACTTAATGGGCCTAGAGAAGATGATAAATGGAAGGCATTCACAAAATCTCTCGTAAGGGATTCATTACAAGATTTTGAGCAACTAATTTCTCTTATGGTGAGTAAGGAGCTTAACCATGGACGCAAAAATTCAAGGGGCAGCCAAGACCAACTCTTCTTTGTAGGTAAAGGAGGAAGAGGCAAAGCAAACAGAGGTGGTTCAAGAGGAAGAGGTATGAGGAACTACCAATAAGGCAACCAAAGCTATCAACAAAAACAATCAACCCAAGATGAAGGTCAATCATCAAGAGGAAGATAAAGAAAAAGAAAAGTACAAGAGAAAGGGACTAGTGCCGAACTTCCTTTATTAAAAAAAAAAAGAGAGGAACATGAAGAGAAAGTGGTAGAAAAGGAAGATATGGAGGTAGAGGCTACTCCAACTCAAATAGATGCTTCAATTATGGGAAGTCAGCACACTATGCCAAAGATTATTGGCAAATGCAAGGTGGGAACAATTACAAAGGGCAAGGTAATTATTATAACTCTACAACCATTTCAAGAAATGTGCATTTGCTAGCTATGATGCATAGTAGTGAAGGTCAACCACATGGTGAGGTGTGGCATACAAATAGTGGTTGTAGTAACAACATGTCTGGTAAAGAGAAGTACTTCAACAATCTTCACGCATTGAAGCAAAGAGGCTTTGTGGAGACAAGAAACAATATAGATCATAAGATACAACAAATGGGATATGTGAAGCTTGAAGGCAAACACAAATCAAGAGGACTGTCTAAGGTATTGCTTGTTCCTACTATTACAAAGAGTTGAATCCTTGTTGGAGAGATGGTTGAAAGATGATACCAAGTAAAGTTCAACCATAAAGGATTCTTTATTGAAGACCCAATGAATGGTTATAAGTTGATAGCAAAGGGAAAGAAGGAAGGAAGGATGTTCATTCTTGACATTTGGAAAGGACAAAGCAATAAGGCAACGTTCATCACTCATGGAGACAAGAAGATTGGATACTTGGATTGGTGGCACAAAAGGTGTGATCACATCAACATTCAAAGGTTGAAAGACAATGAGAAGAGGCAATTGGTAAAATGTTTACCACATTTTTCATTACAAATCTTGCATGAGATGTGTAAAGCTTGTCCACTAGGAAAGTCTACTAGGACGCCCTTCAAGAAGAGTGGACAAGCCATGGTATGCTTCTAAAGTTCCATTGCAAGATGAAGGTTTTTAAGAGGCAGAGAGGAGATATAAAGCTAGGTTTCAAAATAGTTTGGAAATTAGTGGTCCAAGCATACAAAGACGTTCAAGCATGGATTTAGTTAATCAATCAATGAATAAAACAAAGTCAAGATTGGTAGAACTTGATGGAGATGGACATGAAGTTGAAGACTTTGAAGATCCTATGTTAGAAGGTGGAGTTACATCAAAACCAAAGATTAAGGCCCCAAAGCAAAGAAAGTTCATTTCACCAAAAGGAGAAGAAAGGAGGTCAACAAGGGTAAAACACTACAACATATCATCCATGTACTGAGGCTTTTACCAAGGAAATTGAATGAGCACCTTTTTGCCCCAACATCAGTGTAAGTTTCATTATAGGCATCGGAATCAAATCGTCAATATAGGCGTCGATATAATCACCAGTATATGCATCGGTGTAAGCATCGGTATAAGCATCAGAAATACGGATGCTCATACCAATGGCTAAACCGATGCGTATATAGGGCAGCGGCTGGGTGTACCATCGTGTATATCGACGTCTTCTGCGTCTACCTCGCTTATATCGACAACCCTGCTGGGAGTACAGTGGCTTATACCGACATCCATATCTGCAAAATTATTTTGGGCAGAGTGTGTTGTCTTTTTCTACAACAATATTACCATGCTATGATGTTGTTTAGCAAAAGACAATACACTCTACCCAAAAAAATTGAGTACATGTGATGTGTACTCTAATGGCAACCAAAATATGATTTCATAAAGCAAAATACTATGGTAGACAAAAGAGATAATTAGAATGAACCATGAACCATGAACCATGTACAAAAAAAGTTATATATTTCATAAATGAAGCATGTACAAGAGTGTGGCAAACCACTGTCATATAAGGGGGAAATACAAAATGTAGCAAAGCACTGCCATATAAGAATCAAATACAAAATTTTGGTGCACCATTGCCATATATTAGCCAAATACAAAATTGTGGCACACCATTGTAATACACATGCATAGAATGATCCAAACATCCATATCAGCAGTCTTGCAACAAAGAACATTCATGAAATGAGATAAATTCACATGAGATTTACAAACAACAAGTAAAAACGAGGTTTATAAATTCATCACCTCATTGGAAACGCTCCCATGAAATGACTACATCACGTCCCTCCAAGTCCTCCAATAGTGCAATCAATCCATGACGATATCCATAAGCCTCCTCCGTTCGTGTTGGAGGATGACCCATTGCAAGCTTCTGCAACAAATATACAAAACATTAAAGGAACACACATGATAAGCTTAACACAAACAAATTCAATAAACCAAGTGGTACTTACAAACTCGTGACGCATCATGTCATATCATCTTCTTCCCAAATGTGATAGTGCAACTGTATCTAAACATGTGGCTGCGACATCTCGTTGCTAGCGATATCGGTCAGGGGTCTCATGCTCATCGTGAATTATATCCCACTCCTCCGTGTCTAACCATAAAGGCTTTGGTAAGCCTACTCTGAAAGCATCACGAGTCTTGGATCATGGATGGGACAAAACTTCACGTGCGATATGTAGAATCCACTCTCAAATAACAAGAGGCTACCCATGTGCTGGTCGGAACTCCTGATAAATGATTTGTGTGATATACTTTTTTCCCATCTTTATCTTGTTCACTCTATTTCAACATGATAGAGTGTCCAAATTGTATGGATCAAAGCTGTCGTATACATTGACACATGGCCTTTTTGGCTACATCCATCATTGGAGCTCCATCATGAATACTATACACCTTGGAATCATCATGGTCATAAGCACCCCAAGGTGTACCTGGTGTTGCATGTAGTGTACCATGTGGTGTACCTACATCTAAGGTACTTGCTCTAGGAGTACAAGTGGGTGACACAACATCCATCGCACTATCTCCACAACAGCCACCTCCTCCAGATCCACTCCTAGGACCTCTTGCTCTAGAGTGTGACCTCGAGCTATGAGATGGGCCAAAACCAGTGTCGCGCTGAGGTGTCGAATGCACACATCTACTGCTAGAGCTAGTAGGGGATGGCTGAAAAGATGGTCGTGGTGGGGTTATAAATCTAGAAGACATACCTCGGGCAGGAGTAGCACCATTTATAGGAATGACACCGGAAAGAGTGACACCAAAAGAAGTGACATCCATGGGAGTGAGGCTGGTAGGAGTGAGACCGGCAGGATTGAGGGCAACAGGAGTGAGGTCGGGGGGAGTGATACCACGAGAAATCCACTACTATGATGTAGCGGCCATATATGTGGGAGGTACCTCAGATATGAACTCTAAGAACTGCTACTCTATCATGAAATGTGGAGTGACTCAATGACTATCTCCCATTGTTCTCTATGTCAACAGAACTAAAATAATCAGCATATGATAATAAAGTTAATATAGAGAAATGATAGTGTACAAAAGAATAGAGCAATAAAAATAAACAAAAATTAGTATGTACAAGTGTTTAATCCAAAACTCCTCTATTCTAGCATCCTCTTGGAGATCCGATGCATAGAGAATATCTATCTCTATACTTCTAAATCAGTTGGTATGCTAGCTTCTTCTTGATCATCATCTATTGCTTCCTCTTGTATCTTGTCTTCTTCAAGAACGATATTAGAACGATATTAGTAAATAAATTTATTTTGATACAATAATGAAAGTTTATTTCAAATCCACTTACTTGAACAATTCAGAGACACTATTATCTGATCATCCATAAATGGATTGCAAATTGAGCACCACGAGTGACGCATGTAGTACATATATCTTTGCTCCATTGTACAATGGTAAATGAGCTAGTCTTCACATGTTTTCATATTCTTTATTGGCTTCTAATCGTGGAAATTTTGTTGTGTGCATGAAACTCTCGATATCTTCTCCACAATCATGATCTTCATCCATCTCATAAAATGCTTCGAGCATTGCTTCCATGTGTTCATTCTCTGTAATGCTATTTATAGTATCTTTTACTTCTAACTCCTTTTTTGTTCTCTTTTGTCCATGCAAGGTTACTACTGTACTCTCTAACATGTGGAGTACAAATCCATCATTTCTGATAAATTTGTTACTTGCATTGAGTGCAAGGACATGCCATTCTCTCCTCTGGATCCAAACTAGCCATCTGATACAATATGGACATTTTAGAACATTTGATTTTTTTATTAAACCTAAACTAGATTCTACTAGTGGTTCAAGTGATTCTGACCATTGCTTTAGTACCTTCCACTAGATTCCACTAGTGCTTGGTGTACTTGCCACTCAAGTTAAGTGTCTGTGAACTCAAGTTCACCTTAACTTGAGTTAGAAGGCTCTAGAGCTCCTTGCGCAAAACTCTCCCCATGCACCCCATGGAGTTCGAACCGAAGAACTCCTTCTTCACAACCTTGGGACTTAACCACTATGCTAAGTGGATCACTTGTTTAAGAGGGCACATGAACTTATGCTTAAGTATGGTCTCAAGATCTTTGGTCACACACACGGGTGACCAAATGGTGTCCAATTCGAGATCTATCTAAACCTCTCAGACCCTTAGATCATAGACTTACTTTGTTACATGTATGTGTGTATGTATGTGTATACATGTGTATGTGTGTGTATGTGTGTGTATGTGTGTGTATGTGTATGTTTGTGTATGTGCATGTATCTATGTGTCCATCCCTATGTGTATGTGTGTGTATGTGTATATATAAGTGTTTGTATGTGTATTTTGTGTGTATGTTTATATGTCTCTGTGTGTATGTGTATGTATATGCATGTGTATGCATATGAGCATGCATGGGCATGTGCATGTGCATGCATTTTCATGTGCATGTACATGTGCAGGAGTATGTATATGTGGATGTATGTGTATGTGGATATGTATGTGTATGTCTATAAGTATGTGTGTGTAAGTGTGTATGTGTGTATGTGTGTGCAAGTGTGTATGTGCATGCATCTGCCTTTAGATGTGTTTTTACATGTTCATGTGTATGTTCATGTGTGTGCACATGTATGTGTAAGTGTATGTCTGTGTATATGTGTGTATGTGTGTATATGTATATGGATGCATGAGCAGGCATGTGCATGCATGTGTATGTGCAAGGAATGTGCATGTGCATGTGTACATTTGTGAATGTGAATGTGCATGTGTGTGTATGTGCATGTGCATGTGTTTGTATGTATGTGTATAAGTATGTGTGTGCATGTGTGTGTATGTGCATATGAATGTGTGTATGTGTACAAGCATTTGTGTATGTGTATGTATATGTTTGTATGTGCATGTGTATGTGTATACATACATGTGTGCATGTGTGTATGTATATGTGAATCAAAATAATTCAAGCGGCATATATTATGCTTGGTGAACTTCAGGAACTTCTTCAATTAACTACAAAAGAGAGAGAGAGAGAGAGAGAGAGAGAGAGAGAGAGAGAGAGAGAGAGAGAGACAGAGCTCATAAGTGCAACACACATAAAAACATTGGTTATCTCGATTAGAGGCATCCATAATGATGATCAAAGAGTGATGAGCATATGTTGGCTTCTTTTACAGAATAGGAAAAAGAGATAGGATACTATATGTGCAATGTATACTTCGGAAAGACCTTTTTAATCTTTACGTTATGAGTATAGATTTGTAGAGCTAGAGTAAGTGAGCAACCAAGGAAGCAAAGGGATAGAGAGACACCCTTCTCTATCATACTATCATTATGCTTGTATAGCACTCTCTAAAGTTCTCTCAAGAGAGAGATAACTTAATGGAAAATCTTGCATACTTATATGAGGATGCATGTGCAAAGTTTTTGTTTATTCCATTGCTATTGCATCAACATTTAGAGAAAGATTCAGTGCACAGCTGCAAAAAGTAAAGTTGGTAGCAAAGAAAGGACATAATATGTGCACACAGTTGCAAAAAGTCAAGTTGGTAGCAAAGAAAGGACATAATATGTGCAGAGTCCTTGTACCTAACAGGACCATACTTGACATACTTTGGTTGTACATGGTTTGCAACTTCATTTTCCTTGAGTTGCACATTTTTGTTTTCGGAATTACTCGGTGCTTCTTTCTTGTTTTGTATTCTTTTACCATTGAATTTCCACATTCCGTTTTTGTTCTAATCATCATATTCTTAAAATTCAGAGTAAGTTCCTTGCGCTCACAATCTATTGGTTTCTATTCTTCTTGTATAGACCCTCAAAGATCCATCCATGGAGTACCCACAACATGGGTATACTTTTTCTAATCATCATATTGTCCAAGTTAAGAGTAAATTTCTGGTGGTCACATTCTAGTTTCCTTTCTTGTTCGTGTACAAGCTTTCAAACACCCATCCCAAAAGTATCCAGAACACATGTACACACACACACACACACACATATATATATATATATATATACCCTACCCTTTCTCTCTATCTATCCTTGTCTCCTCCTCTTATCTCTCATGAATTTATTAAACTTTAATCATTAGTTAGTTTCAAGAACATTCTCCAATGTTTTTTATTTACTAAAGAATTCTTTCTTTTTGTTTTTTTGTGATACAAATTCTGATTGATTAGAGGATAATTGTGTTCTAGACATATGTGTACAAAAACCAGATCTATCATCATTTGGATTATTGACATCTTATATGTTTGTGAAATATTGTCACCGTATAACTTTGAGGTCATCAAGTGTGTGCTTCACACATGCGAGCGATCATGGTATTCTTGCATAAGTGCCACCACTTTTCATGAATTCTTGAAAGGATTTTATTTTATAATGTATACAATAGTGTACCCTTGAAGTAATCTAACTTTAATTTCCTCTACAAGTAAGTATTTCTTTTGCTACGAGGACGCTCCTCCATTCTTCATCTCGAGAATGTATTTGAAAGGGGCAAGCAAGAAAGTTACTTGAAAGTTTGGAAATCTATCGAAGACAGTCTATGCAAGATTCACTTAACAAAGAACAAAAAGCTAAAAGATGGAACAAACATATCTCTAAAGAGTCTCCAGTGATCCAAAGGAAGGTAGCAATGAAAGGGAATGCATGCAATGTTTCAAATCAACTGAAAATACTTAGCATTGTAACACTCTTGCTTCATATCTAAAAGTGAAGTGGACACTTGAATGTCACTTCAATATTTGGGACTTCTTTCCAATTGACAAGGAATACCTTATGGATCCCCTATATTTTCAATTGACAAGGAATACCTTGAATGTCCTTTTTCTTTGTTACCTAAATTTCTATTAACAAGGAATACCTTATGGATGTCTCATTTTTACAATAAGGATCAAGTTTGATAGAGAATATTGGATGCAACACTTTCTTCTTCCCACCTCTAGAATTCCTTCATAGATGGAACATAAATATGTGAACATTGATAGTATATGTATAGGATCTTTTCGATGTGCAACATGCTGAATTTCATTACTTGCAACTTTGAGATCCTTTGTTGCATCATACATGATCATGTCCCTTGAATACATTTTCATATGCTTCATGCTTAATTTTGGATAAATATGTCTTCAAATTAGGGGCTTTTCTACATTGGATAATTGATTAAGTGAAAGAATACTGTGCATCAATAATGTACTCCAAACTTTGATTTGTCAAGTCACTAAATACCTTATTCATATTTTTAATTGTAGGTTTTGTTTTACGAATTAATTATTGGAGGTGTTGCATTAATTTGACATGGAGTAGGTTGTTGTTGCTCCCCCATACTCATGTGATTCGAACTTATTTTAAATTTTTCAAGTGGAGATTTCTTTTCAATATATTTCTCAATAACTTCGATGATCTTTTCGCAATCCTTTATAGTACCTATTATTGTATTTGAATCATGTAGTTAAGGAAATAGTTTTTCATTAATCGTTGGAGTTAATTTGTTTTAGAAAAACATAACTTGGTCATCTCAATTGATTGATTGTCATAAAAGCAATTCCCTCAAACTGGTCTTAAAATTTTCCTTTGATATTTAAAAGAGAAATATTTCAGAAAATCTATAACGTTTTAGGCTCTAAGTAGAGGTTTTTCAATCCCTTTTTAGGTTCAAAGTTTAAAAGCTTAGATTGAGGCTGATGTAATTTCAAAAGCGCATGACCCTAGATTCATGTCGTTACATGAATCCTTGGGAAAGAATCTCAACTCCTATGAAGCATGAATGTCGTCCATAAGTACCCATATTTGACATATGCACACCAAAATTGTTTTTTGTGAATGCATATACAAAGAACTCTAGTGAAATTTTTTAGAACTCTAGTATGCCATGAGATCTTTCCAGAAAACAAAGTTTTCACTCCAAATGGATGCATACACTTATTCAAACAATGTCTACACAATGAGCTAGTTGAATGCATAGAGTAGCTAGTCAAATAGAGACCACACATCACTCTCACAAGCTCTTCTTAGAGACATACTCGAGAATGAATCTTACATTTGCACACATTTTCATAAACTATAAGGTCCACCCAAGGAAACTAAAAGTATATCACATGGATAACGTGTTAGATATGCTCAATACTCCACCTTCACGTGACCACAAAAGATCCATGTTGCTCTAAGTTGTAAGGCCCCCATTATGAGGAGAAGCCATTATGAGAGCCCTTACATTTGTGGAACCCTAACTTTCAAGTTAGATGCGGTCTATGTGTGACCATTGATGGTTGTAGATGATCTTTGTGAGCCTAGCCATTAGGTTAGGTAGGGCATAAACTTCCAGGCCATTGGGTTTCCATTTAAGGTGAAAATAAAGGCCCTGTGGCATGGCACGGTTTCCCCTTAGAACCTTAATGGGGGAGTGCAGAGGGGGGCTTGCTCCCTTCTGGAGGGTCCGGGGGGCCTATCCCCCTGACCCGTAGGGCCAAGACAGTAGGACTTTTGGTCATGGAGATATTGTTAGATCATATATTTTACTAACTATTTTGTATCACCCAACTATGTTTATCTATACCGAACCACCTTGTAAAAGCTATATAAGCACGGCCCAAGTTGAGCTTTACATAGTATTGTGCACTAGTAGGCCCTTCATCTAGAGTCTGTCTAGATCGCCATCTAAGCTCCACAGTGGGAGCGCACGGGTGGATAGCACCATCATTGTAACTGCATTATGCTCGGCAATCTGAGAATTTGAGTTCTCTATCTCTCAGTTTGCATCTATCTTTGTCTGTGTTTTTCTGTCAACTCTATCTATAGGTCTATTCCACTGTGCTATTATTTTTTTACATGGTATCAGAGCTAAGGTGAGTGGTGCAGAAGCAAAAATGTAGAGGTTGCAGAGGTCTGAAAAACAAGAGAGAGAAGATATCAAGCGGCACATTGTGGTCGCGATCTGAAATCCGAGCTTACAATTTAAGGGCATGAAAAATCTCAAAGCAAAGAGCACAGTGCATATGAAAGAACATCATTATTTTTGTTTTCTTGCGGGTTTTTGATTTCAGGTGTCGAAACAAGGTCCATCTCATGCGACGGAGATTGAAAAAGAGAGTATGAAATGGTGCACATGCTATTGTAGCTGTAGGAGGGATGGCACATCAGCACACGCCTAGAAAAGAAGGTGTTAATGTGTCACTTCAAAAGGAAAAGATGCCAATCGATGACCTAGAATCATATCCAGGAAAAAGGAAAGTTCATGGGGGATGGCTCTCGCTTAGGCCCCAAGAAGGTTACATGTTCAGTGGCAGGGGTGCTCTCTCAGAGTGGGAGGGATCTAGAAGTTTGTGAGAAGAGGATGGCTATCTGAAGGGATGCAGTAGTGGAGAAAGAGGAAAAATGAAGATCATTTCTTCACATCGGTTTGCGTATGAATTTGTATACTGGGCATAATGCTACGAAGGAGATGAACTAGCGGAGTACTGAAGGGGAATCGCTTTCTTTGGAGAAAGCTCAAAAGAATAATAGAGTTTGATATAGTAGAGTCGAGTCCAATGGAAGACTACTATCACCGTTACAATCGTTGTCTTTACTGTGAGAAACTTTGTTGATCGGAGTTAAGAACTGCCGGAAGAAAAGAAACAGAGCCATTGGGCAGGGCACCAATGCTATGGGTTGTATTGCAGTGAATCTGGTGTACAGAGGAGAGAGACCTAAGGATAGCACTGAGCAGTCACTCAGGTCCTTCTAGAATGAGAGAAAATCTTGACAATTCTAAACAAAGCCAATCTCTTCAAAGGGAAGCAGAAGAAGGGCACTATGGCCAATCCTCATGGGGAATAGGTGGCTACGTGCAAATGCAAAGTTTTCAAAAAGCCCTTTTTGATTGCACCATGATGTTTTTGATGCATGAAGAGTATGGATGAATAGGGCCTTTTACATGGCCGTGCGTAGGCACTTATGCTTCTAACCCATGCACATGAATTTCTTTGGAATTCATAGATTCTTGCAACAAAAATTTTGGTGTTGGCGCATCTAGAGGATGCACAAGTTCAGAGGGGGTGGATGTGGTCACGATCTGAAATCCGAGCTTACAATTTAAGGGCATGAAAAATCTCAAAGGAAAGAGAACATGGCACATGAAAGAACACCATTATTTTTGTTTTCTTGCGGGTTTTTGATTTCAGGTGTTGAAACAAGGTCCATCTCATGCGACGGAGATTGAAAAAGAGATTACGAGATGTTGCACATGCTATTGTAGCTGTAGGAGGGATGGAACATTGGCACATGCCGAGAAAAGAAGGTGTTAATGTGTCACTTCAAAAGGGAAAGATGCCAATGGATGGCCTCGAATCATATCGAGGAAAAAGGAAAGTTCATGGGGGATGGCTCTCGCTTAGGCCACAAGAAGGTTACGTGTTCGGTGGCAGGAGCGCTCCCTTAGAGTGGGAGGGATCTGGTAGTTCGAGAGAAGAGGATGGCTATCTGAAGGGATGCAGCAGTGGAGAAAGAGGAACAACAAAGATCATTCCTCCACGTAGGTTTGCGTATGAAGTTGTACATTAGGCATAATGCTACGAAGAAGACGAAGCAGCGGAGTACTGAAGGGGAATCGCTTTCTTTGGTGAAAGCCCAAAAGAATAATACAGTTTGATATAGTAGAGTCGAGTCTAATGTAAGACTACTATCATCGTTACAATCCCTTTCTTTGAAAGAACTTGGAGAAGCTTGTCGAAGGTAGAAAAGTGCGTTTCGAAGCGATGAAGTTTGGTCAAGCCAACCGGCACAAGACCAGCCCTTCAGCTTTTGGAGACTCAAATAGACCTTATAGGCATGCTATAAGTGCAAAGAAACACACTATGTACCTTGGAGCATCAAGGAGAATGAGTCGATACAAAACAGATAGGTTCGCAGGTCGACTAGCTCAAAAACTTACTATCTATGGAAGAGACAATGAACTTCAAATGCCCATAGCGACCAGCGTGATTACAATTAGAAAAAATCCTTTTATGGGAGTGATACACATAGGGTTGAGTGTATGAAATGCACAAAAGTATAAGGAATAAGCAAAATATGCTATAGGAATGAATGCAACATTCACCGGTGGTACTTCCTATTTTTCAGGAATACGCAGAGATTGACCCCGAGGCAGAAAAACTAAGATTTCTTCAAATCTGCTGAACAAAATGCTTTGAACATTTACAGGCATAAACTAGACACTGATACCTTTCCAATGAGTCCTCTTGCACTCAATTTGGAGCTCTGAGGAGAGAGCAGCAGCCCCTGCAAGATTACTTTTGGCGAAGAAGATGATGCAGAAATTGAAGGAGCAAGACAAAGATAGTCACAAGTGTATGTATAATGCTTCCATGTAATGTACAAGTGATTTCAACTCCTTATATAGCCTCTAGGAGTGTTCCACGACTTTTACAACTTGAATTTGAATTCAAATGAAGGTGGGAATGGTTGTTGGAGGGAATCAATTCACTTCCCTACAATCTAGGAAAAGTGAAGATCTTGATTGATCTACTTTTAGGTGATTGATTGCTTGATTGAATGCAACTTCAACCACCAAAATTTCGTGGGATTTTGGCCCTATATTTGTACCTTTACATGTGTACAACTCAAGGCTTTTACAACGGTAAATGAGCCATCAAAATATTCTCAAAAAATACAATAAATGAGCATATGAAAAAGAACTCTCCAACGGATATTCTTTCGACGCGATAGCCTTTGATGTAGATCAAATCCACCTCAAGCATAGTGTAAGCTTGATGTTCCAACATTCTTTACTGTGAGAAACTTCGTTGATCCGAGTTAAGAGCTCCTGGAAGAAAAGAAAGAGAGCCACTAGGCAGGGCACCGATGCTATGGGTTGTATTGCAGTGACTCTGGTGTGCAGAGGAGAGAGACCTAAGGATAGCACTGAGTAGTCGCTCAGGTCCATTTGGACTGAGAGAAAATCATGACAATTCTAAGCAAAGCCAATCTCTTCAAAGGGAAGCAGAAGAAGGGCACTATGGCCAATCCTCATGGGGAATAGGTGGTTGCGCAATGCAAAGTTTTCAAAAATCCCTCTAAAATGACGGAGGAGATTTTGGGCACTTGGAGCAGTAAGGGCTTCCGGATGTAGGCATTCTTGGCCGCTTCTGTCATGTGAAGGAAACCGGGCGAAGTTCTTTTCATTCTCTGTATCTATAGCTGGTGTCTAAAGAGGATAAGTGAACGCAAGAATACCATTAAAGAAAGGCGTCTGAGATTTTCATCAAGAAAATACTTATTCTCAGTCAATTCGGAGAACAATTCATGGAGAATAATAGCTTCTTCTGGCAACTGCTCACAGTTTTGTGGAAGGCATCTATAGAAGGACCGTTTGGCGAACCCATGAAAAGAACACTACGGGCTTAACAAAGAAGGCGTGGTGTAATGGTGAAAAGAGCAATGCTCATGGCAAGTGAACAAGAAAGAAGTGATTCTATATTATAAGAATAACATGCTACTGAACATCCTTGGAATTTAGAAGAAGATGTATGAACGCTTTAAGGTGTCGTTGTAGGTTGGAATGATTCTCGTTTAGGTGAAAATGCATATCGAAGATTACAGGCTCTCAAGTTGATGGACAGCCGTTGAAAAATGAAGTGTCAACAACTTCTTCAGAGTTTACTCTCAAAAGTGGCACGTACACGTTCTACATCTATTTTGCATTGTTTTTGTTTTGTTTAAAGGTAATCTCATATGTTCGTACTACGGAAATGAAAGGATATTTGCAAAAATGATTTATGGGTATGTTGTTTTTTTTCAGGCACAATAATATGTTTGTAGTTCTTTTGACTCTACTTAAATTCAGTATTTTTCCCCTACATTGTCTCATTGTCATATGTCTCTGTACAAATTTTGATAATTTTATCTTGTGGTAAATATTTGGCAATTTGAGTAGTAGTTAAATTTTTTCCCATCAGAGAGCTCTGTAGTATGGTTGTTTAGGCAATAGTTTTATTTCAAGTATCAGAGACGCATGAAGTTGTTGTTACAACTTTTCTACTTGGTCCTATGACCATGGCTTCACATTGAGAGACTTGCAAACTAATGTTGAATTATTCCCTGCAGCAAATGATTTTAGTTCCAAAGTTACCATTGGGTTACTAAACGTCAAGTCTTTGACAGTCTCAATCATTTACGGCTTCTATATTGTATTTCGGAGTTTCCTTAAACGCGGACATCTGAGGGATGTTGGAAAAGTTTATAGATGAAATCTCATATGGTAATACCTTTTTGAGATTGATATTCGGACATGCCCTGTGTCATTTCTTCCGAACATTTAAAGTAAGGTGAAATGTTCTTGCGAATAAATTAGAACTTTGTAATGTTATTTTAATTGATCTAGTGCACGAACATGGAATGAAAATTTCAAATTTATTGTGAGTTGCGGCGTACATCTGAAATTTTCCCATCTAGATTCAAAATCGCTTATGGATCTAGCAAGCAACAGTTAAATAATGTTGTGTCCTGTACTATTAAGCAACTGCTTGAATTTATGAAGGAGATTCCTGGTTGAGAAACTTGTATGTACTTGAGCATTTAAATCCTTCCTTTCACTACCAGTCTATACAATCCGGATACAAACATATCCAAAGGAAGGACTAAATATGCATGCAATCTGAAATCTTTTGACTGTGATCTGTTGTGCTACCTTACTGACCCTTACGCTAATCTCAGAAATGGTTGGGCTCCAATACATCTTTTGTTTATTATGAAGAAATTCAAGAATATATGATGTTCAAAGTAGGCAAATTACGAGTGTGACTCCATAATATCGTAATCTTCCTTTGCAGGATTTAAGACTCATAAAGGTTGGTGGTGGAAAACACTTGATGAATAAATTCCTTGTCACGTTTCCTATGTGATCTTTATAAATAAGAGTACCAACGTATCTGGTTTAGCAATAGCGCTTCATCTGTTGTCAAAGATCTTAATGATCTAGAGGACATATTCCCTCGACTTTTAAAGATCTCAATGATCTTTCGTGAGTGTTGAATCTCAACAAATCTTTTTCCTTGACTTCCAATGAATGTTTATTCATATTGGAATTCTTCATGATGATGTTCTTTCAAATTGACAATAAACAAGTGAGGTAAGGAAAGATTAGTAACTTTCCATCATCCCACATCGTTACCCTCCTTTCCACGAAAACCCCGTGACAATGTCATCCTCTACGACTGGGAGTCAAGGTGGTTCATCAACAGGAGTAGGTGGCACACAAGCAGGAGCAACAATGATGCCGGTCATCCCAACGTTGCGGATATGGCCACCAACCTTCAGAGAAGGTAAACTTGATGGTACAAACTACACCCTGTGGAAGCTCAAAATCACTTCTATTCTTGATTCATATGAGCTTTTGGAGACTGTTCTTGGGATGATCATGAGCCCTAAGAAAGACCTGATCCAAATAATCCTGGTCGAATGATTCCTCCTGATGCTGATCTTCTACGTGCTTGGAAACGTAGAAATGCAGTTGCACTCTGTGCTCTTGTTACAAGTACTTCTGATAGTGTTCTGACTCTGATTCAGCATACTACAAAGGCATGTGAAGCATGGCACATATTGAGAAATAAATATGAAACTCGTAATCAGACATGGATTCAGAATTTGGAGAATCAACTTGCAGTAGAATGGTTTGCTGATGGGGAGATTGCAGTGGTGTTTATCACTTGCATAAAGAATCTACGAGATCAAATGGCGGGAGCAGGTGTTCAAAAGTCAAGTGAGGAGCTCGCTCGACATTTTCTTCGAATCTGTCCACCTAAGTTTGATGGTTTGGTAACTGCTCTTAATACTCAAATCAGACCTCAAATACTAACATTTGAAGAATTCAATGCCTTACTCATGGAGGAGGAGCTGTGGCTCAAGGCAAGGAGTGGTGGTAGCAAAGGAGATGATGCATTCACAGAAAATGCCAAAGGAGGCAAAACAGAATATTCAAAAGATGGAGAAAAAAGAAGAACAACAAAAAGAAGTTCAAGGGAGAGTGTTTCCACTGCAAGAAGAAAGGACACAAAATCCAAAAATGTGGCATCAAGAATGCAGAAGAGAAGAGTGGCTCTTCAAAAGGTGGCAAGGGCAAGGAGTCTGCCAACACGCAGAAACAGACCTTGAGTTATTTGTTACGATAGAGGAGGTGTGCTCCTCGACTGAAGATTCAGGAACAGATGACTCATGGGTTTTGGACACTGGTGCATCTCATCACATGATGAGTAGAAAAGACCTTTACAGTTCCTTATAGCCTCTAAAGGAACCCATAATAGTAAAGGTAGGGAACAATCCAAGATGTTCTGCAGAGGGTGAAGGTACAGTTTCTTTCATTAACTCTAATGGGGATATCAAAAAGCTTTCAAATGTGTCGTATGTTCCATAAATAAAACAAAATCTACTTTCAGTAGCTTTTATAACTGATCAAGGTCATCAAGTATCTTTCAGTAAAACAAGAGCTAAGATTATGGACCGTAACAACAACATTGTTGGGACTGGCATAAGGAGGAACAACCTGTATGAGTTGTGTGCTCTTATAGCCACTACAAATGTGCGCACAAGTAAGCTATGGCATGAGAGATTCGGCCACATTGGATACCCTGTACTGAAGGAGATGCATCATAGGGGTATGGTTGCACACCTACCATCGATTGCAGAAATGAAGGAACCATGTGAAGCTTGCATGATGGGCAAGCAATAGAGGAAGGCATTTCCACAAGAAAGCAAGAACAGGTCAAGATATCCTCTAGAGTTGGTGCATGCTGACTTGTGCGGAAAAAATGCCTACACAGGCCTTGGGCGGATCTTCCTACTTCATGTTACTTATCGACAACTATAGCAGGAAGATATGGGTGTACTTCCTTCACGATAAGGCTTAAAGTTTTGGTAAGTTTAAAGAATTGCTTCAGCTTGTTGAAACTGAAATAGGGAAGAAGATGAAGAAATTCAGGACAAACGGTGGTGGTGAGTTCACATCAATAGATTTTGAAGATTTCTGCAAGAGTAAGGGAATCAAGCATCAACTCACAATGGCACTTATTCCTCAACACAACAGTGTTGCAGAACGTCGGAATGGAACCATCATGGAGATGGCAAGGTGCATGTTGAAAGGAAAGGGTTTGCCTAATCTATTTCGGGCAGAGGCTATCAACACTACTGTCTACACCTTGAATCAAAGCTACACCAAGGCACTTGATGGAAAGACTCCACAAGAAGCCTACACTAGTAAAAAGCCTCCTATTTCCCATTTCAAACTATTTGGAAGTGAATGTTATGTACATGTCCCAGATCGGGAGAGAAACAAGCTTCAAACAAAAAGCATCAAATGTATCTTCTTAGGGTACAACGAAGATAAGAAGGTTTATAAGCTTCATGACCGTGAGGCTAAGAAGATCATGGCTAGTCATGATGTGGTGTTTAAGGAGGAGCAGCCACATGCACTAGAGGAGGAAAAGAGAGCTTCCACTTTATCATCAGGCAAAGGGGCAATCCACTATGAACCTGGCCCAAGAGCTATCCCTTCTACACAAGAGAAGGAAGCGTCATCTTCAGATGATGAGTCTAAAAGTCACCAACCTGCCGACACCCAAGTGGAAAAGCCATTGCCACATTTGGTGAGGCAACTCTATGATTCTGCAAACCTAATCACACAGTCACTAGAACAAGTTGCAGATGGACCGAGGCAATCATAGAGAATAGAGGAACAGAGACGGGAAAGCACCCATATTGTAAACACAGCCTTGATGGCTGATCTCATTCAAGAAGAAGCAAAGGAACCAACCAATGTGGAAGAGGCACTCCATGATCCGAATTGGAGGGTTGCCATGCAAGAAGAATACAACAATATCATGAAGAATAGAACTTGGGAGCTAGTGGATCAACCCCCTAAGCGTAAAGTCATTGGCACCAAGTGGGTCTGGAAGCTAAAGTACAAGGCTGATGGTACTTTAGAAAAGTATAATGCAAGACTTATTGCACAAGGCTACTCAGAAGTTGAAGGCATTGACTTTTGTGAATAATTTGCCCCAACTGCAAGAATGACTACTATCCAAGTAGTACTGGCTATGGCTGCACATAAGCGTTGGCTAGTCTATCACATGGATGTCAAATCAGCATTCCTGAATGGAGACCTCAAGGAGGTGGTATATGTGTCTCAGCCACCAAGGTTTGGAGCTCCCCATTCAGAGAACAAGGTATGTACGCTAAGAAAGGCATTATATGGGCTAAAACAAGCCCCTATATCATGGTACCAGCGGATAGATAAGTATCTCTTGGATCTAGGTTTCAAAAGATGTGCTTCTTATGCTAACTTGTATGTTCTAAAGAGAGGAGGGAAGACAATTGTGCATGTACTCTATGTAGATGAGCTTGTGATTATAGGAAATGATGATGCTCTTATTCAACAAACAAAAGATGCACTGAGTTCAGAATTTGAAATGACAGACTTGGGCTTAATGCATTATTGCTTAGGTCTTGAAGTTTGGCAGGAACCAGGGAAGACTTTCATCTCTCAACAAAAGTATGCAAGGCAGATATTGAAGGCATTCGACATGGAGGATTGCAAGGAAATTTCTACACCTATGGAGGTCAACAAAAAATTATCTATTAAAGATACTTGATCTCCAGTGGATATTGGAAGATACAAGAAATTAGTTGGAAGTCTCATCTACTTGTGCAATAGCAGACCAGACATCTCTTATGATGTTGAAGTAGTAAGCAGGTTCTCTAATAAGCCTTGCCAAACTCATTGCAAGGCAAGCATGCAGATACTCAGGTATGTGAAAGGAACTACTGATTATGGTATTCTTTATGAAGAAGGATCATCTGTGGTCAGATACTGTGCCTCAGATTGGGCAGGAGATATTGATACCAAAAAATTAGCTTTTGGATACTGCTTTTCTTTAGGATTAGGGATTTTCTCTTGGATTAGTAAGAAGCAACCAATTGTAGCATTATCTTCTACTAAAGGTGAGTACAAAGCTACATTTGTTGCAGCATGTGAAGCAGTATGGTTGAGGAGGATCCTATGGCACATAGGAATACAAGGACAGGAGGCTACAGAGTTGAAGTGTGACAAGCAACGTTGCATGGCCATCACCAAAAATCATGTTTTCCATGCACGTACCAAGCACATAGAAATTTAGTATCACTATGTGCGTGAGTTGATCGAGGACGGGATTGTGACCACAAAAGATCC
This sequence comes from Ceratopteris richardii, assembly GCA_020310875.1. Taxonomy (NCBI): domain Eukaryota; kingdom Viridiplantae; phylum Streptophyta; class Polypodiopsida; order Polypodiales; family Pteridaceae; genus Ceratopteris; species Ceratopteris richardii. Next base: position 146,255,435 of record CM035425.1, on the reverse strand, counting down.
ATGGCGCTCTAAGTTGTAAGGCCCCCATTATGGGGAGAAGCCATTATGAGAGCCCGGACATTTGTGGAACGCTAACTTCCAAGTTAGATGAGGTTTATGTGTGACTGTTGATGGTTGTAGATGATCTTTGTGAGCCTAGCCATTTGGTTAGGTAGGGCATAAACTTCAAGGCCATTGGGTTTCCATTGGAGGTGAAAATAAAGACCTTGTGGTGTCACACGGTTTCCCCATAGAACCTTAATTGGGGTAGTGCAGCGGGGGGCTTGCCCCCTTCTGCGAGGTTCGGGTGGCCTATCCCTCGGACTCGTAGGGCCGAGAGGGTAGGACTTCTGGTCGTGGAGATATTGTCGGATCATATATTTTACCGACTATTCTATATCTCTCGACTACGTTTATCTATACCGGACCGCCTTGTAAAAGCTATATAAGCACGGCCCAGGTTGAGCTTTACATAGTATTGCACACTAGTAAGCCCTTCATCTAGAGTCTCTCTAGATCGCCATCTAAGCTCCATAGTGGGAGTGCACGGGTGGACAGCACCATCATTGTAACTGCATTATGCTCGGCAATCCGAGAATTTGAGTTCTCAATCTCTCATTCTGCATCTATCTTTGTCCACGTTTTTCTCTCGTCTGTCTACAGGTCTATTCCACGATGCTATTATTTTCTTACATAAACATAGAAGGAGAACTAGACATTACAACACATAGAAAAGTAGCTCCAATAGAGCCTACACACAAAGATAAATATCAATCACCATAGTTCACTAATTTGAAGGTTTCTTTCAAAATACTTAGATAATGCTAAAAAAACTCGGTATTCTTAAAAATGATTGTAATATTTATCAAATGAGGGAGATTCAATGCTGAAAACACAGGGATAGAGAGTTGCAATAGTGCCTCTGCACACACACACACACACATATATACATATATATATATATATATATATATATATATATATATATATATATATATATATATATATATATATATATATATATATATATATATATATATATATATATATATATGTGTGTGTGTGTGTGTGTGTGTGTGTGCCTACTCAAAACTAGCAAAGCAAGCAAGGGGCTTGATTGATAGGTCTTAATAACTTAGTGCAAGCTCTAAATGAGCTAGAAACACCAAGAGTTTACTTCAAGGTTCTTGATGCTAGATAATTTAATAGGAGAGAAGTTGGCCTATGAAATCTAGGAATCATCATTTCTAAAAACAAAATCTCCTAAATTGAAGGTCTTAGATGAGATGAATTTGGGGAGTGTTTATCTTATCTCTTTTGATGGATTCTCGTGCTTTTATGCGTGCATAAAATGATTCACATTTCCATTACTAGCTTCCCATGAAGTTTGTCTTGAATCTTGAATTTTAAAACTCTCCCTCAAGCTTTTAATCTTCATCTTCATCCAAGATCCTTCATGTGAATGCATTGCTTGAACTTTGAAATATTTATTCCATCCAAATAAATTGTAAAAATGGTAGCAATGTGGCCCTTCACACCTATATGATGTAGTTAAACATCCTTGGAAATCATGTTTTCTCATATGAAGTGATAGTGCAGTTTAGTGTGCTTGGTTCTAGCACGATAGAGTGGATTCGATGGTACATGATTGCTACTCATAGTGTCACAAAAATTTGGATATGTATCAACCTGCAAACTTAGTTAAAAAATAACTTCTTAACCCACATTAACTCCAATTTAACTTGAGCTAAGGCTCTATACTCGACCTCAGTAGAGTATAATGCCATTGGGGATGCTTTTTTGAAATCCATGGGATGAGTTTGTTACCAAGCATGACTAGGCAACCACTTGAAGTCCTTTTGAAACACAAGCTTGGGCTCATTGTATTCATCCTTCACCTAGTATTCAACACAAGCTTGAAGCTTGGACCTCAATAGAGGTGGTGTTTCTTCTAGCACATGGGGCAGCCATGGTGCTAACTTGAAGCATGTTGAGGAGCAGCTATGGAGTTCTTCTTAATGATTCTTCTTGGAGAAGATGAAGGGTGTGCTCACACTCTAGCACATGGAGAGGAGGTTATCGCTTGTTCATGGCAAGAAGACTTGGTCATTAGCAGCTTGATGGTGAGGATCGACCATCTACATGGTGTATTTGAAGATTGTCTTCTACAAGAAGATATCAGGTTGAATATTGTCTTCTACAAGAAGATGTCGGGCTACTTCAAAGACATTGGATGGTGTTTAAGATAAGATTTACATCTTATGTTAAGTATTCAGGTACATATTCTCTTTATGCAGATAGGTACTACTTGAATTTTATGGAGGCCGTTACGTTTATATCAGGAGGAGTCCTATTCGGCATAGGTACAAGAGAAACAGTACGTATGTGCTTTATGCATATTTGATGAGATGTTTGAGAAGGTGTGTTCACATGAGTTTGAGGATTTCCGGCAGCAAACTTGTTAGCATTCTATGCTACTTTATAAGTATGTGATCTTTTCAGACACGTATCTGACTTAGGGTCTTCCATAATCCTTCCTCTTTCAGTCACTCATATTCACTCTTCTATAACCTATAAGGTCACACATCTCATGTATATTCAGATTACTGCCCATACATCTGAATATGTTTGTTACATTGTACATTCACTCATTCATCTATTTCTCATCACATAGAGTGGTTGAAAGTTTTGCTCCCACATTGTACATTGGTATATATGATACTATGAGTAAGGGATGGCTTACATAACACCTTACACATTACATCTATTCTTTCTCTATCTTTATCTCATCATCTGTATGATTAAATTGTGGTATGTTCATGTTTTGTCAATATGGAAGATTGCTGGAATTAATGTTCTACATGATTGGAACTATGGAACCATGGACCTGTGACATGAGCCAAGGGCCTACCTCACTTCCAAAAAGCTTCCCACTTATCATCTACCTTGATGTCATTGATTATCTGTCTCACTATTTTCTCTTCTTCAATCTCCTCTCCTATGCTTGCCAATTGATGAGCCACATCCTTGTAGGTTGACCTTTGCTTCTGAATATGGGCATCTCCTCATCTTCTGATATGTATCCATAGACACTCCTTTCTTATAGATAGGTCTTCATCCTAAAAGAGCATGCTGGATAGTTATTCCTGTCCAATTTGTCAATAAACGAATGGAAACCATCTCCCATTTTACCTTAACTTGCTCTGATACCACTGTTGGAAGAGATGGATGGATACCTCAAGAAAGTGAGGTGGTAGTGCTAGAACCTACTTTGTACCTAAACTATTTCACTTTAGAGTTTGATAGTAGACCCTTTTAGCTTGCAAATGACACCAAGAAAGTACATATGAACCTTGGAGATGATTCTTCAAACAATTGAATAAAAATAAATTACTCCTTGAGACGTAAGTGCCACAAAACTTGCTATTTTTGTCTAGACACCTGCTGGTTCTTTTGCTCAATGCTCACAGTACAGTATCAATTGCTTAATTCCTTTTGAGGGATTATAATTAGCTTACATAGCTAATGATTAAAAGTGAAATCATCTAAAATAACAGACTATGCACTCATAAATCAATCCAGCAATCCAAGGCTTACCCTCGACTTTTTAGGGATTGAGCACTTATTGACTAGAGAGCGCTTCGACATAGATTTCTCCAAATTGGCTCAAGCAAAGGCTTCGAAATGTGGATAGCATAAAATAGACTATGATTGGGTTCTAACAAGCTATAGAACATGGAAAAGGATGGAGCAATTACTGAGATATGGTCATGCAAAGTTCCATGTTTTGAGTAGTCATAGCAGAGAAGTAGATAGAGATGATCAATGAAGTATATCTATTATGGCACATGATTTCACAAGATCATTGGCATTATGATGATACCCAATGATAGTGAGATGAGTAGGCTATGCTGTAAGCTACTCAAATCTTACAAATGATCAGTGGAAGAGCTCCATGAAGCAGTCACTCAACCACGGCTTTTACAAGCTCCTCTTATAAGGATTTTCTTCAAATTTGAATTTGAAGTTCAAATTAATCTCCACCTAAAAAGTAATTCCTCTAAATGAGGAGATATTATCTCATGAATTATACGTAACTCATACTTCTACTAACTCCACGAATGTTTTGGCTTTAAAATATTCTTAATGATTTAACCATTTACACATGGTAAATGATCCAATGTTACAAGCAATGATTCGAATGATTCATCAAGTAGTTGCACATTTTTCCTTCCATGCCTAACCAAGTGTGAAGACTTGGACATTTGCACCAACACGTATCATATAAGCCCACAATGGGTAATTGGTATTATCCAACTTATCCTCAACATCCAACATAGGGAATACATCACTACTTTCATCCATGGTCACTCACTAAAATACCCTAATGCAGAGAAATGACTATGTCTAAAAAGGTTGAAGAGAACTACCCTGACACGTGCTAGATCTGTAGTAGACTTCGACATGCGTATACTAGAGAACCAAAACACACACACATACACACACACACACACACACACACATATATATATATATATATATATATATATATATATATATATATATATATATATATATATATATATATATATATATATATATATATATATATATATATATATATATATATATATATATATATATATATATATATATATATATATATATATATATATATATATATATATATTTATCACAAAACAACAAAATAGCCTGCACAAGAACTACAATAGTGTGTTTGAAGGCTGAAACAAGCTCAAATCGCAGTCATGGCACCACAAAACAAAGCCATTTTAATCTCCTATTCACCCTGAGTATGCTCACCAAATTTCGTGCGATTCTGTGACTATGTCCGGAGGGGTGTTGATGATGCGGTAGATGAAGTGGCGACCTACTTTGATACCAATTGTTGGAGATTAAAGTCTAGAGAAGCACGTGAACAACATAAGGAAGAAAAAGAAGCTTGGAGCACAACACACAATACAAAATGTAGTACCACTAGAATGTACAAAGATAAGTAACCCATTAGTGATTTAGGCATATAAACAAGCTGGGGGGAAAAAATTTCCTAAAGAGGGTAAAAGTGCCTTAGAGGTCCTAGTGTGTTCACACAAATCACTACCTACATATATCAATAGTACATACATAAGTTGACTATTAGATTATGAAAACTTTGATTGTATATTTTCACAAGAAACTCGTTCAAATATTAAGTTAATCGTAGGATTAAATAAGGAAACAAAAAGGAAGATAGGAGAGGCGAAATTGTGTGCAGAAGAACTTATCTTTATGAGATTTGTTGGTGCAATTTACTCCAAGCCTAATAGCTTGATTGCTAATTCAAAAGATGATATGTATATTCATGTGTTAGCACATGAACTATCTCTTGTAAATGTTTTAATTTTTACTCATTGTAAAAGTACATAGAAGGATTTACTTCTAATCACGAGTTCTTAGGAATAATCTTTTCACAAACCAGCTGGTGAGTTAGCTAAAGATTGAGTTCCTAAAGTTTAGAGACACGTTTTGGTAAAGATTTTAAATTTTAAATTTAAAAAAAGGCTCCACTTTTAGCTATAAAAGGAGACCCAAACGTCGCATGTTAACAGAGCCCAATTGGAAGAGTGTTTAGAGGGATCTTTTGTTGATGTTGAGATCATATCATAGCTCCAACATTGCTCTCACATTGTGCAATGTTTTCATTGCCAAGACATGTTGATGATACCTCACTCTGTCTTCTTTGTCATGTTCATCTCAGAACACTGAACTTCTTAGACTTGGTTCTCCATGCATACTTCATCATTTTATGTTATTTAAAGTGGTATAGATTCAACATACTTCTATTTTTTTGCTAAAAGTTTCATTGTCATTGCATCATTCCATCTCGAGATATCTTCAAAACTCAGCTTTGGTTTGTATATAATTGAAGCCTAAAAATATCGAGATGATCATTTGATTTGGTAACCTTAATTCTTAGAGTACACCTCATCATTTTTAGTGAAATAACTTGTGATTGGTATCTATCGAAGTCAATAAGATACTCCAGAAAGGAATTTGATCAATTTCTAGCATGTTAGGAGCACTGTTGATTTTACTAAGCAGCTATAGAGACCAAAATAGTAGGTTTTAGCACATACTTGAATCTCCTACTTATCTATTTTGATCAATTGATTAGAGGATCATACTCCAAAGCACTTAGGTGACTATTCGTGTTCTTCAAAGGCTCAAGGGGTCTATGTTTCACTCCTCAACTTGTTCTTGGTTGGTGTGACACAAGGATTTGTAGCACCACCATCTGTAGAATCTACCCACCATCTCCTCCAACAGTGGTATCAGAGCAACATCAAAGCAAAATGGGAGAGGGATTTCCATCATTCATTGACAACTTGGATAGGGGCAATTATCCAGCATGGTCCCTAAGGATGAAGGCTTAACTCCAAGGAAGAAGCTTGTATGGATACATCTTTGGAGATGAAGAAATGCCAATATTCGGAAGCAAACATCCACCTACAAGAGAAGAGCAAGAAAGACTAGCTACATAGTGTGCAGAGGATGCTCTAGCCAGGTCTTATATACTTAAATCTATATCTGATTTCTTATTACCTCACATTACGAATTGCAAAACCTCCCAAGAGACTTGGGAAGTACTCTCTTCATACTTCTCATCAAATACAAGGGCTAGGAAGACCAACTTTGGAAAATTGCATTAAAGCTGATGAAAAATGGGATTCGTTCACCACAACAATGGACTTGTATATGGGCATGAAGATACTTGGCCTCAACACATTGATGTGGCAACTATTCACACATGAGACAAAACTCAACACGAATGGAGATACTTCTAGAGTTAATCAATCTTTTGCCGTTTACGTAGATAAAAATAAGAATAAAGATAAAGACAAAGGTAAGAAGAATGAAGAGGATGCAAGTACCTCTCAAGTGAACATCACACGTAGAGGAAGAGGTACTAAATGAAGGGGTGGAGGAGGAAAGCAAGGCAAGAGCAGACCCTACAACTCTTCACCTTGCAACATTTGTGGCTTAACCAATCATACCAGAGATGAGTGCTTAAAAAACACAAATAATAAAACAAGAAGAGGCTTCCATAGAGGAGGCTGTGGACAAACAAGAGGAAGGTAACCACCGGATCAAGCTTTCATCCAAGGGCCATAATTTTAGGTGCTCAAAAACAAAGGGTTCAAGGGCAGACCTTAGATCTCAGGCCCAATCTAAGGGTGTACATTCATTTGTGCCTTTTTGAAAGCTCTTTTGATCTAAGCCACTAGATCTAAAGCCAATCCAAGGCCTAGAAGCAAAGGTGCCTTGACTTTTGCCCTTCATTCTTGACCTTCGGATTTAAAGCCAATCTAACGAATCTAAATCATTTCGAATCATTTGAAAACCATTCAAATGAAAAAAACCATGAGTTTCAAGTGGTTTTTAGCTCTTTGACCACAAGAAAACAAGGGAAGCCTATGCCTAGCCTATATGATTAAGGTACTAGACTGTGTCCACCACCCTCTTCTCATTGGTCCGTCATTAATCACTCCTTAATCCAAAAGGCCCATGCAGGGTTCATTTTTTTTTTCATAATGATCTATGTGCATCAATATATACATGTTGATCATATCTTATTCTCTCTTCTATATCATGTTCATCTCAGAACAGTGAACTTCTTAGACCTGATTCTCCATGCATATTGATCATTTGATGTGATTTAAAGTGGTAGGGATTCAACATACTGACTATTTGGTTGTTACAAAGTTTCATTGTCATTGCATCCATGAATCTCGAGATGTTTTCAAAAGTCTGCTCACTAGTTTGCATACTATTGAAGCCCGAAAATGTTGGGATGATAATTTGATTTGCTAAGATTAATTTAGAGTACATTTGATCTATGATCATTGTTCATTTTATTGAGTAGGTATGAAGACCAAAATTGCAAGTTTTAGCTCATAGTTGAATCTCTTTCTTATCTGTTTTGATCCATTGATTAGAGGATCATACTCCAAAGCACTTAGGTGATTATCTGTGATTGATGGAAGGATCAAGGGGTCCACTATACACTCCTTAACTTGATCTTTGCTGGTGTGAAGCAGGGATTTGCAACACCACTTCGTCTATGGAATCTATCCACCATCTCCTCCAATAAGATCATAACAAAAGAATGGAAATCTCTCTTCACATATATGGACAGCAGCAATTTCATGTTTCGTATGGAGTAAATTCTCCCACCAATTTCGCTACCATCCTTCTCCTTGTGGTATGACTCTCAAAATCTAATGTCTTTTTGGAGTTCATAGAATCATCACTCCTTTGTTCCCTAGTAATTTCAACATGTCTCTGAGATCTTTTCACTCATGTTCCAAACTCCTTTGACTTCATTTTTTAGGAGCTGCTCTCCTTGATCTTTGTCATCTTCAAAAGTCTTGATGCCCTTGAATAACATCTTTTCCACTTTAAGAGGCTTCTTCTTATGGCAGCATGGAGATCCTCTTCTCAGTCCATTTACTCCTTTGTTAAGCATCCCATCTTGTAATCCCCTTCAAACCGTTTCATTGCCTATGAGTATTCTTCCCTTGATATGTTTAATAAATCAAAATTTCTCAAAACTTGTCCAAAGCAGATGGGATCTAGATATGCACCCATACTCTTATACGTGCGGATATCAACATTCCTTGTAAAGTCAGGAAATCGGTTAGTTTGTTTATCAAAAGGATCACATTGCCACGTTACCAAATATTGAGTCCCCATTATCAAATCTATTTGCCATAGTTCCGACTAACACTATCAAAGTGAAAACATTTGTTATAATTTACGAACTTGAAGCCAAAAATTTGGACATAGCTATGACATTAAGATAATCAAGGTCTGCATTTGAGTGTTCATTGTCATAGTAAAAACATAGACCAGTGCCATTATGTACATTTGAAGGCATCAAAGTTAGATGATATCTAAAACTAAAGCTTCTCTTCCTTCAAATAGTCTCTTCAACAGCAATAACACCCTCATGAATAGATATTGCTACATTCTAATTGAGAACTTCATTATACTCACTAAACTCCAAATATAATGTTGCACTAAGCATACACTAGCCTTTGTCTTCATAGGTCTCTATCTCTCTTTCTCTCTCTCTGTCTCACTCTCTCTCTCTCTTATGTCCAATGGTCATCTCCGTATATGTAAGGATGCACTCCTCTCCGTTTTATGTAGATCAAATCTTTATTCTATATTGGTTTCAAACACATCAGAATATCATCCTTCTTGAAAGTTCCAGACCCTAGATTTCTCAAGAATTCCACCCCATACATATTTAGATATTATGTTAAGCATACATCACACACACACAAACACACTTACTTGCCATATACACACAAGTACTTACATACGTTTTGCTTTCTATTTCATTTTTCTTGCTTTTATTTGTTTTAAATTTTTTTATATTATTTATATTACGTTTTGCTTTTTAATTATAGAGTTTAGAAAACATACATATAGGTTCACATGCACAACCATTAGCTATTCATACTTATTCATAGGTGTTAACACATATAAGTAGGTGCTCACATATTGACATTGAACTTCACTAGCTAGGCATAAAGCTAGACTAGTGGCAAAATGGTCAAAACAGACTCATAGAATTGACTATGAAGAGACTTTCAGCGTGCTTGCAAAGATGGGAACAACTAGAACCTTGATTGCAGTACATGCAACAAGGATGTGGCTATTGTACCAAATTGACATAAAAAATGCTTTTCTTAATGGTGAACTTCAAGAAGAGGTATACATGAGTCAACTGATTGGATTTGAAGATAAAAAGCTTCCAGATTTTCTTTCCAGATTAAAGAAATCTTTCTATTGTCTGAAGCAAGGACCACATGCTTGGAGCCAAAGACTAGTTGAGTATTACAACATTAATTCCAACAATCTTCCATATTGACAAAACATGAACATACCACAACTTAATCATACAGATGATGAGATAAAGATAGAGAAAGATGTGGGAGCAAAACTCTCAACCACTCTATGTGATGAGAAATAGATGAATGAGTGAATGTACAATGTAACAAACATATTTAGATGTATGCGTAGTAATCTGAATATACATGAGATGTGTGACCTTATAGGTTATAGAAGAGTGAATATGAGTGAGTGAACGAGGAAGGATCAGTGTGAAATTCATAATCAACAAACCCTCATCTGAACTTAGGCTATGGAAGACCCTAAGTCAGATATGTGTGTGAAAAGATCACATACTTATAAAGTAGCATAGAATGCTAACAAGTTTGCTGCCGGAAATCCTCGAACTCATGTGAACACACCTTCTCAAACATCTCATCAAATATGCATAAAGCATATACGTACTGTTTCTCTTGTAACTATGCCGAATAGGACTTCTCCTGATATAAATGCCACGGCCTCAATAAAATTCAAGTAGTACCTGTGTGCATAAAGAGAATATGTACCTCAATACTTAACATAAGATGTAAATCATATGTTAAACACCATCCAATGGCTTTGAAGTAGCCCAACATCTTCTTGTAGAAGACAATCTTCAACCTGATGTCTTCTTGTAGAAGACAATCTTCAAATACACCATGTAGATGGCCGATCCTCACCATCAAGCTGCTAATGACCAAGTCTTCTTGCCATGAACAAGAGATAACCTCCTCTCCATGTGCTAGAGTGTGAGCACATCCTTCATCTTCTCCAAGAAGAATCATTAAGAAGAACTCCATAGCTGCTCCTCAACATGCTTCAAGTTAGCACCACGGTTGCCCCATGTGCTAGAAGAAACACCACCTCTATTGAGGTCCAAGCTCCAAGCTTGTGTTGAATACTAGGTGAAAGATGAATACAATGAGCCCACGCTTGTTTTTATATAGTTTTCTTTGTCAATGAAAAGCTATACCAAAAGCACTTAAAACAGCATAAATCTCCACGATCGCTATTGATCATAATCGCGAAAAAATAGCATCCAGAAATCAGGCGTCGCTGATCTGAAACGCATCGTGTAGCTTTAGTGAGGAAAGCTTTGAAGATTAAAAAAGAATTGGGAATGCGCTGCCGCTTAAAGGATTCGAACCTAGGTTGGATATATGGGAGTCAATGGCGTAGCCACGCGCCCGTCGTCATTTGCTAGTAGAGGAACTCTTTAGAGATTCTATACTTGCTATATTCTTTGAGCAAGATTGACAAGCTTTGACCACTTTCCAACCAATGAGACATTGTTTTCCAGCAAAGCTTTCACAACTGCTATGGACCTTTACATGGACATGCGAATTCCTGATCTTACTACACTCATGGGACAACTCTTTACCCATGAAGCCAAGCTCAACACAAATGTTGAACCATCAAGAGGTAAACATTCTTGTGCCCTATACACAGATAAAAGAAAGTCTAAAGATAAAGAAAAGAGCAAGATAGTAGAAGATGAAGGTACTACTTCTCAAGCTTATGATGTAGGGAGAGGTAGGAACTCAAGAGGAAGGGACAAAGTAGGTAAGCAAGGTAGGGGGAGACCTTTCAACTCTTCCCCATACAACATATGTGGATTGTCTAATCACACAATAGATGAGTGTTATAGGAACTTCAAGAATCAAAGAGGAAGAGGATTTCAAAGAGGTGGCTACTGACAATCAAGAGAAAGATTCAACCATAATCAAAGCTACAACCATGGCGACAACAACAATTACAACAATAATTATCAAGGAGGATACAAATCAAGAAAAGACTTCAATAATTATATAGAGGATCAAGAGGATTGTCTTCTCGTTATAAATATGATTTCAAAACAAGGTATGAATGATGAGCACCTCTTCTATATTGACTCAAGTTGTTCAAACAATGTAGAAGGCAATGTAGCTCTTCTTTCTGATCCTGAGGAACCCAGGGGAAAGCACCAAGTGTAGATAGGTGATGACACAAAGCATTCAGTGGTCAAGGTAGGAAGTGTCAAAACTTCTGATGGGAATAGAAATCTATTGAGCAAGGTTCTCTATGTACCTAATATCATCGAGAATCAGATGAGTGTTGGACAAATAGTGGAAAAGGGTTTGCAAGTTAGGTTAACCAAATATGGAGCTTTTGTGGAGGACTACCAACATGGATTCAGAAGAATAGCCAAGTGAGAGAAAAGAGGTACATTATTTACCTTTGAGCTTGAGGAGACTAGAAACATTTCAGTTTAAAATTATAAGGATCAAACATTGCCGGCATAAAAGATAGGGGCACATTGGTGATAGAACCTTAAAGTAGATATGTAGAGATCAATGTGTGCTTGGATACCTAATGTATCCAAGCAACATATGATCTATAAATGTGTAGCTTGTCAGTTTGGTAAATCAGACAGGTTACCCTTTACAAAGAAAGGCTATATGCATGAGGAATATTTTGTTGGTGCAAATGCCAAGCCTTTCACACTTGGCCAGACATTGGAAGAAGCTATGTGTACTTCTTTCAAATCCACATGACCCATTGCTTAGGATTGTTACCATTTATCCTTTTGTAAGAGTCATTTGCAATAAAAGAATCTTGTAAAGCCTACATACTCGTGGAGTTTGGATGAACTAAGATTACGAATTATGCTTAAGGTAATATCTCCTAGATTAAGGGTTCACTTTTAGTTAAAGCCAAATTTGAATTCAAAATTCAAACTTGGAGAAAGCATCTATAAAATCTCTTATAAACTCTTGCGGGATATCATCTCCATTCGAGTGCCTTATTTGATCACATTGTAGAGCGTGTGTAGCTCCCTCTATAGCCTAGACGTCTCACTATCATTGGGCATTGTTCATTATGCCAATGATCATGTACAACATTTTCATATAATACAATAGTTCATTAATCATCTTTGTTGGTCTCTCTATCATTGTCACATAGAATAGTGTTTTTTTTTATATAAAGGAAGTTCGGCAATAGCCTACTCTCCCGGACTTGAATTAAATTAAGAAACAAAGGTACAAAAGAAGGGGACTAGTGCCCACGGGACCCCCCAAATCCCACAAAGCAGGGGAAGCTTGGTTGATTCCTAGGTTGCATTACAAAGAAGGTTGATCACCCTCTCGTCGCCCTCATGCGGGACCCACTTGGGTTTGAGCTTGTTGTTGATCAAAAGGAGGACTTGATGGTGCCTGAAGGGGGGGGATTTCTTACTGTTGACAATCCTTTTGCCAAGGAGGAAAAGAGATTTTTCAATCGACCACTCCCTGGGAGGGTCGCCGAAGTTGAGAGCACACCGCTCCCGCCAAATTTTCCACAGGACTTCCCCTCTGATTGCGTTCCAGAGAGCCGCAGAGCATCCAATCGCTTCTCCCAAAAGGACTTGTTTCCAACTAAGCTGTTTCTGAACTCTGATTTTCAGTCCAACCGTCTGCCAGATTCTGTGGGAGTTGGGGCAAGTAAGGAAGATGTGTGGGACATCTTCGATTGCACGGTGGCAGCGCTTGCACCACGGAGGGATCCCACAAATTTTGTTTGCCTTATGGTTAGTCCAAATTCCTCGATGAAGAATTCGCCATAAGAGAACAGACTTCTTAATCTCTATAAGTGGGTGCCAGATACCCATGAATTTCATGTCCCACCGAAGCCGCGTCCAAGACAGGCACCACTTCTTGTTGAGGCTGATCTGGAGGTCAGTCGTTTCTTTGATGTTCGGGATTTTGAGTAGGCTATTTCCATTGTGCCATTTGAGACCACGCGCGTTCGGAGCATCATGTCCCATGAGAAGGCGGGTTTTGTGACGATCCCAAGTGAGGCATCTGCTTTGCAAGGTGTTCCATTCTTCGTAGGAGATGTTTATGCGAGGGTCGATATCCTCGTAGCTGATCCAGCTGTTGGTGTCATGTTTCCAGAGGTGTTTCCATTTTTTGAATCCTTTGTTCCATAACTTCTTGGCATTTTGAGTGTTCCACGACTCCACACTCCTGATGCCATGAATCGGAAACCAGATAGAATCGTTTTGTCTGATTCCGGCCGCCCACTTCCAGTCCTCACTAATTCTTGTGAAGCTTTTGACTTTATTCCAGCCCTTCCAAAGAGAGCAGACGAGGTTGGAGCCTTTCGGGAAGACAGGTATCGGGGATAATAGCAGTGTCATGATGTCAAGGTTTTTCCAGTTCCGGGACCCCGTGAGAGCCAACTCATTTTTGTTTCTGAAGATCAGCTTGGCCCACGAGGCCTCCCTATTGCACCAAGCTTTAATCATCCATTTGGCTGCCAGTTTGTTAGCCATACACCCAATGTCCAGGATGCCAAGCCCCCCGCTATCTCTAGGGCTGGTGCAGATGGCCCATTTGATTTTAGGCACCCCCCTTCTGTTATGATCACCCGTCCAAAGAAAATTTCTGCAGATGCTATTCAGTTTGGACAGGCCTTGCTCATTCGGTCTCCAGTAAGAAAGGAAATAGATGGTAGACGAGAGGAGGAACGTGTTGATAACCATCGCCCGTCCAGCGAGATTGATTTGCATGCCTCTCCAGTAATTGAGCTTGTTTTCAAGTTTGGCCAGCACCCAGTTCCATCGCTGCTCCATAGAGACGCCAAACCCCAAGGGGATTCCTAGCAGCCGAAAGATTTGGCCCTGCGAAATGATTTGGCAGCCATGATCAATGAGAAGGCCAGGTTGATGTCCCACAATGGCCCTAAAGGCGGTCTTATTGTGGTTGATTTTGGATCCAGAGGCCTCACAAAAGGTATGAAGACACCTCCAGAAAGTCTCCAGGCTGGTATTATCATTGTAAACGAACGCGTTCATATCGTCGGCAAAAAGTCTCATGATGATTTGACTGTGGTCGTGGGGTAGCTGGAGGCCTTTGATATTGCCAGCCTCCACATGATGAGCCACAAGTCTGCTCAGCCCCTCAGTGGCGATGGCAAAGAGAAGGGGGGCAAGGGGGCACCCTTGTCTAATAGATCTTTTAAGATGGATCGCCTTCGAAAGTTTGCCGTTAACGTTAATTTGGGTCGTTGCGTTGCCGAGAAGGGTCGCGATCATCTTGGTGAATTTCTGACTACATCCGAGGTCTTGGAGCGACTGCAGAATATAGTCCCATTCTAGCCTATCGTAAGCTTTGTCAAAGTCGATCTTGAGGAAGACCACATCTTGATTAGACTCATTTGCAAATTGAATACCTTCCCAAATATCCATAATGGTTTCCAGGATGGACCTGCCTTTGATGAAACCTTTTTGGTCCTCACTAAGCCAAGATCTCAGGTGGCACGCAAGTCTGTTGGCAATGACTTTGGCGAGGATCTTGTATCCTGTTTGGAGCATCGTAATTGGCCGCCAGTTCTCGATTCTGTTTTTTTCCCCCTTCTTGTGAATCAGCTTGATAATTCCATTATTTATACAAGAGGGAAGAGCACCGAATTTTAGCGCTTCTTGCCAAACCAACCGAAGAGGGGTGGCGACCACCAGCTTGAAGGATTTAAAAAACTCATTAGTGAGTCCGTCGGGTCCCGGGCTTTTACCGAAAGGGAGGGCATCAATGACCTCAATGATTTCTGATTCAGAGATCGGGGCATGAAGCAGGGAGTGGAGGTTGGGTGGTATTCTCCGGGGGGAAACCCTAGAAATGGCAGCCATGCAGTCCCTTCTATGGTGGGAGAGGGGGTTCGAGGTTCCCAGGAGTCTCGTGAAGTGCCCTTCGATGATGCCAAAATTATCTTCTTCCGAGTTGCATACATTGCCATGTGGGTCAAGCAGTAGGGGAATCGTCTCTCTGTTGTGTTTCCTTTTAAGGATACTGCACATCTCTTTGGTGGGTTTGTCGGCTTTTCCAGCCCACCACTCCTTGAAGAAGATTTGCAAGTTTTTCCTTTGTATTTCTTCCTCGTATCTCAACGCTGCTCTGATTTTTCGGAGACCTTTCTGGGCTTGGTGTTTTCCTTTGTCACTTCCTCCTCGAGTCGCCAGAGTCTGTGGTAAAGCGCTTCCCTACGAGCCCGCCGCACTGTCTCGAGCATCTTTTTAGTTCTGATCATGATCTTGCGAGACTTGTCGACCGCACTTCTCCAGCACTTGGCTGGGGCCAAGCCAGAGGCGAACACCACCTTCCACACATCGGCAATCTCTTGGTGGACGGAGGGGAGAGAGAAGGTGTAAGCGTTGGCATGGAACCACGGAGCCTTGTGGATCCTGTTGGAAGGTTGAAAGGTGATAACGATCGGGTAGTGATCAGAGATGGTGAGGTCAGTACGTTGCGTGATGGAAGGGTGGCCCCACAGTTGAGTAAAGCTCTGAGAGATGTAGCATCTATCAAGTCTAGCCTTCCTCAGATCCTCGCCCGCTTGGAGATTCGACCAGGAAAAGCCATTCGAGTCTTTGAATTCGACCAGATCCAAGTGGAGTTTGGTCATGTCCCACGTTTCTTTCTCCCGACTGTCGATGACCCTGCCCTTGCCCATCCATCTGTCCATAGGGTCCTCCACCATGTTGAAGTCTCCACATATAAGCACTTTGTGGGGAAGCGAGTCAAGAGAAGTCCAAGTGTTCAGCCTCTCCAAATCCCCGTTAGGGGCGTACAAAGAAACCATAGTGACACAGAGGGGAGCACCAAAAGAAACCGCAATCCAGCGGTGATTTACATCTTCAATGGAGTTCTCAAGCTTTTCAAGCCAGGGTTGTTTAACACCGATAGCCGTTCCACCGGACCCCCGCTGGTGCTTTGTTGGGATCCACACATGGGCCGAGGAAACCTGTCTGAGTCGCTTCAGAAGGTCTTCTCCGTCAATTTTAATCTCTTGAATGCATATAATGTCTGGTTTTAAGCTAATGTCGCGGAGCCATTGACCAATGATGGCCGCTCTTGAGGGGTCGGATAGCCCCCTAGCATTTAGCGAGATGACAATCATTTATGTATTGATCCCTCTTTGCGGGAGGGAGCCTTGTCTTTTCTTCTCTTGGCTTCATCTTTCTTTTTCGCTGGGATCTGATCCCGACTTAGAAATCGGTTCTTATGGGGGCTTTTCCACTAGGAATTACTCCACCACTTTCAATGTTCTATGGCTCCTTGGAATCCTCTCTACATCTACTACTTACTTAGAGAGCTTGAAGACATTCCATTTTGTGGATTGGGAGAAAAGCACCTCGAAGTGGTCACTAGGAATTCTCGACAGAGGTCCTAAAAAATGGTGGGTAATGCTACACTTGCTAAATTGATTGCTCTCTCTATAGTCAATCATTTTAAGTGATTGTACTTGGAATCATTGGCTCTTTAAGCTAACTTGATATATCCAGAAGGAAGTTTTCTAATTCCTACTATGCAGGGAGCACTCACCTTAACAAGCAGCAAGTATGTGAACCAAAATATAAAGTTTTTGATGATTTGTGAATTATGAAGTTATCTGTTTTGGATCAATCATTACATCCAGGATCATCTCCAAAGTATATAGGAATTATTTAGTGTTATTGGAAAGGGCCTACAACCCAACTCTGAAGTAAAAGAGGGCTGGTATAAAGTAGGGATTACCAGTGCCAACTCATTTCTTGAGGTGTTTATCCATGTTTCCAACAGTGGTATCAAAGCAAAGCTAAGGTAAAATGGGAGATGGTTTTCCTCCTTTCATTGATAAATTGGATAGGGACAACTACCAAGCATGGTCCTTGAGGATGAAGAAATACTTGTAAGGAAGGAGTCTCTATGGATATATCTCAGGAGATGAGGAGATGCCCATTTTCAGAAGCAAAGGACATTAGCAAAGATGCATTAGCAAGGTCATAATTACTTAACTCTATTTCTCACTTTCTTCTTCCACACATTAGGAATTGTAAGACATCCCAAGAGAATTGGGAGACATTTTTATCATATTTTTCTTCCAACATAAGGGCTAGGAAGAACCAATTGTGGATTGAGTTTACAAAGAAAGCAACCCAAACAAGGCATCTCAGAGTATGTGACCAAAGGCAAGGATGTGGCTGATCAATTAGCAAGCATAGGAGAGGAGATTAAAGAAGAGCAATTTGTGAGACAAGTAATCAATGGTATTAAGGCAGATGACAAATGGGAGAGCTTCACAACTACTATGGACTTGTACATGGACATGCAGATTCCAAATCTTACCACACTCATGGAGCACATTTTTACCCATGAAGCCTAGCTCCACAGAAATGGAGATTCATCAAGAGGTTGTTGGTGCAAGGCAATCAACAATTGATGTTTTAATGAAGAATTGAAGTCAAGGACTGAAGAAAAGATCAAGTTTTGGAGCATGAAGGAAGTGCATATCTAGAAGATGAAAAATGTGTACATATATGTACATTAATTTAGAGATAGATCACTTATACTTTTGCTTAGTCATGAGCTTGTAAATATTTGCCTATATATACAAAGAAAATGTCGGGGCAAATATGAGATATTATGTTAGGATATGTTTTGACGAGAATTAGATGTCATTAGACCTCTAGAAGTGAGTAGAATCTCTCTCATCACTCAGATGTAAATTTCTTAGAAATAGAAAAAATGTTGCGCCCGATCTTTCTGTGTATTCTCCTTCTATGTTGAATCTTTTGTGAAATGCTTTTCTACAAGTCTAAGTCTATAGTTGCTTGACCTGTGTACAAATTTGCAACTTCTAATTGTGATCAGGCTGAGAGAATTGAGTGTAGGAACATTTGTATGTGAAAAAGGAAAGTAGAGAAGCTATAGGAGGCGCAAAATTCGATGCTAATATTTTGGTCATTTCTCCTTCCATAGTGTAAAGTTTTGAGCAAGCAAGAACTCAATCTTTAAGTTTGGAAGGTAAGCTACCTATGGCTAAAAGCATTTGCATAAATGGGTTCTAGATTGAGAGAACCAAGTGTTAGACATTACGGGTGTCTAAATCGACTTCTAAGAAGTACAGTTTTAGACATAGGTGACTTATTAAGTTTGTTTCTCAAGATCTACTGAGTCTTTTGAAATGACTTAACTTGGAGAAGGTTCGAAAACTATAGCCGAAACCTTGTGCAAACTTTTATAAATAACTTTACACATTTGGTAAGTCAATGAGAGAGTTATGTGCAGCAGACTTTCTATAGAATCTTCTTCTTCACAGTTTATCCAAATTTTTCATTGAGCTTCTAAATTGATAAAGGTTTTGAGTTACTCTTGATATAGAGGTGTTCTAAATTCAAGAGTAGCTTGTTCGTTTGGAGATTAACACTCTCCATCAGTGGTATCAGAGCAGGAAGTATCAAAATTGAAGGAAGGAGGATCCGGCTGCTGCAGCTGCAAAGAATTCGACATCTGAAGGTTCAAAAGGTGAAAGCTTGAGGGCAAAGTTTGAGAAGGAGGTTATACGACATCAAGGAAGACAAAAGGAACATTATTCAAAGTAAAGGTACATCTATTACTCATAAAGTTTGAAGAACTCAATATACAGGTGAAGAAAGGATGGGAGATTCTCTTCAAATAGAGAAGTTGGATAGAGAGAATTATCCAGCATGGTCAATGAGGATGGAAGCTCATCTTATGAACAAAGATTTGATAAGTTATATCACAGGTGAAGAAGAAAAGCCTCAGTTTAGAGATCCTAGTGTTCCAACTAGGGAGGAATTATCAGATTTGAAGAAGTGGATGAAGAGAGATGCTCAAGCTAGGAGCATTATCTATATGGCAGTCAATGACTACTTGCTACCTCATATTAGAGGTCTTGAAAGTGCAAGTGATATATGGAATGCTTTGGAGGAGCATTTCCAAAACACCACAAAGTCAAGGAAGGCATCTTTGTGGGCTGAATTTACCACTTTCAAGAAGAAGGCCTCTCAATCCATCTCAGATTATGTAACAAGGATGAAGGACATTGCAGATGCATTAGGAGCAGTTGATGAAGACATTGAGGAGGCTAAATTGGTAAGGCAAATCCTGACATGGTTGAGAGGTGATGACAGATGTGTTGGAGCAAGTCTATGACAAGCCTAAGTATTGGCTTGAGTCTCACAAAGTCTTAGAAGAAGCTTTAAAAAGAAGACTATGTAAAGTTCACTTGTGAACTACCTCTTGTAACTTTTGAAGAGTTTACTTAATGTAAAAGTAAGAGAAACTTAAGTGGTTGAGTCCACTTGATCAAGAATGGAAAGAGGAGCCACGAATTCGTGATTTGTGGTAGGTAGAGAATCAAATTAATCATTGATTGATTGGAGAGTGATTGAGGGAAGTTAGCCTCCCAAACTCAACTATAAATAGATGGCAGTTTTAGTCGTGGTTAGAGAGACCTATGTGAAGACCTCCAAGAGCTGAGCTTTATGCCATATCAAGGTGTGATTACAAGGCACACATATGTATCAGTAAGTCCATTGTATTTTACAAGCAATATACTTTCATTTTCAGTATCATTTGGGTTCATATTTCCATGTTCTTGTGAAGTGTACTACTCACTGCCATTACTCTCAGTTTTCTCAGTCAGCTTGCAGAGATGTTTTCTCTGAGCTTGGTGCATCATTTTCAGTGATTTAACTTGGTAAAGTTAGCTCTATAAGTCAACTATATGCTCACAAATTTTCATGTCATTTGGATGTTTCAATCTTCAGTTATGTGCATTTGAAGTCAACAGGGTCTGTTCATCTTCACTTCTCTGTCAGGTACCCGACTTTTTCACTCATCTTGTCAGAGCCATTTCTCAGTGGTTACTTATCCACATTCAGTGATTTAAAGCTTGTTGGATTACGCTTACAGTCTAATATAACCATACAAATTTTCATAATCATTGGATTTCTACATTTTGAGTTATGGTGATTTTTCTGCTCACTGGTCTATTTCTATAGCAGCCCGTGAAAATCGGGATGATGTCATCACTTGTTAAAACTCATTCTCAGTGTGTGGTTTATTATTTTTGATGAGATTACTCTTGAAAGTTAGCTCTTTAAGTTAACTAGACTTCCCCAAGAGGAATTAAGCTAATTGCTGCTGTGCTCAGAGAATTATGTAAAACACTGGACAGGTGTATGAACCAAGAATAGCAAGTTTTCACCTCTGAGCTAACTCCAACTTATCTGTTTTGATCTATCTTTTTGAGAGTGATCTTCCAAGGTACATAGGGTGTCTAATACATCCATTTGCAAGCTAAAAGGGCCCACCATCTACTCCTGGAGTTCATTTGGCTGGTGTAGATCAAGGATTTTGCAACACCTCTTCATCTTCAAACACATACTTATCCATCTCTTCACAGTGGTATCAGAGCAAGGTTGGACAACATGGCAGATGGATTTCCTTCATCAATTGACAAATTGGATAGAGGTAATTACTCAGCTTGGTCATTAAGGATGGAAGCTTATCTCCAAGGTAGAAGTTTATATGATTATGTGGCTGGAGATGAAGTTATGCCAAGTTTCAGGAACAAAAGTCAACCAACACAAGAAGAGCAAGAAAGATTGAGCACATGGTGCTCCAAGGATGCACTTGCGAGGTCTTATCTCCTCAACTCTATCTTAGATTTTTGTTGCCTCACATTAGAAGTTGTAAGACATCTCAGGAAGTGTGGGATGCACTTGAAGCTTTCTTTTCTTCAAGTACCAAAGCTAGGAAGCATCAACTATGGTTGGATTTCACAACTCTCAAGAAGGCTCCCAAACAAAATGTGACTGATTTTGTCACAAAGCTCAAGGACATAGCGGATCAGTTGGGAAGCATTGGAGAGGTAATAGATGAAGAGCAAATTGTAAGGCAGGTCCTCAATGGCTTGAAGGCAGATGATAAGTGGGAAGCATTCACCACAGCTATGGATTTGTACATGGACATGCATGTACCTGATTTCAACACACTCATTGGACAACTACTTACTCAAGAGGCAAAGCTTATCAAAAATGGAGAAAGCTCTAGAGGTAATCAATCTTCAGCTTTATACACGGATAAAAGCAAGTCTAAAGATAACAAAGGAAAGGCAAAGAAAGTGGATGATGAAGCAGGTACATATCAAGCTAACTATGCAGGTAGAGGAAGACATAGCAGAGGTAGAGGAAGAGGAGGTAGACAAGGCAGGGGGAGATCCCAAGACTCCAACTCATGTTCTATTTGTGGATTAACTAATCATACAACTGAAAATTGCTTTAGGAATTCCAGGAATCAAAGAGGCAGAGGATACAATAGAGGAAGTTATGGCTACTCAAGAGGAAGGTTCAACAACTACCATGGCAACTACAACAACTATAATCATTCAAACTATCAAGGAGGCTACAAAGGAAGGAGAGACTACAATAACTACACAGAAGACTCAAACAAAGAGGATTCATTATTGATCATGAACATGGCTATGCCACAAGGTAAATCTGATGAGCATGTTTTCTACATAGATTCAGGTTGTTCAAATCATGTGGCAGGAAATGTGGCACTCCTATCAGATTTAGAAGATCCAAGGAATAAGCATGAGGTACAAACAGGAGATGATACAAAACATCCTGTGGAGAAAATAGGAAATGTCAAAGCACCTGATGGAAACATCAACCTACTCAGTAAGGTACTCTATGTCCCTACCATTACAAAGAATTTGATAACTGTTGGGCAGATAGTAGAGAAAGGGTTGCAAGTCAGGTTCACAAAAGCAGGAGCATTTGTTGAAGATCCAAGTCAAGGATTCAGAAGAATTGTAAAAGGTGAAAAGACAGGTAGATTGTTCACATTTGAATTACAGGACACTAGAAACATTGCTCTCTTTAATTATGGTAGTCAGACACTCACAGAATTGGAAGTATGGCACAAAAGGTTAGCACATATTGGTGAAAGGTCATTAAAGCAAATCTGCAGGGACCAAAGTGTACTTGGACTTCCTAATTTGTCAAAACAACATATGATTTATAAGTGCAGTGCATGTCAATTTGGAAAGTCTCATAGGTTACCATTCATGAAGAAAGGTTATATGCATGGAGATCTCTTGGAGTTGGTTCATACAGATGTATGGGGACCTAGCAAGGAAGCTTCAATATCTGGATCAAGGTATTATGTTTCCTTTATTGATGATTGCAGCAGATGGACTATCCTATTCTTTATGAAACACAAAGATGAAGTTTTTTCATGTTTCAAAAGATATTTGGCTCTTGTGGAGAATCAAACAGGTAAATCACTAAAAAGGCTAAGGTCAGATGGAGGGGGAAAATATTTCTCCCATGAGTTTGATTCTTTTCTTCAAGAAAGAGGAATCAAAAGAGAGGTAACTACAAGGTACACTCCTCAGCAAAATGGAGTGGCAGAAAGGAGGAATAGGACAATTGTTGAAGCTGCAAGATCTATGTTAAATGAAAAGCATTTACCTAATTACTTATGGGTGAGGCTGTATCTACAACCACTTACTTGATTAACAGGTTGCCTTCAAAATCCCTTGATGGGATGACTCCATATGAGGCTTGGAATGGAAGAAGACCAAGCTTAGATCATTGTAAAATTTTTGGATGTATTGCTTTTGCTCATGTTCCTTCACAGGTTAGAGGCAAGATGGATCCAAAGGCAGAAAGGTGTGTATTTATTGGATATGACAACAATCAAAAGGGCTACAGGTTATACAACCCTACCAACAAAGGATGCTTGGTAAGCAGAGATGTAGTTTTTGATGAGAACAATTCATGGTATGAAGATTCATGCAGGAAGATCAATTTACCATATGATCTTGAAGAAGATTTTCCAAAGCTTGGTAGAGAACAATCAAAGATTGAAGAACAAGACACCTCAGAGGATGATGAAGAATCTCACATGGAAAAGATCAAAGCATGGAAATCTAAAGGTAAAGCAAAATTGCAGGAACTTGGACATGAGGCAGAATCATCACATCATGGCCTAAGAAGATCTATGAGGGAAAAGAAAAAACCAGAAAGGTATGGGTTTGACACCTCATTAGTAACTAAACATTCTATCTACATAGCACAGGACATAAACCAAGAGGAGCCATCATCATTCGAAGAGGCCAAAGCAAAAATAGAATGGAAGCATGCAATGAAGGAAGAGATTGAAGCACTTGAGGAAAACAACACTTGGGATTTAGTGCCCAAGACTTCATCCATGAAGGTAATAGGCTCAAGATGGGTCTATAAACTCAAGAAGAATTCTGATGGTTCCATTAACAGGTATAAGGCAAGGCTTGTAGCAAAAGGCTTTGCACAAACTTAGGGAATTGATTATGAGGAGACCTTCTCTCCTGTGGCAAATTTAGGGTTTTGCTTAGTATTGCCTCTTCCAAGAATTGGAAGATACTTCAACTAGATGTAAAGAATGCATTCTTGAATGGTTGGATAACAGAAGAGGTATATATGGCACAACCACTTGGTTTTGAGAATCAAGTTTATCCTGATTATGTGTGTAAACTTAACAAAGCATTGTATGGTCTCAAGCAAGCTCCAAGAGCTTGGAATTTCAGGCTTGTTTCATTCTTGCAGGACAAAGGCTTTCAACCAAGCAAGGTAGATCCTTCACTCTTTATTAAAAAGAGTAATTCTGAGGTCATCTACCTATGTGTATATGTAGATGATATTATGTTGACAGGAAATGATGCAGATGGTATGAAGAAGATCAAAGATCAAATGAGAGAAGAGTTCAAGATAAGTGATTTGGGTTCACTTACCTACTTCCTAGGTTTGGAAGTTGTCTACAAAGATCATGGTTTGTTTCTCACTCAAAGAAAGTACATTAAGGACATGTTGGCAAAATTCAAGATGCAAGATTGTAAGATTGCAGGTACTCCAATGGAGGTCAATCACAAATTAGGCTCACATGAAGGTGAACTCATAGAGGACATCACATCATATCAAAGTCTAGTGGGTAGTCTCAACTATGCCACATTGACAAGAGTAGATATATGTTACAGTGTGAGTGTGCTAAGCCAATTTATGCACACACCAAGGAAACCACATATGGATGCTGCCAAAAGGATTCTCAAGTATCTCAAAGGAACCATAAATGAAGGACTTTATTATCCTTATGTATCTGATTTAGGTTTGAAGCTATTTTCTGATGCATATTGGGCTGGCTCCAAGGAAGATAGAAGGAGCACTTCAGGTTATCTTACCTTTGCAGGTTCAAAGCTTATTTCATGGTCATCCAAGAAGCAACCCACAGTTGCTCTCTCTTCTACTAAAGCTGAATATAGAGGTCTTGCCATAGCTACACAAGAAGCTATGTGGATGAAGACATTATTCAAAGATCTTGGATTGGAGTTTGGAACTCCAACTATTTTTGGTGACAATATGAGTTCTATTCATTTGGCTGCTAATCCTATTTTTCATGCAAGGACTAAACATATTGAAGTTCATTATCACTATGTACGAGAAAAGGTTCTAAGCAAAGAGATTCAAATATCATATGTGTCCACTCATCAACAATGTGCAGATATTCTAAACAAAGCATTGGATGGTACAAAGCTTTGCAAATTCAAGGCTATGATTGGTTTGCAGGTAATCTTGGAAGATTGAAGACCTCAAGCAAACTTGGCTTGAGGGGGAGCTGTTGGAGCAAGTCTATGACAAGCCTAAGTATTGGCTTGAGTCTCACAAAGTCTTAGAAGAAGCTTTAAAAAGAAGACTATGTAAAGTTCACTTGTGAACTACCTCTTGTAACTTTTGAAGAGTTTACTTAATGTAAAAGTAAGAGAATCTTAAGTGGTTGAGTCCACTTGATCAAGAATGGAAAGAGGAGCCACGAATTCGTGATTTGTGGTAGGTAGAGAATCAAATCAATCATTGATTGATTGGAGAGTGATTGAGGGAAGTTAGCCTCCCAAACTCAACTATAAATAGATGGCAGTTTTAGTCGTGGTTAGAGAGACCTATGTGAAGACCTCCAAGAGCTGAGCTTTATGCCATATCAAGGTGTGATTACAAGGCACACATATGTATCAGTAAGTCCATTGTATTTTACAAGCAATATACTTTCATTTTCAGTATCATTTGGGTTCATATTTCCATCTACTAGATGGATCACTATCTATGTGATCAAAGATAAGTCAGAGGTATTCAATACATTCAAACATTATCATGTGTATGTAGAGAGAATTACAGGTCATAAGTTGAAGAGACTAAGGTCAGATGGAGGGGGAGAGTATTTCTCTAATGCGTTCAGTGATTACTTGTGGAATGTAGGTATAAAAAGGGAAATTACTTGTAGGTACTCTCCTCAACAAAATGGTGTAGCAGAAAGGAGAAATAGAACTCTTGATGAGTTTGCAAGATCCATGATGAAGGAGAAAAATTGACCACATTACTTGTGGGCTGAGGCTGTAAATACAGCTACTTATTTGGTTAATAGGTTACCATGTAATGCTTTGCAGGGTAGGACACCATATGAGGCATGGTGGGGTAAGAGACCTACTCTAGACCATTGCAAAGTAATGTTTGGCATATGCATATGTGCCATCCCAATTAAGGCACAAATTGGAACCTAAAGCTGAAAAGTATGTATTCATTGGTTATGATGATAAGCAGATGGGATATAGGTTGTGGAGTCCATCCACAAAACAATTCCTTGTATCAAAGGATGTTACATTTGATGAGCAAGATACTCGGTATGCAGGTACAATCAATATTAATGGAGGTGATGAAGAAGTTGTGAATCAAAAGAAAGGTAAATCAAAGGTTCAGATATTTGATGAAGAGGAGAATAATGAAGTACAGGTTGAAGTTGAAGAAATGCCAAGATTTGATCCTGAGTGTGATGAATCAGAAACCTCAAGGAGTGGAGAACTCAGAAGGTCATCAAGACACAAGTGGCAACCTACAAGGTATAGCTATGACACTTCTTTTATGGCTACCAAAGATTATGCTTATATGATGAAGGTAGATGAAGACCCTTCTACATATGAAGAGGCAAAAGGTAAGGAAAATTGGGAGAAAGCTATGCAGGAAGAATATGATGCATTGATGGAGAATCAGACGTGGGAGTTGGTTCCTAAACCAAATAGCCAGAAGATCATTGGATGCAAGTGGGTCTACAAGACAAAGAGGTATGCAGATGGAAGTGTGTCTAGACATAAAGCTAGACTTGTTGTGAAGGGTTTTGCTCAGAGTTATGGTATAGATTATGATAAGACCTATAGTCCTGTGGCAAAGATGACAACCATCAGGACATTCATAGCTATTGCTGCATGTAAAGGTTGGAACTTATGTCAATTAGATGTGAAGAATGCTTTTTTAAATGGTTATATTTCAGATGATGTTTTCATGGAGCAACCACAAGGATTCAGAGATGGAAGGTATCCAGATCATGTGTGCAAGCTCAAGAGAGCTTTGTATGGTTTGAAGCAGGCCCCAAGGGCATGGAATTATAGACTTGTGAAGTTCTTAAAGGAACTTGGATTTCAAGTATCTAAAGCAGATAGTAGCTTGCTTGTCAAAGCAAGTGATGATGGGTTCATATACATGTGCATATATGTTGATGATATAATTCTTACAGGTACAGATGAGAAAGGTATTCAAAACCTAAAGAAGCAAATGGAGAAAGAGTTCAAAATCAGTGATTTGGGATATTTGTCATATTTCTTGGGCATGGAGATTTCATACACGCAACATGGAGTGTATGTGACTCAAGAAAGGTATTTGAGAAACTTGTTGATCGAGTTTAAGATGAATGATTGCAGGGTAGCAACTACTCCAATGGAGGTGAATCACAAATTGAGCAAATATGGAGGTGAAGAGTTCAAGGATATGAAGCTATATTAGAGTTTGGCTGGTAGTCTGATATATGCTACATTAAGTAGGCCTGACTTGTCATATGCAGTTGGAGTATTATCTCAATTCATGCACTGCCCTAGGAAAGAACATTGGATTGCAGGTCAAAGAGTGTTGAGGTACATTAAGGGTACACTCAAAGAAGGTTTGTATTATGGTTTTACATCAGATACAAACATCAAGATTTATAGTGATACAGATTGGGCAGGTAATCCTAATGATAGGAGATCAACATATGGATACTTGTATTATGTGGGAGATAAGTTAATCTCTTGGTGTTCAAAGAAGCAACACACAGTTGCTTTGTCATCTACAGAAGCAGAGTACAAAGGACTAAACACATTGAGATTCAGTATCATTTTCTAGAAGGTGATGGATAAGGAAATTGAGGTTATACATACTTCAACAAAAGATCAGATAGCTGATATGCTAACCAAAAGTTTGGATGGACCAAAGCTACAGAGATTCAAAGACATGGCAGGTATAAAGAAGATAGAGAAAACCTCAATTGACGATTGAGGGGGAGCTGTTGGTGCAGGGCAATCAATAATTGACATTTTAATGAAGAATTGAAGTCAAGGATTGAAGAAAAGTTCAAGTTTTGGAGCATGAAGGAAGTGCATATCCAGAAGATGAAAAATGTGTACATATATGTACATTAATTCAAAGATAGATCACTTATACTTTATCTTAGTCATGAGCTTGTAAATATCTGCCTATATATACAAAGAAAATGTCGGGGAAAATATGAGAGATTATGTTAGGATATGTTTTGAGGAGAATTAGATGTCATTAGACACTCTAGAAGTGAGTAGAAT
The DNA here is from genome assembly GCA_020310875.1 of Ceratopteris richardii. NCBI lineage: Eukaryota > Viridiplantae > Streptophyta > Polypodiopsida > Polypodiales > Pteridaceae > Ceratopteris > Ceratopteris richardii. The sequence continues at coordinate 146,227,019 of CM035425.1, read as the reverse complement.
CTCTCTCATCACTCAGATCTAAATTTCTCAGAAATAGAAAAAATGTTGCGCTCGATCTTTCTCTGTATTCTCCTTCTATGTTGAATCTTTTGTGAAATGCTTTTGTACAAGTCTAAGTCTATAGTTTCTTGACCTCTGTACAGATTTTTAGCTTCTAATTGTGATCAGGATGAGAGAATTGAGTGTAGGAACATTTGTATGTGTAAAAGGAAAGTAGAGAAGCTACAGGAGGTGCAAAATTCAATGCTAATATTTTGGTCAGTTCTCCTTCCACAGTGTAAAGTTTTGAGCAAGCAAGCACTCAATCTTTAAGTTGGAAGGTAAGCTACCTATGGCTAAAAGCATTTGCATAAACGGGTTCAAGATTGAGAGAACCAAGTGTTAGAAGTTACAGGTAAGTAAATTGACTTCTCAGAAGTACAGTTTTAGACATAAGTTACTTGTTAAGTTCATTTCTCAAGATCTACTGAGTCTTTTGAAATGATTTAACTTGGAGAAGGTGCAAAAACTATAGGCGACACCTTGTGCAAAGTTTGAGAAAAAACTTTACACATTTGATAAGTCAATGCTTCTAAATTGGTAAAGGTTTTGAGTTACTCTTGATATAGAGGTGTTCTAAATTCAAGAGTAGCTTGTTCTTTTGGAGATTAACACTCTCCATCAGAGGTAATAACTCTGCTCTATATACAAATAAAAGCAAGTCTAAAGAGAAAGGAAAAAGCAGAAAGATTGAGGATGAAGGTAAAAACTCTCAAGCAAACTATGCCAAGGGAGAGGTAGAAACTCGAGAGCTAAAGGTAGAGGAGGTAAGCAAGGTAGGGGGAGACCTTTCAACTCTTCGCCATGTAATATTTGTGTTTTATCAAATCACAATATAGATGAGTGTTCGAGGAACTTCAAGAATCAGAGAGGTAGAGGTTTCCAAAGAGGTGGCTACACACAATCAAGAGGAAGATTGAACCATCATCAAGGTTGCAATAACAACTACAACAAAAATTATAATAACAACTACCAAGCAGGCTACAAATCAAGGAAATACTACAACAATTATACAGAGGAACAAGAGGATTCGATTTTGATTATGAATATGACTTCAAAGTAAGGTATGAATGATGACCATTTCTTCTACATTGACTCAAGATGTTCAAACCATGTGGCAGGCAATCTAGGTCTTCTCTCTGACCTTGAGGAACGTAAGGGAAAGCATCAAGTACAAACAGGTGATGTTACCAAGCCTTCAATTGTCAAGGTAGGAAATGTTAAAACCTCTAATAGAAATAGAAATCTGTTGAGCAGGGTTCTATATGTACCTACAACCAACAAGAATATGATGAGTGTTGGGCAGATTGTGGAAAAAGGTTTGCAGGTTAGGTTCAACAATTATGGAGCATTTGTGGAGGATCCCTAACATGGATTCATTGATTTTTGGACTGTTCTACCTCCATTATCATTCTATTCACTTCTCTACCATCATGGCATCAGAGGTCTCAGTCACATCTGGTGGATCAGGGTCTAGTGCCAGTGTTCCAAGGAGGAGCTATAACTTGCAGGGCAAAGACCATTTTGAGATCCAAAAATTGGATGGCACACACTTTGCTCTATGGAAGAATTAGATTAAAGATGTGCTGATTCAAAGTAGGCAATGGAAGCCAGTAAATTCAATTTCAAACAAGCCTCTCGGCATGGACGAAGATGTTTGGGATGCGTTATATGAAATGGCTAGGTCTACCATTCGCTTGCACTTGGCAGATAATGTTTAGTTTATAGTATTAGACTGTGAAACTGCACAAGAGCTTTGGAAGAAGTTATGCAATACATATGAAAAAGAGACAACATCAAATAAAGTGTATTTAATGAAAACATTATATGACCTTTGCATGAAGGACACAGATAGTGTTGTTGCTCATCTAAATGCGTTTGATGCTATATTCTCCTAGTTACAATCTTAGAAAATGGATATGGATAATGAAATGAAAGTACTATTGTTGTTATGCACCTTGCCATCATCATGGGATATGTTTTGCATAGCTATTAGCAATAGTGCCCCTAGTGGTAAACTCGTGTATGATGATATATGTGGATCACTCTTGAGTGAGGAGATTCGTAGAAAATCTATAGTTGGCACTTAGAGTGAAGATGCATATAATGTTCGTGATTCTTACCAAGGAAAAAATCAGCAACATGACACGAGCAAGAACAAGGAAAAGAATGGTCAACAGAATAAGAGTAGAAGTTAATCAAGGAAGAGGGATATTGAATGCCATTATTGTCATAAGAAAGGACATATGAAGAAAGATTGTTATGCATTAAAGAATGCTAAAGGTAAAGGACAAAATGTTGATGGGCATGTTAAATAGTTACCTGCACCATCTACTTCCACTATGAAGATTAAAGAAATTAATGCTATTTCTAATGATGTTGATGTGTTGATACTTGATAGTATTGTGCCACCTGAGGCTATTATGGCTCATTCTCTTTCCCATACCTGGTTGCTAGATTTTGCTGCTTCTTTCCTCGTGACACCACATAGAGAATGGTTCTCTATTTATGTAGCAAAGTATCTTGGTATCGTAAGACTTGGTGACTCTTATCAGTGTCATGTTGTGGGGATTGGAGATGTACTTTTGTAGTTCATTGATGATTCAAAATTTACTATGTAGAATGTACGCCATGTACCTTAGCTATCATGCATTTTGATGTCATTTGGTCAACTTGATGACCTTGGTTACAAGGTGGTCTTCTATCCTCAGTCCTTTCGTATATCAAAGGGTAATATGGCTATCGCAAAAGGAACCAAATTTGGATCACTCTATCCTTTATTTGTATCACAGACAGAACATTTGTTAGATGTTACTGAATAACCTATGGCTTGTATTTGGCATGGTCGTTTGGGCCATATATCTCTTAGTGGAATAGAAAAACTTTCTTGTTCTGGATACTTATTTGTGTTATCTTCAATTTAGCCATTAGATCTCGGTCATACAGATGTGTGTGGTCCTATGCCCACTAGGTCCTTAGGTGGTTCTCTTTACTTTGTCACTTTCATAAATGATGCTACTAGAAAAGTCAGGGTATATCCTATCAAATCAAAGGATGAGGTATTCCCTACTTTTAGAAAATGGCTTGTTGAAGGTGCGACTAAAAAAGCAACTAAGCTTAAGGCTTTACTTTCAGATAATGGGGGTGAGTATACCTCACATGAATTCTGTATTTTTTGTAAGTTATAGAGGGATTGTAGAGAGTTTACAACTCCCTATACCCCATTATAGAATGGTGTAGTTGAAAGGATGAATAGAACTATTCAAGATAGAGTAGTTTCTATGTTGCATCATGCAAAGCTCTCACAAGGTTTTTGGGTAGAAGCAGTATTGACTCGAGTTCATGTGATTAACCTTTCACCTAGTAATGCCAAAGGTCTGAAAGTGGCACAAGAGTTATGGACAGGGAAGCCACCCTATTATGATCATCTTCGAGTTTTTGGGTGTGAAACATATGTTCATATACCCAAGAATCTTAGACAAAAGTTGGACCATAAGTCAAAGAAAAGCATTTTTCTTGGATATGGTCAATGAGGACGATTTGGATATCGCTTATGGGATCCTAAAACACGGTCAGTGATCAAAAGCAGTGATGTCATCTTCAATGAGTCTAAGATGCATAAACAACCCATTAAGGAGGTTGTAGTGAGAAAAGTGATGTTTTAAGATACTAGTCCTCTAGTTAGCATGCATAAAAATGTTGCACATAGGGATGTTCAAGAGAATGTCCGATGAGATCAGTCTGTAGATGTTCCTGTTCAACAACCATTCAGATGCTTTGCACGTGTCTCACATCCACGTGATAGATATCTTCCAGGTTTAGATTTTGTTATGCTAACAAATGTCGGTGAGCCTTCTTCCTACAAAGAGGCTATGCAAACAGAGGATCATCTCAAGTGGGAGTGTGCCATGAAGAGTGAGCTGGATTCTATTCACAAGAATGGTACCTCGGATTTAGTACCATTGCCAAAGGGCACAAAAGCATTACCATGTAAATGGGTATACAAGCTGAAATTCACATTAGATACTGGTTCTGCAAAATATAAAGCATGACTTCCCCTCTCTAGTGGTCAATATGACTACCCTGCATATATTTCTTGGATTTGTTGCAATGGAGGAATTAGAGCTAGTCCAAATGGATGTGAAAATTGCTTTCTTGCATGGAGATCTTACAGATGAGATCTATATGGAACAACCAGACGGTTATGTAGTTCTCCGCAAGGAAATTCTAGTTTGTAAGCTCAAGAAGAGCTTGTATGGACTTAAAGAGTCCCCTAGACAATGGTACCAAATATTTGATGCTTTTATGAAGTCTCAAGGCTGTTCTCAAAGCAATGAGGATCATTGTCTCTACACAAAGAGATGCTCAGATGGCAACATCATATGCTTGATACTTTACATCGATGATATGTTGATTGCTGGGAAGTCCCCTCATGACTTGTCAATTCTCAAAAAGAAGTTGACTCAGACATTTGATATGAAGAATTTGGGAGATGCCAAAATAATTATTGGCATCTGCATTACTCATGATACGAGTAAAAGATGCATATACTTCTCTCAAAGTGAGTACATATCCAAAGTTCTTCACATGTTCAATATGCAGGGTGGAAAGGCATTGAGTACACCTTTACCCACATATGTGAAATTGAGTACACCTTTAACCGACTCTTGGGGTTCTTGGGAGTGGTAGGGGTCTGTTAGACAGAGGCCCTGTACTTAGTTCCCAAAATAACTGATATCTACTGTCCTTAGACAGTGTCGATACAGTCTTAGCTCAGCTACCAGCAGCAATTAGACTGTACCTAATTGCTCTGTACCTGAATACCAAATTACTTCAGACTAATATGCTATTGTGTAGGAGCTGTAGAACTCGTTGGACAGGGCTCCATCTCTTGAGCCTTCATTTCTTCCAGCTGCTTCTGCATATTGATTACTCTGTCCTTTTGATTTTCAAGCTGATTTTCTTTTCGTTCAATCTCTTGGTTTTGGTACTGTATAGTTCTGGAGTATGCGTCGCGTTCTCTTTCTAGATATGTTATCAGCTTCTGTGTCTGTGCTTCTTGTATTAGCTTTCGCCGTAATATGTTGTTTACCTGATCGAAATCTAACTTAAATCTTTGGAGTTCCTCAGTGGTTCTCATTGCCAGCTCGTGCTGCTCTTGTCCTTTTTGTACCACTTCGTCCAGTGTTTGTCTTGTTTCTTCCAGCAAATTTCCTAATGCAACTCTGGCATCCTCCTTATCCTGCACGTCTAGCTTTAATTGACTGACTTCTGCCTGTGTTTCGGTTAATAACTTGTCTTTTTCGGTAAGCTCTTCCAGTGTTGTATCTCTCTGATTGATCAGCATTTCCTGTTCGGTGAGTTTGGCCTGTAGATCCTTCAATTGATCTTGCAGGGAATGGTTTTCGGCTTGGCAATTAGTAATTCTTCTTGTAGGGGGCTGATGTCAGCTTCTAGCATATCAACTTTATGTTGTAGCTCGTTGCGGATACTGTCTGTTGCGGCTTTCATGTGGATGGGCAGTTGCTGAGATAAATTGATAAGAACTTGGCCCATATTGGCCGGCTCGGACAGTATTGGAATGGAAGGAAGGGGTAGTTGGGGTTGTGGTTGGGAACTGGATGCGTTGAGGAGCTGTTGGGAGTTTGGTGGAGAGTAGTTGAGGGAGGAGGATGAGGATTTGGCGGTTCCGGCAGGGTGAATGGGTTGGATGGGGATGATGGGTGGTTCCGGTGGAGGAGTGGGAGTTACGGTTTGAGTTGTTACCTGATTTATGTTTTGTTGTTCCTGCTCCGCAAATGTGGATTCCACTACCTTAAGTAGTCTGTCCAATGCGTCTTTAGTAGCTTGTTCTTCCTCTGTTTGTTGTTCTTCTTCAGACTGCTGATTTGATGTTTCTGCGGGCGATGTTGTTTCAGCTTCAGTACAAGTTTCTTGTTGTTGCTCCTAGAAAGATTGCGTAGAGGATTCATTCTGCATGGAGGTGGCGGTGTCTTGGAATGTGTCTTCTTCTTGCTTTTCTCCTTCTTTATCTTCTTCTTTATCTTCTTCGGCTGACTTTTGTGCTTCACTCTTGGACGAGCTAATTCTGATCCTTTTTCTGCGGAAAAGCTGGTTGAGTTCCTCTTCATCTTCTTCTTCATCGTCTTCTAGCAGCTGTATCGACTCCTCATGTCTCAGAATGGGTCCCCGGGTGGTGGTTGGGCTCTAAGGATTGCCGAAAAGAGAAATGACAAGATATGTGGAAATCTAGATCTAGGCGTACTACCCTTGTTCACCTGTTTGATTATAGCTACGCACTCTTTGTGGATACGTTGGAAGAAATATGTAGCGAAGTTTACTGGTTCTCGGGATGCTAAGTCTATGGCTGAGTAGAATGGCCGGGATATGCCATAAGTGCACTTCTATAGATTTAGGATTGCTACCAAGAATTGGAGTGCGGTTCTTTCGGGTTGCGGTCGGCAGAGAATGGCATATTCGCTAGAGGAGTATCTAGGGAATAAATGGTTCATGGTGGCTAATGGCAAATTCGGGCCATTCTCTTCGCCTTGCGAAGGGAGTCGATACGACTCCGCGAAGGTTTGGAAGGTGATTACGGTTCGGGCGGGTAAGGAAGTGATAGCCCATCTTCGCTCGTTGGGTGGTGATTGAGCGATCGCGGATATGATCTGTGCAAAGAAGGGGTGGGCTTCCACTGAATGCCACGGCAATTCAGCGAAATTTGCAAGCCCACGGTTGCGCAAGAACTCTCCTACGTCAGCAGGTGGTCCATCATGGAAAGCGGCATAATTAGCCAAAGCTTCCATGGTGCAACACAGATAACAGGCTCAAAACGCAGGCACGTAGGGATTTCACAAACATACAAGCATACAAACACAATAGCGATTTTCGATGAAACAGAAAAGTTTAAATAGATGTGTCGTGGTGGAGGGTAATGAGGGATGATTAATCATGGTGCGGTATTGAAATGATAATTCTTTAGCTTCGGTGTGCATGCGTGACTAGCTGGCAAGAGTAGGGCGGCTTATGACATAATTATTAATCAAGACATAGATATTTAAAGACTTAAATTGCAAAAATAAAAGGAAGGAAAAGAAAAGGAAAGAAAAGCGAGCGCCAAATGATGGGGCCCACCGAAAAACATTTCAGTGCGGTTTAGACGCGTGTTGGTATGGTCGCAGCTTCGAATCGTTGATTACTTTCGGAAGAGGGTTTTCGGTCAACGTAGTCAACCGAAAAGTTGCTGGGCCCACTTGTTCTGAAATCCGGTAAGGGCCATATCATCGTAATTTGAATTTACCAACAGACTGATTCGACTTTGCATTATAAAAAAGGACAAGTTGCCCCACCGTAAAAACTGGAGTTTTCAAATGTCGATCATGCATCCGAGTCTATCTTAGTTGTACTTCCTGCATAGTTAAAAAGTTGTGCCATCGTTGCTCGTCTAACTCTCTGAGTGTATCCAACCGAAATGACAGTGAGTCTTCCGGTAGCAGTTTCTGAGCGATTGCTACTCGTAAACTTGGTATAACTATCTCCATTGGTGCTATTGCTTCTAATCCATAAGCTAGTTTGAAAGGTGTTAATCCTGTTGTTACCTTGTATGTAGTCCGGTATGCCCATAATACTGCAGGTAGCAGTTGATCCCATCTTTCCGATGCTTCTAAAATGAGTTTTCGGAGCATATTCAACAGAGATTTGTTTGTACTCTCGGCCAAACCATTAGCATGAGGATAATAAGGAGAACTAAACTTATGCGTGACCTGGAACGACTGTGTAAGTGCCTTCATTAAATGGTTTACAAAATGAGTGCCTTGATCTGAAACAAGTTCCAGTGGTAAACCAAAACGTGGAAAGACATCGGTGAGCAGACACTTTGCTACCGCAATAGCTGTAGCAGACCATATAGCCCAGACTTCTGCCCATCTGGTTGCATAGTCTGTACAGGTCAGTATGTAACGGTTGTTACTGAAGACTGCTGGAGGTGTAATCGGACCGATAAAATCTAGACCCCACTTCTGGAAAGGTTCCAATGGTAAGATGGGTTGTAGAGGGAAAAGATGACGTTGCAAGGGCTGTCCAGATCTTTGACAAGTATCACATTGTTTGACAAACTGTGATACATCTCAGTACATAGTTGGCCACCAGAGACCACTTTGTAGAATTTTCTGGTGTGTTAAGTCTGCAGCAAAATGGCCACCGGAAGGAATTGAGTGAGCCAAAGTAATAACTGATTTAACTTCATGTGGTGGAATACATCGAAGTAAAATTCCGGTATGATCCACATAGTATAATTCTCCAGCAATTAACCGAAATTGGCGGCTAAAGAGTGCAATTTTCCTGTGTACTGCCGTAGAAGTCTGAGATGGAAGGCAGCCGCCATCAGTGAGAAAGGTCAGGATCTGATCATAATATGTAGATGGTGTAGTTGGGTCTGTAATTTCATCATTTGTTGGTTCAGAGACATAAATAGCCGGGGTTGTGTCATCTATGCCTACCGGAGCTTCACCGGAATCTAAGCGGGAGAGGAAATCTGCTAAGGCATGTGAACTGCTTGGCCCATGAATGACTTCGTAGTCAAATTCCTATAAAAGTAGAACCCATCGTGCTAATCGTCCACCTAGATGCTGTTGCTGGACTAGATAGACAAGTGCAGCATGATCTACATGAAAAGTAAATTTATGGCCCAACAAATAATGTCTGAATTTCTTGACAGAATACACTAGACCTAGACATTCTCTTTCTGTTACAGAGTAATTCTTCTCAGCAGGGGCTAATCTTTGACTTGAATAGTACACTGGTCTGAACCACTTATCAATTTGTTGCATCAAAACGCTTCCTATTGCTATATCTGAAGCATCAACAAATACATGAAATGGGCGATCCCAGTCCGATGGCTGTAAAATGGGAACTTGTGTTAATAAATTCTTTAAACGATCAAATGCTATCTGGCATTCTTGGGTCCACTCAAATTATCGAGGAGTCTTGGGGATTAGCTTGTTCAGTGGTATTTCCAAATGCGCAAGCCACCGTAAGTGTCGTCCATGCCATCTTACTTGGCCCATGAAGCGCATAACTTCCTTCGGTGTAGTGGGCACTGGAGCTTCTAACACAGCTGAAATTTTATCTGGATCCACCTGTATGCCTTGTGCAGATACAATGTGACCAAGTAGCTTGCCACATGAAACCGCAAACACAGATTTGTTTGGATTCAAACAGAGTCTGTATTCTCTGCATTTCTGAAAGCAGCATCATAAATGGAACAGGTGTGCTATCATATTACCGAAAATTGAAAAATCATCAAGATATACTTGCATAAAAGAGGTAAGGTAAGGAGAAAATATTTCCTGCATACACCTTTGGAATGTACTTGGGGCATTCCTTAATCCAAACCACATAACAGTACAAGCAAATACACCCCAGTTGGTAATGAATGCAATTTTTGGTATATCCTGTTCATCCATTCTAACTTGATTATATCCACTGTACCCATCTAAAAATGAATACATTTCGTGGCCTGCTACTCTATCAAGCATTGTGTCCAGAAAAGGGATCGGAAAAGGATCAGGCACTGTGGCTACGTTCAGTTTTCGGTAATCTACACATATTCGTAATTGCTTATTCTTCTTAGGGACAATAACAATTGGAGAGATCCACTCAGCATGCTCTACTGGTACAATGAATCCGACTTTAAGTAGCATATCAAGTTCTGCCTTTACCTGTGATGCATAGTTTGGATTCATCCGGTAGCTGGGTTGCTTGATGGGTCTTGCTTCTGGCTTTAGCACGACTCTATGCTGATAGATGCGGGGGTCCAATCCTTTCATATCCTTGTAATCCCATGCAAAAACGTCGGAGAATTCTCGGAGTAGCTAGATTAAGCCTGCTTGAAATGTTTCCGATAAGTTTTGCTTTATCTTCAAAGGACGCGGATGATCTTCATTGCCTAAATTATAAGTGATCAACTGATCTTTTGGGACATAAAATTGTCGAGGCTTCTCTGTATCGTCAGCTGGCTTAAAAAGTTGTTGCAGTTGAGCATCATCTATAGCAGTAGTATCTTCCTTCTTATCTTCTTCTGTTACAGTCATTACCGTACAATCTGCAGGGTTCCAATTATCTACAACAGATTGTAGATCAACAATTCTTAGGGAGATCAAGTCAATGTTATTTTTCAGAAACTCTTCTTCTTCATCATCTGACAAACCATCTAGCATATGAACTGGTTCTGCAAAATACGGTCTAGCATGCAACTTGCAAGGTTGTATAGCATCTAATTTTACACCGTATTTACAATTTTTATCCTTGAAAGTGATCTCTTATGCAGACCAATCATGTATCACCTTAGCGTGCTTCAGCCAAGGTCGACCGAAAAGGGGGTTGTAATCAAGAGTGGATTCCGATAAATCTAGTATGACAAAAGTCATTTTAAATGTTGTACCTTGTAAAGTGATTGGTACATTTCGTACAAGTCCGATGGGATGGACTCTTGATTGGTCAGCCATTCTGACAAAAAATTGAACAGGTTCGATTTCGTTCCACCCTAACTTTTTACATAGTGGAACTGAATGATCAACCGTAGAATCGGGTTCCGGTTGTACTGTTGCTGTCGTCGGAATGCAGGAAGGCACATGACTGAACTGTTGTTGAAATTGCTGTCGAACTCCCAGTACTAGTGCAAGTAATTGGCCCAAAGGAAGAGTGATGGATGCTTTAGATAAAATTTCCCAGGCCTTTTGTGATTGGATTGTTTCCATAGATTCTGAAGATGATGCGCCTGCTGAAGATGATGTGTCTGCTGCTGATGATATACCTGCTGCTGATGATGTACCTACTGCTGATGATATGCCTGCTGCTGATGATGTGCCTGCTGCTGAATTGGAATCCTGTTGTTGTGCTCCTTCTTTGGTTAACGGAGTCTGGGTTACCGGAATAGGATCTTGGAAGACTGGAGGTTCTGCAGTGGTCCATTGACTAGCCTTGTTGTATATCCTTTGTTGTTCGTGTATACCTGGTTCAAATAATTCTACTGCAGGCTGCAGTTGTTTACGAGAGCGGGTCTGAATTACTGCAGCGTGTGTTTCCACTGGTGTAATTTGTACCATATTAGCCATTGGATTTTGACATTCTTTCTTCCTCTGATCATATTCAGCTGCATCCTAATAGAACCTTCTAATGTGACCAAATTCACCACAGAAATGACAGCGCGGTGGTGGCAGATTGGGATTTTCCAGTGGTGGTCCGGTCTGCCAGCGGTTTGCATTATAGTTGTTATTTCTCTATCCTCTGTAATTTCAATATCCTTGTTGCTGGTTGTTTCTCATTTGCGGAGGCACATAGTGATGGGTTGGCTGCCCTGGTTCCTATATAATTGCATTGAGAGTCTCTGTTCCTTGCACTTTGGCGTTGTATGCGCAGTTTGTGGTGGTGTGTCCGGCAGTGTTGCAAATAGCACAAAATAACTGATTAAGTGCACAAGTGGCACTAGTATGGCCTAAATTGTTGCATGTGATGCAGTATACTTGTCTAGTCATATCTTCAGCAACATTTCTATTTGTTTTCAACCACTCCAGATCCTCTGTAAATCTGCCAACCTTGTTTTCCAGCTGCAGAGCCATTGCAATCACTGCATCTAGTGTCATAGCTCCTACACAACGTATGATCATAATCTGTTTAAGTTGTGGAGTCAAGCCATTGATAAACCACTGAGTAATAACGTCGTCCGGTAGGTTGGCATGTGCTGGTGGTAACTGCCTCAAGTGATTCCTGAATAGAGTAGTGTATTCCTGTACTGTTTGATTTACCTTCTGTCTGTTGTTTTGCAGATAGTCAAAAATTTCGGTTGGATTCTTCTTTAGTCTAAATCTCTGCAAAAAGGCATCTCGTACTGCTTCATAGGTGCCGAAGTGATTAATATCATATTCTGTAAGCCATCTAGCTGCTTCATTGACCAATGTTGATTGGAAGACAATAGCTTTATACGCCTGATCCGGTGGATGGTTGAGAACTGCGTAGCTTATCTTGAATGTGCGTACGTGAGCATCTAGATCATCTCCTGGGAATCCACCAAATTTAGTGTACGTCACTCCTGTCGGAGTCAGCCTTGGTGGGCATACTTGTTGTTGCTGCTGTTGTTGTTGTTGTTGTTGTTGCCCGTTCATGGCGATTGTATTGTGAATATCTTCTGGATTTCGGGGCTGAATATCTAAACTATAGGAATCTGTATCGTCGGACTGTGCACTTTCTGGTTCGATGATTTTACTCAGTATACTTCGAATCTCGGTTTCGAACAAAGTTCCTTCCTTCTTGATGTCGAGTGTAGGGGAACTTACTCCAAAAAGCGGTGGCTGGGCTGAAGATTCACCAAAAAATGGTAAACCGTCGTCGAAAAACTGTGATTCTGTTACCGAAATATCACGGGAATGTGCCAAATTTGTGCCAGAATAAGGTGTTTTTTCGCCTTCGCCAATTTCTTTGGCTAACGTGTTTCTAGTCGTAAACAAATTTGAATCTTTAACCAAGATTGTTAAACTAGCTTGAGACTGCATCTTGGTAGATTCTGGAGTTACTATATCTTCGACAGACTGTGCCGAAATAGTACCGGAATGTACCAGAGGCGTAACACGTTCCACCGGAATATGACCAGAATCACTACTAACGTTCTTGACTTTCTTGACAACTGGATCAGCCCTAGTTGTACTTCTTCCTTCCAGAGTTATCTTTAGTAAATTAAGTACTTCAGACTGACGGTTCTTGGGATACGTTTCACCGGATCGAGTAACCGGCATGTATCATCTTTTGTACTAATCGCGTAGTATCACTATCGATTGAAATTTTATAATCACGTTTCCACAACAAGTTTGCAACAATCTGGTTCTGTTGCTTCGTTCGACAAACAAACGGTAATCTTGATGTTCGATTTCGATAGACGAGTGACGATCTTGATGCCACCTTCCCACAGATAACACTTTCGTCAGGTAAATGGCAATCTTGATGCCACCTTCCCACAGATAACACTTTCGTCAGGTAAATGGCAATCTTGATGCCACCTTCCCACAGACGGCGCCAAGTGTTAAGTGTTAAATGTTAAACGCTTTGTTCTAACTATGAGAAGAGCGTTTAACCGACTCTTGGGGTTCTTGGGAGTGGTAGGGGTCTGTTAGACAGAGGCCCTGTACTTAGTTCCCAAAATAACTGATATCTACTGTTCTTAGACAATGTCGATACAGTCTTAGCTCAGCTACCAGCAGCAACTAGACTGTACCCAATTGCTCTGTACCTGAATACCGAATTACTTCAGACTAATATGCTATTGCAACGGTGCAGTAGTCTAACCTTCACCAAGACAGCACTCACAATCAAGCAACCGGATCACAGAAAGTACCTGCGGATTCAACTTACAGTATAAAGACTAACACACACTCGAATTACCCTTAAGTATAGGTAATTCTCACCATACAAGTGTAGATCGAGAACAACACTACTTCTGCACAACGTTCTTAGGGAAAGAGTACCACATTCACACAGACTTATCAATACTTAGCAGTTCAACAAGGAGAGGAGCACTACTTCGTACATCTACAAGAATAATTCGTCACAATGATCCACAGTAATCTTCATACAACGGTCCAACGTCTTACTGAATGGACTAAATTCACCGTGTAACCGAGATTAACAGATAACAACACAGAACACAATAGAGTACGCAGAGTTAAGACCAAACACACTACAACAATACTTAAGGTTCACTGCACAAACTCACTCAAGAAAGAGTAACACAACTACACACAACAACCCAGAGTAATCAGAAACTAAACAACACACACTGTCGCAACACTCAGACAGGTAACCAGACGAACAGTCTGGTGATAACACGAGAATTAGACCAAAATTCCCCGCGCTCTGGAGCACTTCTTTTCATTGCTTTATATAGAAAGTACAAATAGGTGCGTAACCACCTTTCGTGCGTGTTGTGCCAGGATTTCCGTTACATCTGTCCCAATCCGACAGCCGACTAACAATACACACACATACACATGCATACACACATACACACACATACACACACATACACACACATACACACACATACACACATACATACATACACACATACACACATACACACATACACACACATATATGCATACACACACACATACAGAGACATACACACACATACAAGGACATATACACACATACACATACATGCATACATATGCATACATATGCATACATAATGCATATGCATATGCATACATACATACTTACATGCATACATACATATACATAATGCATCCACACACATATGGATACATAATGCATACATAATGCATACACACACATATGCATACATACACATACACACACATAGAGACATACACACACATAAACACATACACACTCATAGATGCACACACATACATATAGACACACACACACATAGACACACACATATACACACACACATACACACATAGACACATACACACATAATGATGCATACACACACATACACATGCATACACACATACACACACACATACACCCACACACATACACACACACATACACATACATATATGCATACACACACATAGAGAGACATACACACACATACACATACATGCATACATATGCATACATAATGCATATGCATATGCATACATAATGCATATGCATATGCATACATACATACTTACATGCATACACACACATATGCATACATAATGCACATGCATACATACACATACTGAATGCATACACACACATATGCATACATAATGCATACACACACATACACACACATATGCATACATAATGCACATGCATATGCATACATACATGCATACACATAGACACATACACACACATAGACACACGCACACGCATAAACACATACACTCATAGAGGCACACACATACACATAGACACACACACATACACACAAACAAATACACACACACATACACACATAGAAACATACACACATAATGATGCATACACACACATACACATGCATACGCACATACACACACATACATGCTCACACATACACACACATACACACATACACACACATATATGCATACACACACATAGAGAGACATACACACATATACACATACATGCATACATAATGCATATACATATGCATACATAATGCATATACATATGCATACATACATACTTACATGCATACACACACATGTATAAATAATGCACATGCATACATACACATACTTAATGCATACACACACATATGCATACATAATGCATACATAATGCATACACACACATACACACACATGCGTACATAATCCACATGCATATGCATACATACATACATACACATACACACATAGACACATACACACATATAGACACATACACATCCATAAACACATACACACTCATAGACACACACACATACACATAGACACACACACACATATACACACACATATACACACACACATACACACACACATACACACATACACACATAATGTTACATATACACACATACACATGCATACACACACGCATACATGCACACACATACACACACACATACACACATACACATACATATATGCATACACACATAGAGAGACATACACACACATACACATACATGCATACATATGCATACATAATGCATATGCATATGCATACATAATGCATATGCATATGCATACATAATGCATATGCATACATACATACTTACATGCATACACACACAAATGCATACATAATGCAGATGCATACATAATGCATATGCATACATACACATACTTAATGCATACACACACATACGCATACATAATGCATACACACACATACACACACATATGCATACATAATACACATGCATATGCATACATAATGCACATGCATATGCATACATACATGCATACACATACACACATAGACACATACACACACAAAGACACATACACATACATAAACACATACACACTCATATACACATACACACTTACAAACACACATCCATACACATTTACACACACACATACACATGCACACCGGCATATATATATATATATAAATACACACATATATACAGACATAGACACACACACATACACACATAGACACACGCACATACACACATAGACACATACACATACACACATAGACACACACACACATAGACACACACACATACAGATACACATAAATATACACACAGACATAGACACACACACTTACACACACACATCCACACACATTTACACACACATACACATGCATACAGACACATATATATAGATACACACAAATATGCAAATACACACATACATGCATATGCATACATAATGCACATGCATATGCATAAATACATGCTTACATGCATACACACATACACATAGACACATAGACACACATACACACATACACACATGTATATGCGTACACACGTAGAGAGAGACATACACACATACACATACACGCATACATATGGATACATAATGCATATACATATGCATACATAATGCATATACATATGCATACATACATACTTACATGCATACACACACATTTGGATACATATGCATACATAATGCACATGCATATGCATAGATACATGCATATACATACACATAAATAGACACATACACACACATACACACACATATGCATACATAATGCACATGCATACACATACACACACATAGACACATACATACACATACACACATACACACATACACACACATATACATACAGATTTACACACACATACACATGCATACACACACATACACACTGTTAGACACACACACACACACACATACACACACATACACACGCATATGCATACATACATGCTTACATGCATACAGACAGATCCATATACAAGCATAGACACACACACACAGGTAGAGAGAGACGGACACACATACACAAACACGTAAAGAGACATACACATACATGTATAGATATGCATACATAATGCATATGCCTATGCATACATACATACTTACATGCATACACAGACATACACACATATACACACATATGCATACATACATACTTACATGCATACACAGACATACAAGCATATACACACACATACACACACATGCATACATATGCATACAAATGCATAGACACATATATACAAATACACATGTATATACACACATACACACAGACACACACACACACAGACACACACACACACACATACACACACATGGACACATACACACAAATATATGCATACACACTCATAGAGACACACACACACACATACACATGCATGCATACATACGCATACATAATGCATATGCATACATGCATACTTACATGCATACACACACACATACACACATGGATACATTTGCATACATAATGCATATGCATATGCATACATACATGTTTACATGCATACATACACTCACATATACACCACACACATATACACACATACATATGTACATGCATATATATTGATTTCTAACCCATTTTGTTTTATATGTTAGGTATTATGGATCCTAGTAGAGAGCGAAAGGCGAAACTCACTCTCATAAAAAGTCTTATGAGAGCAAGAGTTCCATCTGATACTCGGGGTCATCATGCATGATTACTCAGAGATGCCTGATGATGAGCTGGATTGTACGATCCGGATGCTTACCCAGCGATTAGAGGAGGGCTCTTTTGCGGCTCCACATGCAGGAAAACAGCTATCTGCTCATAGGCATGTTTTTTTTTTCATAAACTTTTTTAATGATATTATAACACATATTTTTATTTATTTTTATCTATCAATTTTCAGGACACCTATACCACCTTTAGATCATGATAGCAGAGCAGAGTTGCCTATGAGGACATGCATAGGCACCTTAGGACTAGAGTGCGATATAGAGAAGAATGTGGGCATTATGCGACTGTTACCTGCGCCTTGTCCACTTACCGTGGAAGTAAGTATAAATTTTACATATAAATTGAAATAAATATCGTATGTTTTATTTACATGATTTTTTTTATTTTTGTAGTGAGCATGATGAGAGGGATAGAAAATACGTACTTAGTTCACTTGAGACAGAGTTTGGGACAGGATGGTTGCATACGTGGTGTCTAAAAGAGATGCGGACACTTATGGCTCATCGTCGCGATAATGCAGGGTACGCACTCCTTTTATGTATATATATGTGGATATGAGTATGTGTGTTTATGTATGTATGTATGTATATGAGAGAGAGAGAGAAAAGAGTGAGACTAGAGGTACAAATACACGCATACACACACATATACATCATACATGCACATTTACACACATATACACATACATGCACATTTATACATACACACACATACATGCACATTTTTACACACACATACACATGCATGCAGTTACACACATATAATGAATACACATACACACATACACACATACACATACTCACATACACATACACATACTCACATACACATACACATGCATAATCATATGTACACACACATAGACTCATATATTCATATTTACATGCATATATACATGTACACATGCATATATACACACACACAACACATGCATATGCACATATAGATACGCATACATACACAACACATGCATACACACAAAATAAATAAATAAATCCTATTTCAAAAATCATAATTTGAAAACACTAATTTTGATATTAGGGTTTTAAAACCCCTAATTTAAAACTCTAAGTCAACCTTTTAGCCATATGATTGAAGTATATGTACACATTGCATCTATTCCTCCGACGTCCCACTAGAGAGATGTCTCTCCTCCCAACCTTATGCCTCTATATATAGCTACTCGAATCAACGAGGATCATAGTATATATAAAGATATATACACATCATGTAGATACACATACATAAATATAAAATGGAATAGATATATTATGCATCACACATAGATGCCTAAATGCACAAATAAATATATATATACATGCATACATATTTACATGTACACATTTACACATAGACACATATACATATATACATGTACACATCATATATACATGCCTACATGCACACACACACACACATATATACATATATATATATATATATATATATATATATATATATATATATATATATATATATATATATATATATATATATATATATATATATATATATGTATATATGTGTGTGTGTGCATACATATTTACATGTACACATTTACACATAGACACATATACATACATACATATACACAATTATAAACACTTACATATATTACATGAATACATGAATATTTTACATAAATGCATATGCATATATACACATATGCATACTAACACATGTATACATATATCACACACATGCACACACATACATATAAATGAAATACATATATATGCATACTAACATATGGATACATATAATACACATGAATACACACACATATGCATACATACATGATAAAAATTTGCTCCTTGAAGATAAAGCTATATATAAAATAATTAGGCATACCCCTGAGCTTCATGTTCTAACTTAAAAGAACATGATTTCATATCTCTAGTAGGATTCATCGTTATTCAAGTTAATAAAAATCTATTATTTGATATCCATTTAGAAGCTTCAAGTTATTGATTGATAACTAGAGTAGAATTCACTATCTAATCTGCTCATATGTTTTCATTATTGCCATCATTTTGTATGGTCTCATCTTCATTATCCTTATTGATTTCATTTATTTCTTCTATTGTTAAATCTGTGTTCTCATGAGTCACATCATCTATTGATGGATTAATATCGATTTCTGGTAATTCCTCTTCCTCATCAGTAGAATCAGCATGTAGAGAATTATCCTCTTCATCAAAAAGATTAGTATCATTATCACATATAATGATTCTAATTTCTCTTTCACATGTTGATGTATCAGTGTTTGATGTTGAATCATCAAGAGGACTTTCTTCGATCTCTCTAACAATAAACTGTTCAAACAATGACCTACCTCTAGGTTGCACATGAATGACTTCCACCAAGGGTGAGCATCTGGGTTTTATAAAAAAATGCTTGTTCAATATGCCTAGGAAGAATATATGGTTCTTTAGTAGATCGCATTACCTTGGAAGAATCAATTGCCCAAAACCCAGATAATTCCTTTCTTAATGTGGAATTACTACCTTTATACTCAGCTCAAAACTAGTTAACCTTCAAAATGACCTATCAAATTATATAAAAACAAAAACCCATTATTAGGTGCTTAAAAAAATAACTAACTCTATCATAAACAATATAAACTTTTTTCTACTTGTTTGAATGTACGAAATGAAATTTTGTAGATACCAACAATAGTTCCTACGTAACCAAGTTCGCCATCTAGATGGTTCGTGTCTTTTGAGCTAGCATGTCATACTTGCTTGAAAGAAGCAACAATACTAGAATCTTTTGTTTTACATAAAGAATCAATGTCTTTGATTCTAATATGCTATCCAAAAGCCCACATATTAGTTAACATTCGAGTTTGCAAAAGAAATTCAATTAGTAAATAGAAACTAATATACATATATGAAAAAAATAAAATATTATTAAAATAAAATTACCTTTCCTTCACAACCTATCATTAACTCCCTCTGCTCATCTGAGATTTCTTCATTATTTGCGTTGGCGCATTGCAAACGACTATATAACCAATCCATGAAAGAAGATATATCTGTAATCTCATTATTATCAAGATTACATCTATATCTTTTGTTTTTTCACCTTTTAGTTTGGAGATTTTGAAGTTCCTGTTCGTACTCGCTAAGGAATGCTTGCATGCATTCGCTATTATATGCTACAAAAGTAGAAACATCATTTTTTTCTTGAAATGTAAATAAGAATGGAACTCCCTTACCTGATAATACCTCATCTATTATTTTTGAGGAAGACTCATTGGTCCATGCACGTGGAGCTTCTTCATGAACTATTTCAAGGTACTCACTAATGCAATACATGCACTCTTCAAGCATCCAACCCTTTGCCATGGATCCTTCTTGTTTCGCTCTTTGTCACACATAACCTTCTAATATTCCCATAAGTCGCTCGACCCAAAAGATCCATCGAGTGTTGACAACACCTGCAATCTCTATTTCATCTACAAGATGGACTAATAAATGAACTTGAATATCAAAAAATGAAGTAGGAAGTTCTTTCTCCATCAAACATAGTAGCTCTTTGCATTCATGTTTTCTGTGGGATCGAGTTTTTGTCAATCTCTTTGGATGTAATCCACCTATACATATCATAAAAACAATTATAAAGAAGTTAATTTGAAAATAAAAGATATCCAATATTCATACATATTAAATATAAAAGTATCATAATTACCTTATAAGTGATCCAAGATGATAGATCACATCCCATACTCCTTTCGTTGTACATCCATCGATAACTAAAGGTAAAATATGTTTGAAACAGTTATGCCAGTCATGGGTCTTTAACCTAGATAAGCTCTTATCATCCATAGTAAACATGTTTTGAAAAGATGCTCCATATCCTCTAGGAGTCTTAATCAATTGAATTCTATTATTGATAGTCTCTATCTCTTTTGTTGTAAGTACCTAAGGAGCAGGTGCACAAGTCATTTCTTGTCGATGTCTATCAAAAAGTGGCCATAACTTTGATTTTGATTTTTGATCTTTCAAATCATTCCTTGATGCTATGGAATCTTTTAGTCCAAGAAGATGTTGCCATAGTGAATAACCAATACTTTTGAATATATTCATAGGATCAAGAAGATGACATACTTTTAACTCTTTCCAATACTCCAAAGAATACCATATTGATATGTTCTCTGTGAGTGCCAATTTTCCTTTACCTCTCAACACATACTCATTATCTTCATCATCACTAAAGATTTCTGATTCTGGATCTATCAGAGGTCCATCTGTCCATTCATCCATAGGCATCATAGGTTTTGGACACTGACCTGTTTCAAGCTTTCCATTAAAATGTATCGCTTCTCTTTTAGGTCTTAATGGATGATCATTAGGCAAGAATCATCGATGTTGAAGATAAATATTTTTGTTGAGATTCTTACTATAGATTGATCTCAACCAATCACCACAATATGGACAAGCTTTATAACCCTTAGTAGATATTACTGCATCATGAAAATGATAAAAATATAATTAGATTAAATCATATTTATTTACATGCATATTGAATAAAAAAATTACATCAATACCTGAACAAACACCATATCCTGGAAAATCCTAAATAGTCCAAGCCACAATACCACGAACTGTAATATGTCTTTCATTGATGCTTTTTGATACATCAATGACATTAATACCTCTCCATAGCTCTTGGAGATCGTAATTGAGAGGAGCAAGATATATATTCATATCTTTAACTTGCCTTTTGCCTAGGATTAAAAGTGAAAGCATTAAATGTTCCTTTTTAATGCTAAGATATGGCGGAAGATTGTAGTTTAGGACTACCACTGGCCACGTTGACCATTTACTGGATTTCATGGGGAATGGATTAACCCCATCTAATGCAACTCCTAACTTTAGATTCTGTGGATTTTGTGTAAATTCAGGCCATGTAGAATCAATATGCTGAAAAGCAACACTATCATGAGGAATTCTGATTATTCCATCAATACTTTTATGATCATGTCCCCATGTCAAAAGCTTTGATAATTCAGGGCTTTCAAACATATGTCTAATCCGTGGAGCCAATGGAAAAGGTCTCAATACCTTTTTTGGGAGTTTACCTTCTTCGCCCTTATATCGAGGAGATTGACATTTGAGACATGTCAAAGAGTCTGCATATTCACCTCTATATAAAATACAATCGTTAGGACATGCATGTATACATTGATAATCTATACCAAGATTGTTGATTATCTTCTTCATTTAATCATGTGAGGTAGGAAGAATATTCTAGCTTGGTAAAAACTTTTCATATAATAACCTATAAGCTCATCAAAAAAAGATACATTAAAAAAATCAAATAAAAGAATACACACACACACACACACACACATATATATATATATATATATATATATATATATATATATATATATATATATATATATATATATATATATATATATATATATATATATATATATATATATGCATATAATTTTATATATGTGTATGCTTACGTGTATGTGTATATGGATGTGAATATGCATGTGCATGCGTATACATATGTGTATGTGTATATGTATATATGTATGTATAAATGTTTTATAGATGTATATGTATGTATAGATACGTATGCGTATATGTATGCATATATGTATATGTATGTATCTATACATGTGTATGTATGTATGTATGTGTATGTATGAATGTGTATATATGTATGTATATGTATGTATGCATGTGTAGCTGTGTATATTTGATTTCGTTTTTAATTGTTTTTTGTATATTATGGTTTGCAGATTTTCATATCTAGACCATTGAATCGTCTGGCAGTTTCCCATTTTAAGGTCAAACTATTACCTATCTTGCTAAGCTGTTTATAGATATTAAGTAGCCGTTACAAAGGAAGGTATTAAGTCATATGTAAAATGGGAGGATCGAATTTTTTGCGAGTATTTTGAAAGATGCATTAATAGTTTTAAAAGATGGGCAGACAAAAAGTGTCCATTCAATTCAAATTCTTGTTCTTACCTTATCTAAAGTAAGAATAAAAACCTGCATTGAATGGACACTTTTTGTTCATCCATCCTTTAAAAATATCTTTCCATCCTTCAAAATCTTCAAGATAAATTTGCTCCTGCCATTTTCAATATGACTTAATACCTTCCTTGGTAATTGCTACTTAATATTTTTATTAAAAAGAATTAGCAGCACATGTATTAGGTCGACTAAAATAGGAGAAACATATGTGTCACGAAGAATATACATGCTTTAGACATTCCTCTCGAAGATATTTCTTATTTTTAGAAATATCAATGCTCTCACCGTCATTTTGATACCAATACTCAATAAAATCTATCCTGCCATCATCTATATCATTGTCACACAAATCTTGTACTTTATCGTCTTTTGAATATAGATCTTTCAAACTTGCATATTCCACAGGATTTCTTTTGCATAGCGTCCTCATAGAAGCTTCTGATAGATGAAGTATTACTGGCAAATGTGAATGGTGAGGAGGAATACCATCAACATCATACCTTGGAATCTACACATATAAATAAAATTCATGGGTATTCCATAAATGAATAAAAAGTAAACTTTAAATATAAAATTAAGTATATAAGTTGTTAAATATGGATAAAATTTTTTATTCTCTCTAACTAAAAGGTGCTCTTGGAGGTCTACACCATCCATAATTCACTAATAGTTCATCACTTGCATGTAATGTAGTAATAGCATTGACAACTATGTATCTTGATACATCTCTACTCCTGTATGGTGATTCATGAATATTTTCACGCTCCTCAAATATGCAATTAGTCCTTGAACTATTATGTAACCCTCGACTACTATTTATTAAACCTACTATATTTCCATGTGTGTAAGGTCTTCCATCAATATATAATCTTTCATTTTCTGCATGTAAAATTGTTCTACTAGTAAGGGATGTTGCATTCAAGCATATTCCATAAGTAGTCATGCTTTGAACGTAACGTGAAAGTCGATGCCAATCTCCCCATCCATATAAGGGACCACAAAATGACATAAGAGTGACTTTAGAGTTCGGAGGCACATACAAATCCTCTACAATAAAGAGACCACGACCAACATTAGTAATAGTGGATGGAGCAATCATATAGCGATTACCCAAAAAGTTGAAAACCTCTCCATCTAAAGGAATTGTTCCTCTATTCCATCCTCCATATCTTCTTCTATCATATGTTTGTACTAAAGAACGATCACGAGCTCGCAATGGATAATCTCCAGCCATTTCAATCTCTAAACCAAGAGGTAGAAGATTTCTAGAAACCTCTTCTTGTAATTGATGAACAACAAGTCCATGACGTGTACGAGGTATATTTACATTATGAGAAAAATTATCATCATCATCATCATCGAGCAAGTATTCCTGTATATCAATAGTAATTTGATTTTGTATATGGTTTTTAAATAAAATAATGACATTAATTTATATAAAAAATACATACCGAAGCATTATCACGTTGACCAGGTGATGGTGCATGCTCAAAAGTACCATACTCTACCTCATGTTCAATACATTCCAATCGTGGTCTTCGATACCTGCCATAACAAGAGTTACACCAACATATAATCTGCTCTTGATAGTAAACTTCATCATAATTCCTATCAGAGGAAACATGTGAAGTGGTTGGCTATCTAATGAAAATAACACAATTCAAATGATATACAAAGATAAGAAATTTTACTTACAATAATTAGCCATACTTTTTTCTTGGTTAGCTTCTTGAATAACCTACAATAAAGAGAGAAAGAAGAGAGAGAGAGAGAGAGAGAGAGAGAGAGAGAATTCAAAGAGAGAAAGATGTAGAAACAAAGAAACAAAGACAGAGAGAGATAATAAGATAGAGCTTAGGCAAAACAACAATTTTGCATATACTTGTTTCAGCTCGTAAGCACAGTGCAATTGCGAACCTTGGAGAGCTCTTCGATCAGATGCATGAAAATGCCGATCGAAGAGCCTCCAATGTTTTAATTTTTTTCGTCAACAAACCATCGTGTAAGCGATGGTAATGCGTCATGGAAACCACTAGTTGGAGTCGCATAAGCCACATTCTTTAGCATCGCTTATGCAACATTTTTTAGCGTTGCTTACACGATGCAAAAGCATCGCTTATGCGATGTTTTTTAAAACCGTCGCCTTAGCGACGCTCTATGCAAGCGTTGCACACCCCATTGCACCATACATCAAAAAAGACGTCGTTTTGTTTATCATTTAATCGACCGTTCGCGTGCGACGCTTATTGCGATGCATTTTGCAATTTTATAACGACGAAATTGTGTCGCCTTAACCCTTTCTATGTGCCCGTATTCCTTGTAGTGATGGAAGGATGACCTCTCTCGATCTTTCCATTTGCCTCTAGGTTATAGGCAATGTGAGAGACAATCGAATTCCATGAAGATCAAAGAATTCTTTTGCCTCTCTTGCATCCAACTCTCCCCTATCCGCAACCACTTTCTGAACATAACCGAATCTTGAGATGACTTCTTCTAGAAGGAATTTATATACATTATAAGTTGTCTTCATATGAAGAGCTCGACCTTCCACATGGTTGGTCAAGTCCTCTCTCGCAAGCACAATATACCTCATCTTATCTATCCCTTTGGGCATGGTTACAAGGTCGACCACCCACTTGTAATGGATACAAGGAGGGTAAGTCGGATGTAATGGGTCTTTGTGGCTAACTGATGAATGCACCTTGCATGTAGCACAAGGTTCTAGAAAACCTCTCACACTCACATAAATCCTTGGCCACAAGCAGGCCTCCCTAATCTTCTCATATGTAGCATAAAATCCTTTATGACTTGCCCATAAGGTCTCATGCATCTCTCTCATCACCTTGCTCTAAAGACTCCTAGAACTCAATACTCTTTGTGGACTCTTTATGTTGCCCTTAGCATGTCACCAAATAAGTACATCCTTCAAGAAAAAATTGTAAGACTTTTTCCTGATGGATCTATACTTATTTATGGACCAGCTTGAGGAAGGTTTTAGTGTACTCAGATATCTTGCTATATCTCTCCACTTGCCATCATACTCACTCTCACAAAACTACTCATATACATATACTAATGGATCATATCTCATCATGTGTATATCCCTCTTTATCTCATCATCATCGTCAGCCTCATCATCAAATTTTTCTCTCGAAAGCATATCAGCCACTATATTTGACTTCCCAGCTATGTGTACAAAGGCAAGATTTATAAACTTTATGTAAGAGATCCATCTAAGCATAGCAATGTCTGGAGATGAACAGTTTGTTATCATGCCAATCAGTGGAAGACAACCGTTCTCAACTATCACATTCATCCCAATGAAATACTCTTTATCTGTCTTTAAAGCAATCACTAGTCCCCATAGCTCTCTCTTTATTTGCAGATATTTTCTTTGAGTGTCGTGTAGAATCTTAGCAACAAAGTGCACGGCATATCTCTGCCCCTCATCATCATCTTGCCCTATGACCCAGCCTATACCAATAGGACTAATAACAACGGTCAAAATGATAGGCCTCTGACCTGAGTAGTCAACACGCTTCAGAATCAGAGCTTCAGTTAGGAATTGCTTTAGTCTACGCATAGCTCTTGACTGTTTGTCTGTCCAAACAAACTTCTTTCTCTTTCTCAGAAGGTCATATAAGGGATTCTCAACGTGAGCAAAGTGAGGAATCCATATAACATAGAATACACAGGCTCCTAGAAACCTTCTCACCTCACTGACATTACGACACACCTTAGAGATCCTGCTAATGGCCTCACCTTTCCATGGGTATGGCTTGCGGCCATAATGTCCACATAGATGTCCTACAATGAGGACCTCATCAATGCCAAAAATAGATTTCTCTAAAGAAAGTGTTAGTCCCACATCTTCAAATCTCTCAAATATCTTCTAGTCAGAAATATTATCACTAACAGACTTTCTGCATCCAAAAGCATCTAAACTCACATCTTTCACTCTTTCCTCACATCCCTTTATAAGAACATCATCAATAAATGGCATAGTTGCAGATGGTATAAAGTCTCATAAAACCAGATTCATGGCATTCATCATGTGAGCCACAGAATTTGTCGCTCTCTGCCGCAAAGTACACATCTGTACAAGGCCCAATGGAGTCCTCATGGTCGTCAAATCTCTACTCTCAATAGCCAACTAAAACTGGACATAACCAGAATACAAATCGCCCATAGAGTAGATGGAATGCCCGACAAACATTTTAGCAAACTCATCCACTATGCGTCATCTCCCTATATTTCTAATTGTCACTTTATTCACAGGTTGCAGATCCTAAATGAAATGAAGCTTCCCATTTTTCTTAGGCACTGTAAACCACCTATTCGAATATGGAGCCAAGGCGGTTCCAATATCCGCATGGAAATCTTTTCCATCAGCTCAGGTAAGTGAGCCTTTGAGAGTGGTATAGGCCGGATATTCCATGGTATATGTGGCACTCTAATTATAATCATGGGAGGTACTTGTTTCGGTTCTACACACCCTACCTCGTGTGGGAAAATCACAAATGTTTTTTTGTGTTTCTTGATGACTTCAATGAACTTCTTTTTCTCTTCATCTCTTAGGAATGATTTCTCACCAAACTTTATCTCTTTAACAGTCTCATCCGTAAAATGATGCCCTATGAGCTCTCGTGGTCTCAGCATAGGGTAATCTGACACTCGCAGATACTTCTCATGGCTATCTTCTAGCAATGGTTGGGCTATGGGTTTCACTTTCTTGTCAAGAGTCTTATATTTTGTGTTTACATTTACTTCGTGCTCTCTCATGAACTCATCAATCATCTCGTACTCTTGGATAGAACTGAGCATAATGATTTCTGATTTCTCACTCCTCTCAAATGCCTACTCAAGCTCTTCTAGAGTAGTCAAACTCCTCTCCAACTAGATCACATCCTCTTTCCTCTCATCACGTAACATGATTCCTAAATCTTCATAGTGTCTTTCACGAATTTTTCTGAACTTATTTGAAACATTCTCTTTCTATAAGCATAACAACTTAAATAGAGATGAATAAATGGAAAAACTCTGAGAACTATGTACATAATCATGTGAGACATCAAGCCAATGCCCACTGTTGTCTTGCTCAAATGTGTATCCTAATATAAATTTTGTTCAACAGAATTATCATACTCTCCTACGGGCATACAATCATCATGATCATGAGAGTTAATGGGTCTCTTTCTTATATTCTTTCTGTTCTTGGAGTGATTCGGACACACTATCTGTTAGTATATGATCAATGTCTACCCCTCATGATTGTATGCACATTTTGTAAGGCCCCCTTTATGAGGAGAAGCCAAGCATGCATTACCCAATTGATGGGAATCCCAACTTGAATGTTGGATGAAGGTCATATTGCACCATGTAAGATATTATAAGGAAAGGGAGTTATCAGGGTCCCCAATTGTGGGGTCCGGAGTCAGAAATCATTTATATTTGTTAGGTCGGTTCAACCAGTCTAAGCCGTGTATGGCAATTACGCGGGCGGTGGCCGCCCACGCTCTACCGCCCATGTATAGCCGTCCATGGCAGGCCACCCATGATCCTATATATACATGACTTCTGCACTACCTAAGACACCGAGTTGAGCCAGCATACCTCTACCTTGTATCTCCCTATCTAGAGTTGTCTAGATCACCATTTAAGCTCTACCTTGAGAGCGCACGGGTGGACAACGCCATCATCTTTGTACTTGCTGCTAGTAGAAAATTGTTGAGATTCTCCTATATCTGTTATCTTCTCTGTTATTGCTCCTGTGTTATATTGCGTAACTATTGTCTTACATGGTATCAGAGCTGTAAGGTTCGAATAGCTTGAGAAGTATCATTATTTTAGCCTACTAGCAGACTAGAATATCAGTAGATTATTCAAGTGATTACATGATGGCTTCATCATCGAACAGTAGTCTTGGTGCTTCAACTAATGTTAATGCTGCACCTATTCGAATTCGTCCACCTGCATTCACTGAAGGGAATCTGGATGGAACCAACTATACACTCTGGAAGTTCAAAATTTCTGCAATTTTGGACTCCTATGAATTACTTGACACTGTCATGGGACCGATGGGATTGGATCCAGAGCCTATACCAGTTGAAGATCCAGCAAATTCAAGATTGATGATTCAGCCAGATCCAGATCTTCTACGAGCTTGGAAGAGGCGGAATGCTGATGCATTATGTGCGATTGTCACTAGTGTAAGTGATTCTATGCTTACTTTAGTTCAACATACTACTAAAGCACATGAGGCTTGGGGCATATTGGCTCGACAATATGAGACCAAGAACCACACTAGGATACAGAATTTAGAAAATCAGTTGGCAAATGAAAAACATTCTGATTCTGAAAAGGCTGAAGATTTTATCAAACGGATAAAGCATCTTCAAGATCAATTGGCTGCAGTTGGTGTTGTTATAACACCAGAAGAGCTGGCTCAAAGATCTGTACGTGTTCTTCCAGCAAAGTATGATGGATTAGTAACAGCCCTTAACACTCAGGTAAGGCCAACTCCTCTTACATTTGAAGAGTTTTGTGCCATGCTTTTAGAAGAAGAGATGCGGCTGAAGAATCGGCAAAATACAACTGATGCTGCATTCTCAGCAAATGCAAAAGGTAAAGGCTCTTCAGAGGGATCAAAGAAGAAGCCAAAGAAGAAAAAGTTCACAAGAAGTTGCTTCTATTGTGAAAAGAAAGGCCATGCCATCAAGGATTGCAGAAAGAAGCAAGCTGATGAACGGAATGGGACTGTAAAATCATCATGGAAGAACAAAGAGTCTGCAAACAACACAGAGCTGGAACTTTGGGTAGCTATTGAAGAGGTATGTTCATCTGCTCAAGCTCGTGTTGATGAGCCATGGATTTTAGATAGTGGAGCTTCTCGCCATATGACTAGTAAAAATGATTGGTATAGTTCCCTAGTGCCTCTGCGGGAATCCATCAATGTAGTGGTGGGAAATGACTCCAAGTGTCCAGCTGAAGGAACTGGAACCATCTCTTTTATCACTTCTCCAGGTGTTGAGAAAAAGTTATCCGATGTTCTCTATGTACCTACACTCAAAAGAAATTTGTTGTCAGTTTCTGCAATAACAGATCGTGGACTCGAAGTTCACTTCAATAAGAGTGGTGCGGAAATCATGGATTCATCAGGTAATGTTGTAGGTAAAGGCATACGACGGGATAACTTGTATGAGTTAAGTGTTTTAACTGCTACAGAAGATAAAGATGTAAGCAGGTTATGGCACCGACGATTTGGGCATCTCGGATTTGCAGTTTTGAAGGAGATGCAACGAACAGGGATGGTTGCTCATATGCCTGCATTTTCAGAGTTGCAGGAACCTTGTGAAGCTTGTATGATGGGCAAGCAACAACGAAAGGCATTTCCAAGAGAGACCAGCAATCGATCTCAAGCTCCTCTAGAGTTGGTACATGCTGATCTCTGCGGTAAAATGTCTACACCTGCTTTAGGAGGATCTTTCTACTTCTTGCTGTTAGTCGACGATTATAGTAGAAAGATGTGGGTTTATTTCATTCGAGAGAAGGCTGATGCTTTTGAAAAATTTAAAACGTGGCATAAGTATGTAGAAAATGAATCAGGAAGGAAATTGAAGAAATTTAGAACAGATAGAGGAGGTGAATTCTTGTCAACAGAATTCAACAATTACTGTAAGGAGCATGGTGTGAAAAGGCAACTTACCACAGCTCATACACCCCAACAAAATGGCGTTGTTGAGTGCAGGAACAGGACAGTAGTTGAAATGGCTCGTTGTATGTTGAAGGCTCAAGACATGCCTGATTCATTCTGGGCAAAAGCAGTCAATACAGCAGTCTACATCCTCAATCGAAGCTACACAAAAGCACTGAAGAGGATGACTCCTCAAGAAGCATATTCTGGTAAAAAGCCTTCAGTTTTGCATTTCAGAATTTTTGGTTGTTTCTGTTATGCACATATTCCTGATTCAACAAGATCAAAGTTGGATTCAAAAAGCAAAAAGTGTGTCTTCCTAGGATATAGTGAAGAGTCTAAAGCATACAGGTTATGGGATCCTGAGGCAAGGAAGATTTTTGTCAGCCGAGATGTGGTGTTTGATGAACGACCACACTTAGTAGAAGATAAAGGTAAATCTACTATCTCATCAAGTGGAGAAATATCTCACCTTGTGCATATCAAAAGACAGGTTAAAGTTGAGGAGGAGGAAACATCTGATGGAGAAATTTCCTCAATAAAAAGCCAACCAGTTGTAGCTGCACAGCGTAAGCCACTACCGAAGTGGGCACAACAGCTCTTTGATGATCTTAATCCACATGTAGATGTACCAGAATCATCATCGGATGGATTACGAAGATCAAAGAGAATAGAGGAGCAAAGAAGAGCCTCAGAACACATTGTTAACATGGCTCTAATGGCAGATATCATGGGTTCGATAAAGGAACCTACCACCATTGAAGAAGCCATTGATGATCCAGATTGGAGAGCGGCAATGCAGTCTGAGTATGATAGTATACTCAAAAATGATACATGGGATCTAGTCGACTTGCCGCCAAAGAAGAAGGTAATAGGTACTAAATGGATTTGGAAAGCTAAGTATAAAGCTGATGGAACATTAGAAAAGTATAAGGCACGATTAGTTGCACAGGGTTTTTCACAGATTGAAGGATTTGATGTTCAAGAAACTTTTGCACCAACAGCACGCATGACAACTATTCGGACGGTACTTGCAGTAGCTGCACAAAAGTCTTGGCCTATTTTCCAGATGGATGTCAAATCTGCATTTTTGAATGGTCACCTCAAGGAGGAGGTATATGTATCTCAACCACCAGGTTTTGAGGTGCCCAATTCAGAAAATAAAGTTTGCAGGTTGAAGAAAGCTTTGTATGGACTTAAGCAAGCTCCACGGGCTTGGTACCAACGAATAGATCATTTTTTCAAAAATATGGGTTTTGAAAGAAGTACTTCTGATGCTAACTTGTATGTAACGAAAAGAGATAGCAAGCTAGTTGTTGTCATTGTATATGTAGATGATTTGATCATTACAGGAGATCATCAGGAACTCATCAATCAAACTCGGATCAGCTTGGGAACTGAGTTTGAAATGACAGACTTAGGTCTACTCCATTTTTGTATGGGAATTGAAGTATGGCAAAGGAAGGATGGCATTTTCATCTCACAACAAAAATATTCCAAAGAAATTCTCAAGGCATTTGGAATGATGGACTGCAAACCAACTAGCACACCTATGGAGGTAAATCATAAGCTATCTATGGATGATAACATGCCTGATGTAGATGCTAAGAAGTATAGGAAACTCGTTGGAAGTCTTATTTTTCTGTGAACACTAGACCACACATTTGCTATGTTGTTGGAGTGTTAAGCAGGTTCTCCAACAAACCTAAGGAGAGTCACTGGAATGCTGGAATGCGAATTCTAAGGTACATTGCAGGAACCTTGGATTTTGGTATTTTGTATACCACAGGTGATACACTCCAAGGATATTGTGATTCAGATTGGGCTGGAGATTGTGATTCTAGAAAATCAGTTTCTGGATATTGTTTCTCACTTGGTTCAGGAATATTTTCTTGGGTAAGTAGGAAGCAACCAACTATCGCACTCTCCTCCACTGAAGCAGAGTACAAAGCAGCTTGTTTTGCTTCTTGTGAGGCAGTCTGGTTAAGGAGAATTCTTGCAAATCTTGGCTTTCCATCAAATATGCCAACTGTACTCAAGTGTGATAATCAAAGTTGTATGGCTATTGCAAAGAACCCAATATTTCATGCTCGCACCAAGCACATAGAAGTACAGTACCATTACATTCGTGAGCTAATTGAAGATGAAATTGTGGAGCTAGAATATTGCCCAACAGAGGCAAATTGTGCTGACATATTCACTAAAGCACTTGGAAGAGAGCAGCTCAACAAGCATCTTCAACAGATGGGCATAGGACCGAGACCTACTTGATTTATCATCGGTAAACATTGAGGGGGGGTGTTAGTATATGATCAATGTCTACCCCTCATGATTGTATGCACATTTTGTAAGGCCCCCTTTATGAGGAGAAGCCAAGCATGCATTACCCAATTGATGGGAATCCCAACTTGAATGTTGGATGAAGGTCATATTGCACCATGTAAGATATTATAAGGAAAGGGAGTTATCAGGGTCCCCAATTGTGGGGTCCGGGGCAGCGGTGAGCAGCCCCAGCTGGGGGGTCCAAGGGGGCCAGCGGGCCCCCTGGCTGGGGGGTCCCAGGGGGCCAGCGGGCCCCCTGGTGGGGGTCCGGGGGCAGCGCCCCCGGTGCGACGGTAAAGGGAATATTCCATGGAATATTCCCTGTCGGAGTCAGAAATCATTTATATTTGTTAGGTCGGTTCAACCAGTCTAAGCCGTGTATGGCAATTACGCGGGCGGTGGCCGCCCACGCTCTACCGCCCATGTATAGCCGTCCATGGCAGGTGACCCATGATCCTATATATACATGACTTCTGCACTACCTAAGACACCGAGTTGAGCCAGCATACCTCTACCTTGTATCTCCCTCTCTAGAGTTGTCTAGATCACCATTTAAGCTCTACCTTGAGAGCGCACGGGTGGACAACGCCATCATCTTTGTACTTGCTGCTAGTAGAAAATTGTTGAGATTCTCCTATATCTGTTATCTTCTCTGTTATTGCTCCTGTGTTATATTGCGTAACTATTGTCTTACACTATCATCACTTGCAAAGAATGAAGACCAGATCTAGAACAGATTCCGGCATAGACAGATCCATCATCCATTGCCTTGGTTTCCATTCGCACTTCAGCTATAAAGTGCTGCCCAAGGATAGCCTCATATGAACAACAATCTTGGACGAAGAAGTGAAATTCCTTAGAAATCCCTCTTGTGGTCACAGACACAAATGCGCATGCCCAAAGTAGTGCTCGAGAGCCATTATCTATCATTCGCATCCTCCATCCATGGTCTTTATCTATTGACCACCTAAACTGATCATATAACTTCTTGGAGATCACATTTATTTCTGACCCTGAGTCAATCAAGGCCAAAGCAAAACATGGATCCTCATTGCTCCCTAATTTCACCTTCATTTCAGGTGTCCCTCTTGCCCAAAAATCTTGGTATACTCACTTTTTGTCCTTGTCATCTCATCATCAGGTGTAATAGGACCTAGGGAATTCTTATGGCATCTAGCTATCTCATCATCCTCGTCATCAGAAGTATCGTTCAATGTTACGACTTCATTTTTCACATGTGTATCTTCAGTCACCTCTTCCATCTCGACATCTTCAGGTAATGGAAACCTCTTCCTCTTGATCAACTTTATAATGTTGGAGTTTATTGACCTCCAAAGTATAGCAGGAAGTAGGTGGAACCCCCTAGGAACAAGTTGACCTTCTCACAAACTTCATCATAGAAAACCAGTCATGCTTGCAGAGCTTACTACTCTCTACTCACTCAAAAGTTTTTAAAAATGTTTTAACCACATATACTAGAGACCAAGAGCTTTCCAATGAACCAAAGAACACTCAATTTGGATAAATACTCAATGAGCTATGACCTCTGCAATATGCAGCTTTAATGGAGACCTTGAAACAGAGATGAACCTGAGGACATACATCACTTGCAGAGACTACTGCTCTTAACTCACAACTCCAATGAATCTGAAAATTTCCAGAATACAAATAGACTTGAAGAGCTTTCTACCACGCTAAAGAACACATGATTTGGATACATACACAAGGAGATATGACCTCTGCAAGTTGGATGTTTAATGGAGACCTTCAGCAGGGATAAAAAACAGAGAACACACACTACTTGCAGAGAGTGTTGCTCTCAGCTCACAAATCCAATGATTATGAAAATTGGTACTATGAAAGTACACAAGAAGCTTCAAATGCGCTATCAAACATGTAATTTGGATATATAATGAGGGAGATACAAGCTCTGCAAGCTCTGCATACAAAAACTAGAGTAGCATAGAGATACTCTCTTGGACATCCCACAAGATCACGACTTTTCTCCTCTTTTTATAGCATGGGAAACTAATCTAAAACCTTCCTAATACATCTAAATTCGTGGTAGACACTTGGATGGAGGTATTACATGACTCAAGTGCTCAAATAAGCAAAGTATTGATGGACTTTGAGAACTAGCCACATCGACCTTCCACTAGGACACCACTGAAGCTCCCTTGTGACTCACTAATTTGACTCACCATGTTCTAGAACTCACGTGGTATTTTTGCTAAATTTTATGAATAATATGAGCCTTCTTGAAGTATTTGAAGACTTCCCAAAGGTATTTACATAATTTGAAACTTGTACCCTACATAAAACAAATGTTCGCAACATTCTCCCCCTCAAGTTTCAAAGGGTATTTCCTTCATGCCAAGAATATAGTTGAATCTTTGAAGCTTTGGTCCATCCAAGGATTTGGTGAAGATATCTGCAACTTGATCCTTTGTTCCAACAAAAGAAACCTGCACTTCATTGTTCATGGCCTTCTCTCGAACATAATGATAGTGAACCTCTGTATGCTTTGTTCTAGCATGAAAAATAGGATTTGAGGTCATATGAATGCTGCTCAAGTTATCCCCATATATCAGTGGTACATCAACCTGCACATTCAAGTCATGAAACAACTTTTTAAACCACATAACCTCAGTAGTAGCCAATGCTAAACCTCTATACTCAGCCTCTGTAGAAGATAAAGCGACTGTAGGCTGTTTCTTTGAACTCCATGTTAATGTCTTGTTTCCTGCTATTACCACATATCCACTTGTGGATCTTCTGTCATCTTTGCTTCCAGCCCAATCTGCATCATTAAAGACTTTAAGAGTTAGATCAACATCATGACTATAAAATAATCCTTCGTTCATGGTACCTTTCAAATACCTAAGCACTCTTTTCGCTGCATGCATATGAGGTACTCTAGGTTCATGCATAAACTGTGACAATACTCCCACTGCATAACATATATCAGGTCTAGTTTTTGTTGCATAAATCAAAGATCCTACCATGGATCTATATACATTCATATCATGCAACTCATCACCTTCCTTTGCACTCAGCTTTACATTACATTCCATTGGAGTAGAAACAAATTTACATTCCTGCATACCAAACCTTTTCAGCATATCACATATATACTTTCTTTGTATCAACCACATACCTTCATCGCTATACACAATTTCAATCCCAAGAAAGTATCTGAGCAAACCAAGATCTGAAATTTTAAATTCCTTTCCCAAATTACCTTTTATCTCATCAATTGCTTTTGCATCATTCCCTGTAATCAACAAGTCATCCACATAAATGCATACATAGACACACATGCCATCTACATGTTTTACATAAAGTGAAGGATCAGCATGACTCGCTGTGTATCCTTGCAGCATAAGATACTTTACCAACCTTGCATTCCATGCCCTTGGTGCCTGCTTAAGACCATACAATGCCTTCTTTAACCTGCATACATGATTAGGATATTTTGCATCCACATAACCATCTGGTTGTGACATATACACTTCTTCATTTAACTCACCATTAAGAAAGGCATTCTTTATATCGAGTTGATATATATTCCACCTTTTACTTGCAGCTAAAGCCAACAAAGTTCTCACCGTTGCCATATTTGCTACTGGACTAAATGTTTCCTCATAGTCCACACCTTGAGTTTGATTATATCCTTTTGCTACAAGTCTAGCCTTATATCTAGACACACTACCATCACTATTTCTTTTAATCTTAAAAACCCACTTGCAACCAATTACCTTTTGCTTTGGTGTACTTGGAACTAAATTCCAACTCTTGTTATCCTGAAGTGCTTCCATTTCTTCTCTTATTGCTTTCTCCCACTTTTCATCTCCTTTGGCCTCATCATAACATGTGGGTTCATTTTCCTGCTCAACTTTTGTCATAAAAGCATAATGAGTATTCATGAAAGATTCATAAGTATACCTTTGAGGTTGCTTACTTACTCTTGAAGTTCTTCTTACCTCCAATGTAGATGCTCTTCCTTTCTTATTAGGAACCTTTGATGATTCTCCATACTCACATACATCACTAATTTCCTCTCCTTCATCATTAACTTCAACAAGTTTGAGTTTACCTTTACTTTTAACACTTGGAGGTGACTCTTGCCTTAATCTTCCATTGAAAGGTGATCCTCTTTCTTCATCTAGACCACTCCTTTCATCATTTAAACTTCCTGATGGCTGAACTATGCATTCATCTCCTTCAACCACACCTTCTTCATTTTCATCCATGTCCTGCAAACAATTCTTATCTGCATACCATGAAAGTGATTCATCAAAGTTTACATCTCTTGACACAACAACCTTATTGGTATGAGGATTATAGCATCTATATCCTCTTTGAGTATCTGCATAACCAATAAATATACATTTTTCTGATTTTGCATCAAGTTTAGATCTCACCTCACTAGGTACATGTACATAACATACACAACCAAATACTTTCAAATGACTTACACTTGGTTTCCTTCCATGCCATACCTCATATGGTGTCAAATGATGAACTCCAGCAGTCGGAACTCTATTCATAATGTAAACACTTGTGCTAACAGCTTCAGCCCAAAAATAATTAGGCAAACACATATCATTAAGCATACTTCTAGATGCTTCTGCTATGATTCTGTTTCTTCTTTCTGCGACTCCATTTTGTTGTGGAGTATACCTGCATGTAACTTCTCTTTTGATACCTTCATCATACAAAAAATCAGTAAAAACTTGAGAGAAATACTCTCCCCCTCCATCAGACCTTAGCTTCTTAATATACCTTCCTGTTTGCTTTTCGAAATATGATTTGAACTTCTTGAAACAATCAAAGACCTCACTCTTATGTTTAATGAAATACACAAATGTCATTCTACTATGATCGTCAATGAATGAAACATAGTACTTATTACCAACCAAGGATGCCTCTTTAGTAGGTCCCCACACATCTGTGTGTATGAGATCTAGCAAACCATCACTTACATAGCTTGAATGCTTGAAAGGTTGTCTACTCTGCTTACCCATTTGACATGCTTCACAAAGATGCACCATATGTTGCTTAGTAAGATCAGGTAATCCTTCAACAATCCTCTTCTTTGATAGCTCCTTTAACCTGTGTACATTCATGTGTCCAATCCTTTTGTGCCATAGATCAAGCTCTGCTATTCTATGCATACCATAAGAGAAATAGTTTGTATGATTTGGGTTTACCTTGAATGTAAACAATCTACCTTGTTTTTGACCTCTAGCAATTAACCTCCTTTGCTTTGGATCCTCAATGAAGCAACCTGCATGATTAAATCTCACTTGTAGACCTTTTTCTACCATTTGACCAACCGACATCAAATTCTTAGTGATCGTTGGCACATAAAGTACATCCTTCAAGCAATTTTTCTTGCTCTTATCCTGCATAACAACATCTCCAACCTGCATAATCTTATGTGTTGTATCATCTCCTGTTTCAACATGACCTTTACATGACGGATTATGCATATTAGAAAACCATGAAGCATCATGAGACATGTGATTAGAACAACCACTATCTACATACCATACATCACTATTGGAATTCATCTTAGTTTCTACATTCATCATAAGAAGAGAATCATAATCATCACTTTTACCTTCAACTGCATAATTTCCTTGTTGTTTACCTCTTCTTGAATAGCCTCCTCTTCGATTACCACCTTGATTATTTTCATTTTGATAACAATCTTTGGCATAGTGTCCATACCTTCCACATATATAGCAATTGTTCTTATTATCTTCACTCCTTTGTCTTTGGTTGTAGTTGTAGTAGCCTCTCGTACCTCTAGCGCTTGATCTTCCTCTTCCTCTTGTGTTGAAGAAGCCACTTGAAGTCCTTTGATCATCGATCCTTCTTCCTCGACCTCTATTTGAACCTCTTCCACCTCTGTTTCCACCTCTTGATGATCCTACATAAAGAGCTTGTCCTTGAGATCCTTTTTGATTTGAAGTAGAACCATTTAGATTCATCTCCTCCGTGACCATGAGGGCAATAAGTTGATCAAAATCTGGTAATTCTCCTCTGACATAAACTGAAGTAATGAAGGGTTTCCATCTCTCATCATCTTTGAGTCCGTTGAGAGTATGTGCAACCAAGTCGTCGTCCTCCACATGAGCTTGAATTGATCCTAGTTGATCTGCAATCTCTTTAACTTTCAATATGTAATCATTGACCGATGTCCTTGTATCTTTCTTTATGTTATTCAACTCATTTTTGAGTTGAATCTTCCTTGCTCTTGTACCTGTAGCATACAACCTTTCCAATGCAAGCCAAACATCTCTACTTGTGTCTAGATCTTGTATGTGTCCTACCATTGAATCTTGAATATTTTGTGATAAAATGAATATAACCCTTTTGTCTCTCTCATTCCAAAGTCTAAACTCCCTCAATTGTTGCTGATTTGGGTCCTCTGGTAATGTGGGTTTGATATCTGTGCCGTCAATCAAACCATACAAGCCTCTACCTTGCAAGTATGCTGTGATTCTAAACTTCCATGCCTGATAATTGGTCTTATCAAGCTTCTCTATTTGTGCATGTTGGTCTCCCATAATACAAATGCTAAGCTTCCTCCTTTAAGCCTCCTTTCCAATGTGTGTGATGAGAAGAAATATAATATTTACCTTGTAAATGAGGTATGTGCACCTTTCTTTGCTTGGATGTTGCTTCAGATGCCTCCTTGCAATCTTCTTCTACCTTTGTGTAGTGTTGATGATGAACTGCTTCTTTGATAGCTTCAAATTCTTCGTCAAGGTATGATAACCTTCTCCAAGCCTCCAAGTACTTGCTCTGATACCAATGTTGGAGTTTATTGACCTCCAAAGTATAGCAGGAAGTAGGTGGAACCCCCTAGGAACAAGTTGACCTTCTCACAAACTTCATCATAGAAAACCAGTCATGCTTGCGGAGCTTACTACTCTCTACTAACTCAAAAGTTTTTAAAACTGTTTTAACCACATATACTAGAGACCAAGAGCTTTCCAATGAACCAAAGAACACTCAATTTGGATAAATACGCAATGAGCTATGACCTCTGCAATATGCAGCTTTAATGGAGACCTTGAAACAGAGATGAACCTGAGGACATACATCACTTGCAGAGACTACTGCTCTTAACTCACAACTCCAATGAATCTGAAAATTTCCAGAATACAAAGAGACTTGGAGAGCTTTCTAACAAGCTAAAGAACACATGATTTGTATACATACACAAGGAGATATGACCTCTGCAAGTTGGATGTTTAATGGAGACCTTCAGCAGGGATAAAAAACAGAGAACACACACTACTTGCAGAGAGTGTTGCTCTCAGCTCCCAAATCCAATGATTATGTAAATTGGTACTATGAAAGTAGACACGAAGAGCTTTCAAATGAGCTATCA
Source organism: Ceratopteris richardii (assembly GCA_020310875.1). Lineage (NCBI taxonomy): Eukaryota > Viridiplantae > Streptophyta > Polypodiopsida > Polypodiales > Pteridaceae > Ceratopteris > Ceratopteris richardii. The sequence continues at coordinate 146,185,915 of CM035425.1, read as the reverse complement.
AACATGTAATTTGGATATATAATGAGGGAGATACAAGCTCTGCAAGCTCTGCATACAAAAACTAGAGTAGCATAGAGATACTCTCTTGGACATCCCACAAGATCACGACTTTTCTCCTCTTTTTATAGCATGGGAAACTAATCTAAAACCTTCCTAATACATCTAAATTCGTGGTAGACACTTGGATGGAGGTATTACATGACTCAAGTGCTCAAATAAGCAAAGTATTGATGGACTTTGAGAACTAGCCACATCGACCTTCCACTAGGACACCACTGAAGCTCCCTTGTGACTCACTAATTTGACTCACCATGTTCTAGAACTCACGTGGTATTTTTGCTAAATTTTATGAATAATATGAGCCTTCTTGAAGTATTTGAAGACTTCCCAAAGGTATTTACATAATTTGAAACTTGTACCCTACATAAAACAAATGTTCGCAACATATAAAGCTATCCTTGAATTCAGGCTTTGCTATAGAGAAGACCTGCTCCAAGGACATGGTCACTTGGCTCTTTAACAAAATATCATTTAATATCTCTCTCACATCATTTTTCTTTTCCAACTCTGAGATCAAAACCACCTTTGGGGCCTTCTTCTTTTTCTTCTTCTTCTCTTTATCTTTCTCTTGAATATTTTCTTGGATTTCATCAATCTTTTGAACGGGCTCTTGTTATTTCTCTTTCTCTTTAGTTGGCTCTTGAATCTTAATTGGCCCGGCTGGCCTCTTTCCCTCCTTTATCGCCTTCTTCTTTGCCTCTACTTGAGAAGCAACAGGCTCTTTAAATTGTACTTTCTTTTCGGGCTCATTAGCCTTCTCTTCATTAGATTCTTGACTTTGCTTCCTTGTTACTCTCCTCTCTGGCTCAGCCTCTTCCTGGTTCTTGTCCCTCTTCCTCTTTTCTTATACATTAGCTATATGTGAATAGACCAAGAATTGATCAACAGGAGACTTCCACGCAGTCTTCCGCATAATCGCATCCCTAGCCTTCTTTAAAGCTTCAATAGAATAGTTTCTTTGAGGTCGAGATCTAGGATCATTTTCATCTCTCTCCTCTATTGGCTCTAACTGTGCAGTCGATGTGCTTGCATTGTTTCCTCAGAGATTCTCATAGAGTTGCTTCATTCCCCCCTTTCCCCAATTCACAGGTAGAGGAAGGCAGGACCTGAAGTCACACAACTTCTTACCTATATCTATTACTAGTTGATGCTCCTTTGCTAGCTTAAGCTCTTCACACGCATATGAGAAATGCTCTTCTGCATTGCACCATACACATCTCTTTGCCCCTCCAAACCCACTAGTCGCTCGTCTCTCAAAAGGTCCAATGTTTCTTTGAAATGTAGGCTGCACTGGTGGTGTAGGTGTCTGTTGGGCCAGAGGCTGCACTGCAGGTGCAAGCTGAGGCATCCCATAGCCTTGCATATTTGAAATGGGCATAGTACCTCTTTGTATTGCATCTGCATAACTAGTACTTGCATGAGGAGTGGGATCCTGATACTGGATAGAATAGACTTTATTATAAGCGCTAGCCATTTCTTTAGACATGGAGTCTTGCATCATCATAAGATTTTCTATTGGTCGATTGAGAATCTCAAGTTGTAGCTCCATTGGTGATCATGAAGTGGATGCAACATTAGCAAAAGCTGATGCTACATGCACGTTCGGAATCGCTGGAAGTGGAGCCTCCCTAGGTGTTTGTGGAGCTACTACTATAGGTATATCATATAATACCACCTGGTGTTGCCTTATCTGGGCAACGGCTTCCACTTAACTCGTCATTACGGCCCAGTATTCTGTCAACCAAACCTCTTACCAATCTCTTCTATCCTCCTCTCGACCTCAGTCATGTCTTCAGGATGAGTCAGGGAAGGAGTGGGTTTCGGGGAGTTTACCCACCGTAGGAACCCCTCTCTACTATGTTGGGAAAAGTCTTCCAAATAAAATAACTTATGTAATTCTTTTCTCAATTCGGCCCAGGGCTTTGCTATGTGCGCTGTAATAGATGCAAGGATAGACCCTGAACCTACCCATATGAAGTAATGTGCAAAGACTTCTTCAGGTAGACCATAGATCCGTGCTTGTTCCAAAACATCTAGGTATTCAGTCACATTTAGAACTGTAAACTTACCCTTCTCTCTCAAAACCGCTTGGACTATTCGAGCCCCCTACTTTTCTATCACTAATTCCTTGAATATATCCTCAATCTCTCTTCTCTGTTCTGTCCTAGAGCTCAAAACGATGTCCAGTGTGAGTGGCTCTATTATCTCTCTAAGCTCAGAGTAGAGATCAGAGAAGAAACTCGATGGGTCACGAGCGAGGAGGTGGAGGTCAATCTAATGCTCTTTGTCTAATTCCAAACGTTTTTTTCCCCTCTTTCTTATGATGTTTTCCTAATGTATCTAATGTTCTATCTAAGATATGAAAGCAGCAAATCCCTAGTCTATGCAAGAGTTAAAAAAAGCTCACAAGCATATGGACTAAGCTAATGCAGATCGTGAATCCTCAAACTCACGCAACCAAACAATCTTTCTCTTTAAAGTGTGTATGTGAAGCAATGCAAAAAAAATTCAAAGAACTTGAAATGCTGGTACCTTGAGTCCCTGTCCGATGCCAAGGTACCTCTCTGTCTCCTCAAGGAGTGGGTGACACAATGAGGATCACTGAGCAACCACCTCACTTCACGTCAGGTTCAGGTGTCGGGAAGGAAGCATGTGATGGAAAGAGCCAATCTGGGGTCCTATGAGGCCCCTGTGTGTGCACCGTTCCCTCGTCGGATGAGGGGCATCTGTGCGCTGGGTCCCTCACCCTCTCTCTAGTGTGGCGATCGTCATAAGGCCCCTACCCTCTCGGAAGAGAGGAGCAAACATGCGTATGCATGAGACCGTAGCCATTGGGAACCAAAAACATGGATGGCATCGGATTGATGTGTAGACAAAGCTCAATGATATAATGAGAATATCGCTGAGGTCGTCTAATAAAATGCAGTGATACAACAATGCCCAGTACAATACGGGTCGGTGATACAGAAATCCACTACAATGCAGATGGGCAAATACAAATATGCCACCGCTACAGTGCGGATCGACAAGATATAACGTAGACCTCCTACTACAGTGCAAGAAGTCGCTCTCGAGTCTCAGCAGTCTTCAGTCAACCTTCCTTTTACTTCGGACTTTGGTCCAAGCTTTACTTCAAGTCTTCTCATTACTTCATAAGTCCACAGTAGCCTCCACTCATGCAGTAATCAACAGCGAGTCGTAACAAACGAGAACTATGTCGTAAAAAGAGAACACTCTCGTCAAAAATCAAGCAAGTGGCAGCTTATGTTTGAGATTCCTTTATACTAGTATACATATATTACAAAAATGAGGTGAAAACATGTGATTTTTGACATTCTTTGTCATTTCCTCATAAAAAAAGAGCTCAAAATGTAGTCAAAATTTCACTATATAAGGCATTGACATGTCCCAAAATGTATATGATAAAACATTGACATGTCCAAAATCTATATGATAGGACATTGACATGTCTAAAATCTATATAAAGAATGTAGAACTGAATAGTTCTTATACAAAAATAACATTTTAGACATATTTTTAATGGGTGGATATCTGATTGTTAGTCAAAATTGCTACAAAACATGGTTTCATTAACCAAACTACTTCGAGGCATTTACAAAAGCACTAAAAATGTCTGAGGGCTTCAATGCATCTCACAACTTTGTCAATCTATGTCTACACCCTCATCATCTGATGCACTTGATTCAGTCTCATACTGTTGAGAGCTCTCTTCTTCTTCTTCTATATCCACAAGAGCTTTGTCTTCATCCACGTACATACCAAACTCTGCAGGATCATGCACAATTGTTTGCCTATGATTTCCTGTACCACATACATCTGGAAGCTTTTGTTTTATCATGTTGATGGTTGCTTTCCTCAAGTGACCTGTTTTTGTCAAGGAAAAATCATAAACAAGAATATCTACATCATCCATTTTAAGAGTGGATGTGCTTCGAATATTCTTTTTCTTTTTTGAACTTGTTCGTTTAGTATCACACACCATTTCTAAGTTATATTTACCTGTGAATGCATTACTACTTTTAGTGTAATACCAATGCACCATCAAAGCCTCTATTCTTCTCTGATCAATATCTTTAGTTATCTCTAAAACCTTTGCAATCCAAAATGGTCTGGTAGCCGCATCACCATCAGCAAGAACTGCAATAAGTGTTCCAACATTTATCTCTATTAAATTTCCTTGCCATCTTGCTTCTGCTTGTTTTGTCATCCTTGGGCCTACATAAATATTTCTTTCTGGTGGATGTATAAAACTTTGAAGTGCATCTGCATTACATGCTTGGGCCACATTCACGGATCTTTGTGTACAAAAATCCCATGTGAATGGAACATCAACTGGCTAGTGACCTGCAATTGTATACTGTATAATCTCTTCTTGATGATTGAAAAAGTCCTCCCACCAAGATACATCTTGATCTCCAGCATATTTTTTTGCACGCTCAATATGTCTCTTCTTTTCAATGACTGCATGCATCCAGCTTTTACTTTGATCAACCACATTTCCACATCTTTCTGTATTGTTTTTATCTTCATATGGTGATTGTTCTACACCATACACTGTTACAGTAGAAAAATTAGGCAGCTGCAATAAGAATCTGCATCTCTCTTTAGGCTCCCACCCAAGAGAAGATGAATACTGCTTTGGAAATAAAAGGGTTATTTCATCAACCCTCCTCATCAAGAATACATGGTTGAAACTAATATTGTGCAATGGAGCCAAAACCTTAGCACTGTTATCAAGGCCCATTGAGCAAAAGTGCTTAAAGTCATAAATCTGTGTGAGGTGTTGAACTTGTGGTTTTGGAGTATATGCTTCTGAAATCATCTCAGATAAAATCGGAAGAGTAAAAGCATTGTTACGTGCCAACTTCTTAGAGAAAGTACTGAACATTTGATCAATGTGATCATGAGTGTGGCCAACCAGAAGGAAATTTACCTTAACCTTCTGAAATACCTGTTTTTCAATAAGCATGCTTAAATATCCAAAGACTATAGAATTTTTATTCTCTCTTGCAGTATTATCTAGTTGCAAATATAGAGTTGGTGGCAAAAGACCCTTCCATGATTGCAAAACACGATGAATGACAGTAACTGTAAGGTTTGGATCATTATGCACATTCGGATATGTGAAGAAAACCTTGGACATTACAGTTCCATTGTATACCAAAGCACCAACCAAATGCATTTGCACAAGGACTTCATCTCCAATGTCCTTAGGGATGCGATAAAAATGTGGTAAACAAGTTTTTTTTTTATCCATACCATCGATCAACAAACACATATAACGCTCCGGATTTCTGAGTGCTTTACTTCGATGATGAATTGCTTTCTTTCTCTCTAAAGATTGACTCTCACGATGGTTGCTAAGAAGGTTTTTAAAATTATTCTTTTCCTGTGGTGTTGTAGCTCCTTTTGCCATGTTTTTCAAAGTGGCGCAAACTGAACATTCACCCATTCTTACTTTACGAGGAATATAAACATTGTTAAACTCTTCCTTCCATAATCGAGTAAAGTGACGATACAACACATACTTCTCATTTCTATTTTCCATGTCTTCTCTATATATTTGAAATACCTCTCGACGAGTAAAGTTATCTGACAAGTGCAACCTTCTAGTTGTAGGCATAACCTCACAATGCAAGCTAAAATAGTTCATCATCCAATTCATTGCATGACGTCCAACAGATCCTTTGGTCCCAACATGGAACGTATCCAAAATGAGATCCCCATTCAAAAGCCCTTGTTGAACCCTATGTATTCTAAAATTTCCCACACCCATTGCAATTTTAAATGCAGCCCTACAACATCACATCCCTTGACTAAAGAAATATTCAAAACCAACACGTGTTACTGACATGTTATCCTCAATCATTTGCATGCGAGAAACAAGGTATATATCCTGCCTTTCACTATCTAAATGGAGGAATTTTTCTCTTAGGTGCTTTAGTTTCTTCATTCCTAAATTGTACAAACATTTCAAACCACAACAATGCTTCACAATATCCAATGCAATCTGTCTATCTGAAGTAAGAAATTTAAATCTTTTTTGACTTACTTCACGAGGCCTTCTTTTAAATTGTAGATTGAGCTTGCTTTGCTTTTTCGTTGCTCCACATGCACTTGAGTCAGAAGGGAGATCAATGGTTGGATCAGATGGGAGATCAAGAGGTGCATTTGGTTGAGCAGCATTGCACTGTGAATTGGATAACTTAAATGACTCAACAGAAAACATGGAACCATCAGCACGTCCTAAATCATAGGGATCATCACTTCATTGGAAAGGATCAACTGAGAACAATGAATTCGAAAATGTATCAATATGAGCAGAAGAAGCTGATGCCCAAGCATCCACTGAAAAGATTGAGCTCATCTTCACTGAGTTCACAGAAGACTGAAGATGAATGACCTTTTTAAATAAGTAGAAATCCGAGATCAAGTGAAGATGTCACATCAAATGTGACTTATGAAATCAAAAGTTTATTAAAGTACATTAAATAACATTAAACATCAAATTACATCAAATAAATTAATTACTCAAATATACACTAATAAGGGAAACAAAGATTTGATTCACTTTTGAAATGAGAAACACAATTGATTTCTAACTTGATATGAGTCATTGAGTCTTAGCATTGTGAGTGAATCAAAATATATCCAAGTTGAGTTCCAACTGGATTATATATTAAAATTGTTTGTAGTAGTGCCATTGAAGACTATACAAGAAAAAATTTTACCTTTGGTACTAAATAAGATTTCAAGGATTAGGTTTCATTGTAGTCTTGGCTAGATCTCAAAGAGGTAGATGAAAGTATATTAAAAAAGAATTATGTGTAAAAGAGGTACATGGAATGTTTATTCATACATTGATTTTCCATTTCAGCAATGTGTTACAAGATAAATGTGAATATGAACTAAAGTGAGGAGGATAACACTATAAAGATGTCATTAATCTCCCATATTCAACACAACTTAGACTTGAAGTGTAATTTCCATGCATATGTACATAAATAGTTGCAAGGTTCTTTACTTGAATGTTTATTCATACATTGATTTTCCATTTCAACAATGTGTTACAAGATAAATGTGAATATGAACTAAAGTGAAGAGGATAACACTATAAAGATGTCATTAATCTCCCATATTCAACACAACTTAGACTTGATTTTCTCCTAAGCAAGAGATTCTAAGAAAAAATTTCTACATGAGACTAGACATCCTCATGTACATACCATACTCTTGCCATTGAAGTGTAATTTCCATGCAAATGTATATAAATAGTTGCAAGGTTCTATGAATATTTCATTAAAGTGGCTCTGAAACAGCCTATTTTTGTGAGTGGTATTCCCTGGTTAGATTGGTTGACAGATATAGTTAGCAACTGGACTCATTCAGTTAGATCCAGTTAGTCTCTGGTTCAAGTTACCCAATTGCCTATAAATAGCAGAGGAGGAGATCATTCTCATTTTCAAAATCCACGAGCAATAGAGAGCAACAGAGCATAGACAGCTATGGAGCACAGAGCTCAATATACAAGCAAGGCAACTCTGATGGAGAAGAAGAATGTTGGCAAGAGTACCAAGAGGTAGACAAAATCATACCATAAAAAAAGATTCCTAAAATATTCCCTTTGTATGTTTGTGTAAAGAGTCTGCTTTCTAGGTTTTTATTTTTCTTAGCTCTAAAAATATAGATCCAATGAGGGTAAAGCTCGATGCCTGGCATCGACTTTTAGGTGTAAGTCGATGCCAGGCATCGACTTGAGGCTGCAAGTGGATGCCAGGCATCGACTTGAGGCCTCAAGTCGATGCCTGGCATCGACTTGCACCTGAAAGTCGATGCCAAGCATCGACTTTGTGTGCAAGTCGATGCCAGGCATCAACTTGCAGGTGCAAATCGATGCCAGGCATCGACTTGCAGGTGCAAATCGATGCCAGGCATCGACTTGAGGCTTCAAGTCGATGCCTGGCATCGACTTGCACCTGCAAGTTGATGCCTGGCATCGACTTGCAGCCTCAAGTCGATGCAAGGCATCGACTTGCCTGGCATCGAAGTTGGCCTTAAAGTCGATGCCAGGCATCGACTTTAGGGTGCAAAGTCGATGCCAAGCATCGACTTTTGGGTGGAAGTCGATGCTAGGCATCGAATTTTAGGTTCAAGTTGATGCCAGGCATCGACTTTTAAGTGCAAGTCGATGCCAGGCATCGACTTTGTGTGCAAGTCGATTCTGGGCATCGACTTGAGGGTGCAAGTCGATGCCAGGCATCGACTTGGGGGTGCAAGTCGATGCCTGGCATCGACTTGCACACAAGGTCGATGCCTGGCATCGACTTGCACTTAAAAGTCGATGCTTGGGACCGACTTGAACCTAAAAGTCGATACCTAGCATCGACTTGGGCCTTTGAAAACCACATTTACGTATGAGCTGATTATTCCAAGCGCCTTCAGGGATGCGGAGTCCAAGAGTGAGAGGCCCTTCAAGAAGCTGAGAGTCACCATGGGCTCTGGTGATCAGCAACGTGGCAAAGGCATTGGTCACCAAGCGAAACCAAAGAAAATTATTGTATCCTTATCCTTTGAGAAGGCCAGCAACCCGCTAGGAATATCCTCAGGTGGACAGAGTAGCATCAAAATTCCTGAGGATGATACAACTATGAAGGATAGGTCGAGGGACGCTGAGGTCTTAAGGACAGATCGTCCACTGCGGGACATGACAAATCTGGAGTGGTGCCTTCAGTATGTTGAAGAGAAGAATGCAGTCCTTCTTGTGTTCGCAGGGGCATATGGGAGAGGAAAGATCACGACAACACAAGGTTTTCAGTATGGCCTTGTGTACAAACTGGATTATGAAGATGAGGATTCTGACAACCTCCTTTTCTTGGTAGAGACATCGAAAGGTTTGAGAAATGTTATATGCAAGATGGATTTCTTGTGCCCACAGTGTTGTGTTCCAGATGGTCTAGCTGAGATATGCAGGGACTCAGTCAATCTTATCAAGGACTTGATGCCATGGATCCAGGGCAACATCATGCCAACACAACAGAAGATGACAACCCCTGTAAAGGCAAGGGGTAAGCAGAGCGTGCAGAAAAAGCTTCAAAAGAAAAAGAAGAGAATTTCAGAAGAGGAGTCTTCTGACTCAAGCTCTAGCTCTGAGGATATAATTGTTGCACCTGGTGGAGAGCTTGCCTCGGGTGTTCTTGGTACTGAGCAGAACAAGATGAGGGAGGACATAGCTAAAAGAAAAGTTTTGAAGAAGGGGCAGTTGTTCCACCTGCCAATCAATATCATCCACAGGCCACCAATAGATCCAGTCACAGGGAGGAGGCCCCTTGAGATCAGGGAGCCACACAATTTGCATGTGCAGAATCTTAAGAAGAAAATGAAAATAAATCCTCATGCTACTATTGTGCCATTCCTTGTCATGGTGGATCCGAATGAGTGCAGCTCTGTGGACGAGTTCAATGAGGGTTTGTTTGAGGATTATACTTATTATGTGATTGGAGGTTCACACTCTGCAGAGGCCCGTAGACAGCTAGTGAAGGAGCACCCTACCACATTTTTCTTTAGGTATGCAGAGTGTAAGATATATGTTGGTCTTACAACTGAGGAAGCCAAGCTTCTTGCTTGGGATCACAACAATGACAATGACTACAGGCAAAAAATGTCCTCCATAGAGAGAATTCGGTTCTTCCACCATGAATATGAAGATTGTATTGTGAAGGAAGCTGGAAGAATACATCCCAATCTACGAAAGCAATGCCTTATTGAGGTTGGAATTGCACTAGATGAGAATAGAAAGTCTGATGCCTTGAGGAAATATGATCCATGGTTTCAACTGGCATTCAGATCACGTGAGATCCGGGATCTACAGGATAAAATTTTCACAATGTGGGAGAACAAGGAGGTCAAGGGCCAGAAGCAACGAAAGTCGAGGCCAGACCCACAGGTTGATCTGAAGGGAAAGGGAAGGAAAGCTGACCTATCAATTGAAGAGGCTCCTGAGGACATGAAGCTGACACCATGGAGGGCCCTTCAAGGAATCAAGGATGATACATTGATTATATCAACTTTGTCAAGGGTAATCTCCAAGGACTTAAGCCTGGAGGAGATGGTGACTGAGCTCAATAAGTATGTATGTTATTCTCAGATCCTTTTTCCCTCCTCCCATGTTTCTGGTCTAACCTAGTCTCTTTTTTATTTCTGTGACTGTTATCATAAAGTTTACATGAAGATTTAGGAGGTCATGATGAAGAGGCTGGGTTGCTTTTCTTGGACAGAGGTCCAAGCAGACTATCCAACCACATCATCCTACAAAGCTTTATCAGAATATTTCATCCTTTTTCGTGATTGGGTAGGTTCTCTTTCTGAGGTTGTGCCTCGTTTGCCATTAGGTTAGATGCCTTGATTCACCAAACCAATTTGATGCCAGGCTTTTAGTACGAATTCGATGCCTGGCATCGACTTACGGCTAAAGTCGATGCTTGGCATCGACCTGCAGCCAAAAGTCGATGCCTGGCATCGACTTGGGGGCATAAGTCGATGCCTGGCATCGACCTGCAGCATAAGTCGTTGCCTGGCATCGACCTCGTGGCATAGGTCGATGCCAGGCATCGACTTATGTCCCAAAGTCGATGCCAGGCATCGACTTTCAGTAGAAAGTCGATGCCTGGCATCTACCCCCACATGAAATCGATGCCATGCATCGCTTCCTTATGTTCTGTTTGCTGTATTGAAGAGCTCATTTAGTTGTCTTTCCACTTTTTTCTGCAGAAACCAAAGAAAAGTAAGTCTGCGGAGCTACTAGATGATTGCCCCCCTGCATTCCTGGCTCACATTCAAAGAGCAAGGCATGAGAAATCTAGGCTGAAAGCCAAGGAGATGGATTTTGATGATGAACCTGATCTGAAATGTTTCTCCAATCCCCTAGACCCCCTTAGGCCTGTATATTACAATGTATTTTGTAGTGATGTAAATAATATTTGTTCTGTTGTGCCTAGAAAACATTTCTCCCTTCTCATAGCGGACATACCCTATGGATTTAGGATGTTGGGATCAGTTAATGATGATGAACCCTTCAAACACCCTCAGATTCGGAAGATGGTCACTGATTTTGCAGAGTTGACTATGTCTCCTCTTTGGAGGATAGTAATTTTCCATAGCAGAGACCAGTCCTTCTGTGTTTCAACTGCTCTGAAGGCAAGATGTCATGCTATGGAGTGCCTCACGTGGTAAGTAATCTTCTTTCTATCTCCGTGGCTTTAATGATGCTCTCTATGACTCATAGTTCTTGTTTGCAGGGTGAAGACAAACGTAAATCACACTCCTTTGCATAGGTTTCTGAGCTCCACTGAATGCATTACAGTTGGCTATTATGATGAAGTAAGCAAAAGGAGAGTCAGGGAGCATTGCAATGAGAATGGGATCTCAAATGTGCTCATGTTCCCAGCCGTTACCAAGAAACTTCGTCATGTAGCTGGGGACATGACATTGGTTAACCCCTATCAGAAGCCACAAAAACTCATAATGAGATTGCTTCAGCTATTCTCCAATGATGATGACTGGGTCCTAGACCTTTTTCGGGCACAGGTAATTTCAATTTTCACAATTTTCATTAGTCATGGTTGATTGACACCTCTAAGTGGTTTTCTGCTGTTTCAGGAACGACTCTGGCTTGCTCCTTAAAGATGTTCAGGCACTGCATAGCTGTGGAGAAGGATGATGCTCAAGTGAGCTTCATTAGAATGAGAATCAATGGGCTGAATGAATGCCCAGATGAAGACCAAGAGGTTGGAAGGAAGCACATTGCAGACACGGAGAGATTCCAACCGGCTTCAAGGGAGCCTGTTCCCCCACTTGCAGATGAACCGGGGGACATGGCTGACCTTGAAGAGCCAATCTTGGAGCAAGAGAGGCAGGATATGTGTTCTAATGTTCCAGAGGATCCCAATATCCTTGAGCCTGAGGAAAGCTATGATCAGCTTCTATTGTAGATTCATATTACTCTTGTACTTACACAGGAAATGTAAAAAATCATTTTAATAGAAATATAATGTCGAGTTTTGCTTCCACTTTGTGTTCAGCTTGATTTATCTTGAGCATTTCTCTGATCATGTGTGAATGTTTCTTAGTATAATTTTGTTGATTATTATCTTCTCTTGGGAATGCTTTTGTGAAATGTATTTCATATTCTGTGAATATGGCCATGCATTCAATGAGGATCTTAACCATACAAAGGGGATGATCTTAATTGCCTTGTTAGAATGTTCTGATTTTTGCAACACATGTACTCTAATTTCGAGTAACTTTTAATCAGCTATAATCTCTGCTTGTTGAGGTTATGGATGTAAGGAAGGAGCTTCCCGAACTCTTACTTGTACCTTCAACACTAATCTATTGTCAAAGATCATGATGTGGGATTCTTGATGGGCTGAACAACTAGTTTTCATGGCAACAAGAATTTTATTATATCTATCTTGACTACTTGGGATATGAGATCAAGGTTCTAGTGACAATATTTACAAGCAAGAACAAGTGATGCTTTCTAGATATTGTAAAATGCTCACTTTATTGCTTGATATAATGGTCTTTAGGTAAAAAGGAAAAGAGAACATGTCTTTGTTCTCCTTTGTTGTGACTCAGTGTTAATCCTGGAAAGAATTTCCACAAGCAAGATCCACGAGGTTGGAAAGAACTTCCACAAGCAAGATCCAGGGGGCTTGAAAGAAGTTCCACAAGCAAGATCCACGAGGCTAGGGAGGGGTTAAACAATATCATTAGCACCATTAGAAATTTATAATAAAAACACTATATGTTTTCTATTCGTTTCTTCTTCCTTTTTTAATTTCATGGCATACACACACATAGACATATAGATAAACGTATTCATGTGTATTAACACCTTTTCTGGCCTTCACTTTCTCTTCCCTCTTCTCTTCCTTCTTTTCTCTTATCGCCTTCTCTTCTCTTCTTCCTCTTCTTTTTCTCTTTCCTCTTCCCTCCTTCTTCCTTTCTCCTTCTTCTCTTTCCTCCTTTTCTCTTGTCCCCTTCCTTTCTCTCTTCTTCTTCTTCTTCTTCTTCTTCTTCTTCTCTTCTCTCTCTTCTTCCACTTCTTTCTTTACCTCCTTCTTTCTTTCCTTTCTTCCCTTTTCTTCTCCTTTTTCTTTTTCATTCTTTCTTCTTCTTTCTTTATTTTACTCTTTTATTTTTAGATATTTCTTTCTTCTTTTCTACTTATTCCTATTGACATACATCCGTCTCTCTCTCTCTCTCTCTCTCTCTCTCTCTCTCTCTCTCTCTCTCTCTCTCTCTCTCTCTCTCTCTCTCTCTCTCTCTCTCTCTCTCTCTCTCTCTCTCTCTCTCTCTCTCTCTCTCCCCCTCCCTCCTCCCCCCCTAGAACCACCTTCGTGCCGCCTATCTTTGTCTGACTCTTTGTCTGACAAGAGCACAAAATCTCTCTCTCTCTCTCTATCTCTCTCTATCTCTCTCTCTCTCCCTTCATGCTATTCTGTCAACAAAGCTCTCGATCTGAATCTGAGTCTGTCTGCACCAATCGCCACAGTGCCGACCACACGAACCTATCTCTCCCATCGAATCTATGTCTCTCTCTCCTCTATCTCTCTCTATCTCTCTCTCTCTCTCTCTATCTCTATCTCTCTCTCTCTCTCTCTCTCTCTCTCTCTCTCTCTCTCTCTCTCTCTCTCTCTCTCTCTCTCTCTCTCTCTCTCTCTCCCTCCCCCCCTTTTCTTACGCATACAAAAGCCTGCCATCCTCTATGTCAACGAACGTTGCCATGTCGCTCCTTCGGTGCATGAATCTCTCTCTCTCTCTCTTTGCAATCTCTCCCTTCCATGCACTTCTAGAGTGTTGCCATGCAGCGCGTCTCTCTCCTCATGCCTTGTATGTGTCGATCCTCTACTACTCCATGCGAGCTCTGAGGCTATCAATTCTCTTGCTACTCTAGTCAAGCATCGACCCAACTCTCTCTCTACATGTCAAATAGCAACAACACCGTCTCGCTTTCTCTCTTATCATGCATTTGGAGCGCCACAAATGCCATAGATGAAGAGGCCGCTGCCCGTTTTGCTTGTCCCATCTCTCTCTCTCTCTCTCTCTCTCTGTCTCTCTCTCTCTCTGTCTCTCTCTCTCTCTCCCCCTCTCCCTCTCCCTCTTTGACACAATGTCATAGCGACACCTGCCTTTGACTCTGGAATTATTATGTGCGGGTTTGTACAGCTATCTGTAGCACCAATCAATAGCACGCACCTATGATTTTCCTTCTCTCTGCCCAAACCTATGGTGCGTTCTACCATTTGAAAAAGACAGTGTTCCCATGCAATTGCTTGAAAGTGTATCAAAAGTATATGTGCACATAGAGCTCAAGATGGAAATAAAAAAAAAGGATCATTCAATACTCTCTTTGCCATTAGAGTCTCCTGAATTTGTTTTTCTCTATCATCAACTACCTCTCATTATCCGCAAAACAATCATAAGTGATTAAATAATGGCTCATCACTAAGCAAAGAAAAGCGAGAGTTATGGTAAAACTCTCTATATTTTTCTCTCTCCCTATGGGCATGGTAATGGAGAACATGAGCAAGAACATGAGCAAGAACATGAAAAACATGACCAAAGATGAATAGACAAGTATCATACCTAGAAAGAAGTTCCCCAAGAAAGGGTTGATATATTTAGGTAGTGATGTGTGTGAACACTCTAGGACCGCCGGGGCACTTTTTTCCCTCTTTAGGAGGTTTTCTTTCCCCCGGCTTGTATATACGCCTATTGCCCTAATGGGCTACTTATCTTTGTACATTCTCTAGTAATATATTCAGTCGTGTGTGTTGTGCTCTAAGCTTCTTCCTCTTCCTTGTGCTGTTCGCGTGCTTCCGCAGACGTCTAACTCCAACAATTGGTATCAGAGCAGGTCGTTGATTCTTCTAGGGCGCCGTCGACACTCCTCCGTTTGCAGTCTCAGATTCGCACAAAACTTGGTGAGCATACTCAGCGTGAGCATCCTCAGTGCTTGTGCAGGCTATTTCATCCTTTTGTGCCAAAGGTATATACCAGTTTCTGTTCGCCAGTTTAAGCGTCTCGAAGTCTGCTACAGGTCTAGCAGAACTCGTCTGGGCAGTTCTGTTCAACTTTTTAAGATACAGTCAATTTTCTGCATCAAGGTATTTTAGTCACCGGCCATGGCTGAAAGCAGTGATGTATTCCATATGTTGGCTGTTGAGGATAAGTTGGATGGTACCAACTACCCATTATGGGCTTATATGATGCGACATGTACTGGTTGCAAAAGGATTGTGGAACATTGTGCAGGGTGTTGAAAGACGTCCTGTTACACCTGTAACGACAGGTACTGCAAATACAGGTGTTGAAGCTGATGAAGATGGTGTCGAAGATGATATTCTGCAGATTCCTGTTCGTGCTCCTGTTCGTGTTGCACCTACTGCAGAGCAGATTCGTTGGGATGGCAGAGATGCCCAGGCACATGCATTGATAGCTTTGTCTGTCAAACGTGCCATTATTCCTCACATTCGCTCTTGCAGAACAGCAAAGGATGCTTGGGATACACTTACCACTTTGTACCAGGCTAGGAATGAGGCTCGTGTTGCTTACCTCCGAAAACAGTTGGAGAGTGAGCACATGAATGAAGGTGATTCGATGGACAGTTTTCTTACAAAGATCAAAGACCTGAAGGAACAATTGATTTCTACTGATGAGGTTATACCAGATAGCTCACTTGTGCAGACCGTTCTGAATGGCCTTCCTGATTCATATCAGAGTTTTGCCTCTACTCTTCGATTGATGATGAAAGGCAATCCGAATGCCTTGTCATTTGAGGAATTAGTCTCTGTTCTGTTGCAGGAAGATCAGTCCAGGCAGAACAGGTCCATTATGCGTGTTGCAGATCAAGCTTTCCTGGCTAATCAGAAGAGCAAAGGAAAATGGAGCTCTTCTACTAGTAAGCAGAAATCTGCAAATGCTGCACAATCGAAGAGCCAGGATAAAGATGAGAAGAAATCAGAAAAGCAGAAATTGTTCTGCAAGTACTGTAAAGGAAATGATCATATTATAAAGAACTGTCCAAAACTGGCTGCTAAAGAGGCAAAGAAGAAAGAGGCTGGAATGGTTGTTGTAGAGGCCTCTACACCAAAAACAGAGTCTGCAAATCTTGTGCAGGAAGAAGAATGGGCGTTTACTACTGTTTGCAGTTTTGACCCATCTTCTCATGATCAGTGCATGTCTACAGTAGACTCAGATGTTTGGTACTTTGACAGTGGGGCAACCAAACATATTACCTCGCAGCGCAGTTTCTTCTCTTCACTCGAGCCTGCCCCTACAGGGAATACTGTCACATGCGCCAATAACTCCTCTTATCCTGTTATGGGAGTTGGTAAGATCATTCTGACTACTGCTGATGGTAGTTCTTTCACTTTGTCAGATGCTTTATTTGTGCCAGGGATCAAAAAGAACCTGTTATCAGTTTCTGCATTAGCCAAGATTGGCTTGGTTGTGAAATTCATTGATGACAGGTGTACAGTCCATGATCTCTCAAATGGCGATGTGATTATTGCTTCTGGCATTTTATGTCGTGGGCTGTATAAGCTCATAGACTATGAAAAATCTGTGAATGATTCGGCATGTGCAGTTCATGATTCTCAGGCTATGTCAGATGCAAAGCTTTGGCATGCACGCTTTGGTCATCTGAATTTTGCTAGTTTGTTACGCCTGCAAAAATCTGAAATGGTGTCCTCTTTGCCCAAACTTGAGGCACCTGGAAAACATGTTTGTGAAGGCTGTATTTTGGGCAAAATGCAGCGTTCTTCCTTTCCAAAAGATGGTTCAGTTCGGGCTATGCAGAAATTGCAGCTTGTACATAGTGATGTCTGTGGTCCTATGCAGACACCCTCTTTTGGAAATTACCTTTACTTCGTGACTTTCATTGATGATTTTTCCAGGCATGCATGGGTATATCCACTCAAAGCAAAGTCCGAAGTGTTCATGTGCTTCAAACAGTTTTTGGTTTTGGCTGAAAATCTGTCAGCATGTAAAATGGGCACCCTGCGTTCTGATCGAGGGGGGGAATATATGTCTTCAGATTTTAATGCATTTCTGGCTGAACGTGGGATAAAACACCAGTGTACAATGCCGTATACACCTCAACAGAATGGAGTTGCTGAACAAAAGAACAGGTCACTCATGGAGATGGCGAGGTGCATGGTCAAAAGTCAGGCTTTACCACATAGTTTCTGGCTTGAGGTTGTCATGTGTGCAGCATATGTACTGAACAGGTGTCCCACGAAAGCGTTGCAGTCTATCACTCCATACGAGGCTTGGCATGACCGCAAGCCATCTGTTGCTCATCTGCGTGTTTTTGGTTGTTTGGCATATGCATTAGTGCCTGAACAACATCGCAGAAAATTGGATGATAAGGCAGTAAAATGTATTTTTGTTGGGTACAGTTCTGAAAGTAAAGGCTATCGTCTGTATCATCCACAGACTAAACGCATTCTGGTTAGCCGTGATGTTGTCTTTGTGGAAGATGCTATTCAGCCATTGCTTTCATGTACTAAGGAGACATCTGTTAGCTCCAAAGACATGTATGATACTTTGATGCCTCTTTTTACAGGTGGGCAGGCTAGCGCTGGTCCTAATGAGGCAACTTCTCAGCCTTTGCAGGTTTCATATGATGATGCAGATCATGCCATTTCTGATGCAGATTTACATGATGCACTTGTTGATGAGAGAGCTGATATTGAACAGGCAAAAACTATGCCAAAATGGCTGGTGCAGACTTTGCGTGACAGCAAATTAGATGCACCTTTGTCATATCGTACTCGTTCAGGCTCTCATAGTACCTCCTTTGCATCAGATTGCTATGCTATGGCTGCATCTAGTCTCTGTGATGAGAATGAGCCTGTTTCTTTTGATGAAGCACAAAATTCAGAAAATTGGATGGCTGCTATGCAATCTGAATATGATGCTATAATGAAGAATGGTACATGGTCTTTATGTCACTTGCCTCCTGGCAAGAAGGCCATTGGCACTAAGTGGGTATACAAGCTGAAGCGTAAACCTGATGGTACAGTTGACAGGTATAAGGCTAGGCTTGTTGCAAAGGGTTATGCGCAGGAAAGAGGCATTGATTTTGATGAGACCTTTGCACCTACATGCCGTATGACTATTGTTCGGAGCATTTGTGCACTTGCAGCCCATCATGGTTGGAATGTACATCAGTTGGACATTAAAACAGCATTTCTGAATGGTGACTTGCATGAAGAAGTGTATGTTTTTCAGCCCCGTGGCTTTGTGCAGAAAGGGCATGAAAACCAGGTGTGCAGGTTAAAGAAGGCGTTATATGGTTTAAAGCAAGCACCACGTGCTTGGTATGAGAAAATACATGCCTATCTGATTGCACATGGTTTTGAGAACAGTCCAACTGAAAGCACCTTATATGTTAAGTGTGCTAATGATGTGCTTTTGATCATTGTTGTCTATGTAGACGACATGCTGCTCACTGGTCCTCTTGAGAAGCATATTGCTGATTTCAAGGCTGATTTGCATGCCTCATTTGAGATGTCTGATTTGGGGCATTTGCATCACTATTTGGGCATTCAGTTTATGCAAGTTGATGGTGGAATGGCTTTGTGTCAAACGAAATATATTGACACATTATTGCAGCGTTTTGGCCTTGAAGACTGTAAGCCTATTGCCACTCCTATGGAGACAGGTTTACGATTGAGTCTTCATGATGCTGGAGATGCATTTGATGCTGTTCTCTATCAGCAGGCTGTTGGATGCTTGATTTACTTATGCATTACTCGGCCAGATATTCAGTTTGTTGTCTCACAGATGAGCAAGTTTATGCATTGCCTAGGAGTCACGCATTGGAAAGCGGTTAAGCGCATCTTTCGCTACTTGAGTGGTACTCGGCTACTTGGGTTGTTTTATCCCAAGGGGGGATCACTACCGCAGATTTGCATGCTTTTTCTGACTCAGATTGGGCTGGTTGCTATGACACTCGTGTGTCCACCAGTGGTTTTTGCTTCATGCTTGGCAGCTCATGTATATCTTGGTTGAGCAAGAAGCAGCCTACTGTGGCCACTTCCAGTTGTGAGACTGAGTATAGGGCAGCTTTCACAGCGACTGTTGAGTGTGTGTGGCTCAGACGCCTTATGGCTGATTTGGGTGTTGGCCAGTCTTCTGCCACCACCATCTTCACTGACAGTCAGAGCGCATTGGCAGTTGCGAGGAACCCTGTGTTCCATGCTCGCACTAAGCACATTGAGGTGCATCATCACTATGTCAGGGAGAGGTTCTCTGCTGGGGAGATCAGCTTGGCATATGTGCCCACGCAAGAGAACATTGCAGACCTTTTCACGAAGGCTATGCCTAGGGAGAAGTTTGAAGCTTTCCGCAAAGCTTTGGGCTTACTTCCTTTTGTGGAGTGATTTCCACATAGCTCGGCACTTCCTTATACATGAGTGCCAGCTCCTTGTTCACCGCATCACTCCCAGGGGGGATTTGTTGATATATTTAGGTAGTGATGTGTGTGAACACTCTAGGACCGCCGGGGCACTTTTTTCCCTCTTTAGGAGGTTTTTTTTCCCCCGGCTTGTATATACGCCTATTGCCCTAATGGGCTACTTATCTTTGTACATTCTCTAGTAATATATTCAGTCCTGTGTGTTGTGCTCCAAGCTTCTTCCTCTTCCTTGTGTTGTTCGCGTGCTTCCGCAGACATCTAACTCCAACAGAAAGATCCACGGGGAGGAAAAAATGAGTTTAGGCACCTATTTATAGGCCCCTCCCCCCCTTGGACTTTCTTCTAGAAACTTCTAACCTCCTTACTCAACTTTCTAATTCCAGATCACCTTGCATGTTCATCTGCTATTTTGGAAAAATCCCATCTCTTATTTCTATTTTTGGTTTTTCTCTTTTTATTTTTCCAATTTTCTTCTTTCTATTTTTGGGTCTTTTTCTTTTTCTCTTTTTATTTTTCTTAAATTAAGGTTTGTTTTCATACCTATTCACAAATTAAATCAAATTCAAAGATTAGACTTATGATAAATGGGATTAGTAAGGTTCTATCCTAGGGTTTTCATGGAGTAAAAATTAGCTATTTACACACAGAGGTCTAATGCACATATTTAACATGGTTTCGCATCTCCCAATTAATCAAATCGGCCAAAACATACACAAAATATACCCTTTTCTCCGTCGAAACATCACACTAAAACCACAAAAACAGTAAGCTTTGAGAAAAAACAAATGCACACTTCCCTGAGGGATTTCATCCCGATAGTGTGTTATAGCAACCAACCCAGCTAGAGTCTAAAAAAGCATGCAAATCTGGTGGTAGTGATTCCCCCTTGGGATAAAACAACCCAAGTAGCCGGGTACCACTCAAGTAGCAAAAGGTGCGCTTAACCTCCTACCAATGCTTGACACCTAGGCAATGCATAAACTTGCTCATTTGTGAGACAACAAATTGAATATCTGGTTGAGTAACGCATAAGTAAATCAAGCATCCGACAGCCTACTTATAGAGAAAAGCAAAATGCATCTCTAGCATCATGAAAACTGAATCGTAAACCTGTCTCCATAAGAGAGGCAATAGGTTTATAGTCTTTAAAGCCAAAACACTGAAATAATGTGTCAATATATTTTGTTTGACACAAATCCATTCCACCATCAACGTGCATAAACTGAATGCCGAAAAGATTATGAAAAATTCCTCAAATCAGACACCTCAAATGAGGCATGAAAATCAGCCTTGAAATCAGTGATATGGTTGGCTCAGTGAGCACCATGTCATCAACATACACAACAATCATCAAAAGCACATCATTAGCATGCTTAAGATATAAGGTGCTTTGAGTTGGATTGTTCTTGAAACTATGTGCAATCAGATAGGCATGTATCTTTTCATACAAAGCATGTGATGCTTGCTTTGAACCATATAATGCCTCCTATAACCTACACATCTGTTTTTCATGGACTTTTTGCACAAAGCCATGGGGCTGAAAAATATACACTTCTTCATGCAAGTCACCATTCAAAAATGTTGTTTTAATGTCCAAATAATGTACATTCCAACCATGACAAGCTGCAAGTGCACAAATGCTACAAATAGTAGTCATTTAGCAAGTAGGAGGAAAGGATTCATCAAAATCAATGCCTCTTTCCTACGCATAACCCTTTTCAATAAGCTTTAACTTATACTTGTCAACTATTCCCTTAGATTTACAATTTAGCTTGTATGCCCACTAAGTGCCAATGGCCTTCTTGCCAGGAGGCAAGTCACATAAAGACGAGGCACCATTTTTCATGATAGCATCATATTCAGATTGCATTGTAGCCATCCAATGTTGAGAATTTTGTGCTTCATCAAACAAGCTCACTCTCATCATAGAGACTAGAGGCAGCCATATCATAACAATCTCATGCAAAAGAGGCACTATGAGAGCTTGAACGAGTACGGTATGATAGAGGTGCACCAACCATTTTGGCATCCTTAATATCAGCTCTTTCATCAGCAAGTGCATCACGTAAATCTGCATCATAAATAGAATGATCTCAATCATCACATGAAACCTGTAAAGGTTGAGAAGTTGCCTCATTAGGACCCGCACTAGAGTATTCACCTATAAAAAGAGGTAGCAAAGTCTCATACATATCTTTGGAGCTAATGGATGTCTCCGTCATACATGAAAGTAAAGGCTGAATAACATCTTCCATAAAAACAACTTCATGGCTAATTAAAATGCATTTAGTCTATGGAAAATACAAACGATAGCCTTTGCTTTTAGAACTATACCCAACAAAAATATATTTTACTGCTTTATCATCCAATTTCCTACAATGTTGTTTAGGCACTAATGCATATGTGAGACAACCAAAACACGCAGATGAGCAAGAGATGACTTGCAACCTTGTCAAGCTCATACGGAGTGGTAGATTGTAGTGCTTTAGTGGGACATCTATTAAGTACATATGCTGCACACATGACAACCTTAAGCTAGAAACTATGTGGTAAGCCTGACTCTTGACCATACACCTTGCCATCTCTATGAGTAAGTTGTTCTTCTGTTTAGCAACTCCATTATGTTGAGGTGTATATGGCATTGTATATTGATGTTTTATCCCATGTTTAGCCAAAAATGCATTCAAGTTAGAAGACATATATTCCTCCCCTTGATCAGAATAAAGGGTCCCCATTTTACATGCTGCTTACTAGTAGATGAGCTCCATTTTCCTTTGCATTTCTGACTAGCTAGGAAAGCTTGATCTACAACATGCATAATGGAACTTTTCTACCTACACTGAATTTCATGTAATAGAACAAAGACTTAATCCTCAAATGATAAGGCATTTGGATTGCCTTTCATGACGAAATGAAGAGTAGAAGCAAAACTCTGATATGAATCAAGAAGATCATTCAAAATGGTTGGGACAAGTGAGCTATTTGGTATAACTTCATCAGGCAAAATCATATCTTCCTTGAAGTCTTTGATCTTTGTTAGAAAAATGTCCATAGAATCACCTTCAATCATATGCTCACTCTCCAACTTTTTTCAGAGGTAAGCAACACGAGCCTCACTCCTAGCCTAGTACAATGTGGTAAGTGTATCCCAAGCATACTTAGCTATTTTTTAAGAGAAAATGTGAGGAATAATGGCACATTTGATAGACAAGGATATCAATGCATGTGCCTGAGCATCTGTGTCATCCCAACAAATTTGCTATGTAGTAGGTGCAGCAAAAGTCATAGCACGAATAGGAATGTGAAGAATATAAACATCTTCAATGCCATCTACATCAGCTTCAATACTTGTATTTTCACGTGTAATTTGATGTTTTTCAACACCGTGCACAATGTTCCATGGTCTTTTTGCAACCAATACATGTCGTATTGTTGGAAGAGATGGCTGGATACCTCAAGAAAGTGAGGTGGTACTGCTAAAACCTGCTTTGTACGTGCCCTATTTCACTTCAGAGTTTGATAGGACGCCCTTTTAGCTTGCAAATGACACCAAGAAAGTACCTATGTACTTTAGAGATGATTCTTCAAACAATCGAATCAAAACAGATTACTCCATGAGTTGCAAGTGCCACAAAACTTGCTATTTTTGTCTAGATACTAGCTAGTTCTTTTGCTCAATTGCTTAAATTCCTTTTGAGTGAATTTAATTAGCTTATATAGCTAATGATTACAAGTGAAATCATATAAGATAACAAACTATGCACTGAGAAATCAATTTAGCAATCCAAGGCTTGCCCCTGACTTTTTAGGGACTGGGCAATAATTGACTAGAGAGCACTTAGATGCAAATTTCTCCCAATTAACTGAAGCAAAAGCTTGGAACTTTGGGTGGCTTAAAAAGGACTTTGAGTTGGTTCCAACAAGCTATATAACATGCAAAATGATAGAGAAATCCCTGAGATATGGTCATGCAAAGTTCACTATTCTCATTAGTCATAAGAGAGAACTAGAAAAAGATGATCAATGAAGTATATCTATTATAGCACATGATTTTACAAGATCATTGGCATTATCATGATGCCAAATGATAGTGAGATGAGTAGGCTATGGTGTAAGCTACTTAAATCTTACAAATGATCAGTGGAAGAGCTCCATGAAGAGGCCACTCAAGTTTGACTTTTACAAGCTCCTTTTATATGGATTTTCTTCAAAGTTGAATTTAAATTTCAAATTAAGCTGCACCTAAAAAGTGATTCCTCTAAATGAGGAGATATTCTCTCATGAAAAATGCATAACTCATACTTCTCCTAATTCCAAGAATATTTTGGCTTTACAAGACTCTTAATGCTTTAGCCATTTACACATGGTAAATGATCCAATGTTACAAGCAATGATTCACATGCTTCATCAAGTGGTTGCACATTTCCTTCCATGCCTAGCCAAGTGTGAAGGCTTGGACATTTGCACCAACAGCTCCCCCTCAAGCCAAACATCTTGGCTTGTACTTTTTCATGATTCTTCTTCAATGTCCTGTAATGCAATCATAGATTTGAACTTGCAAAGTTTAGTACCATCAAGTGCTTTGGTTAACAAGTTTGCACATTTCATATTTGTGGATACATATGCAAGTTGAATTTCCCTTCTCAATAGCTTTTCTCTAACATAGTGATAGTGTAATTCTATATGCTTGGTTCTTTCATGATATATAGGATTGGATGCAAGATGCAAAGAACTTGTATTGTCACCAAAGATCATAGATGAGTGAGTGTGTAGTCCCAAATTTGAATATAGCAATCTAATCCAAATGGATTCTTATGTAGCATTTACTAGTCCGCTGTATTCCGCCTTTGTTGAAGATAGAGCAATAATTGGTTGCTTCTTGGAAGACCATGGAATGGGCTTATCACCTGCAAAAGAAAGATATCTAGAAGTACTTCTTTTGTCATCCTTTCATCTTGCCCAATCTGCATGTGAGTATAGCGTAATGTCCAAATCTGATGTGTATGGGAAGTAAAGGCCTTGATTTGAGTACCGTTGAGATACTTCAAAATCCTTTTAGCAGCCTCCAAGTGAGGTGCTCTAGGTTTATGCATGAATTGACTCAGAACCCTTACTCCATAAGATATGTCAATCTCTGTCAAGGTTGCATAGTTTAGACTCCCAACTATGCTTTGATATCCTACAATGTCTTCAAGAAAATCACCTTCATGAGCACTTAGTTTATGATTTACCTCCATAGGGGTGCTAGCTACCTTTGGATTCTCCAAGTGGAACTTCTTTAACATGTCCTACACGTATTTCCTTTGAGTGATGTAGATTCAAGAATTTGTGTAGACTAACTCAAGTCCGAGAAAATACTTTAGAAATCCTAGGTCACAGATTTTGAACTCCTGTATCATTTGGTTCTTGATTTGTTTGATGCCATTGGCATTACTACTTGTAAGAATGATGTCCTCAACATAGACATAAAATTATCATTTTTGAATTACTTCTCTTGACAAACGGAGAAGAATCTACCTTACTCATTATGAATCCTTGATCTTGAAGGTAGGTTATTAACCTATAGTTCCATGCCCTACGTGCTTGCTTCAAACCATAAAGAGATTTGTTCAATTTGCATACATAATTTACATAAACCTCCTCTAAAATCCAACCATTGAGAAATGCATTTTTCACATCCAATTGATAGATATTCCAATTTCTGGATGCAGCTACACTTACCAATCCTCAGATTGTTGGCATTTTAGCCACAAGTGAATATGTCTCTTCATAATCAACTCCTTGGGTTTGTGCAAAACCCTTACCCACAAGTCTAGTTTTATATGTGTTTATGGATCCATCTAAGTTTTGTTTCATTTTTGGAATCCATCTAGAACCAATTACCTTCATTGATGCCTTCTTGGGTACTAGCTCCCAAGTATCATTCTCTTGGAGTGCTTCTATTTCTTAATCCATAACTTGCTTCCATTCTGCTTTGGTACTTACTTCTTCATGTGAAGAAGGTTCTTCAAGTGATAAATCTTTAGCAAGATAAATGGAATGTTTAGTAACTAATGAAGTATCATACCCATATCTGATTGGCTTCTTACTCTCCCTTTGTGATCTCCTTTGTGCTTGGTTGGCTGATTCAAGTATGTCCTCCAACCTCTTCATCTTGGCCTTTCCTTTCTATTTACATGCTTTGGACTCTTCCAAGTTGATAATGTCCTCATCATTTGATTTCATGTCCTCACTTGTGCTTGGCTCCTCCTTGATGAGGCTTGCAAATTCCTCTTCCAAGTCATGTGGCAATTTGACCTTCCTAAATTCACTTTCAAACCAAGAATCATTCTCATCAAACACATCTCTATTGACCATAAATCCTTTGTTGGATGGATTATAAAACCTGTACCCTTTCTCATTTAAATCATATCCTATGAAGATGCATTTCTCTACCTTAGGGTCTATCTTACCTCTGATTTGAGAGGGAACATGCACATAAGCAACACATCCAAATATTCTACAATGATCAAGTGATGGGCTTCTACCATGCCATGCTTCATATGGGGTCATCCCATCAAGTGACTTAGAGGGTAACCTGTTAATAAGATAAGTGGCAGTAGACACGGTCTTTGCCCACAAATAACTAGGCAATTTCTTTCCATTAAGCATTGATCTAGCTGCTTCCACAATCAACCTATTTCTCCTCTCTACTACTCCATTTTTCTCAGGGGCATAGCTCATAGTGATTTCCCTTTTGATACCTCTGTCGTGCAAGAATGCATCGAATTCATTGGAGAAGTACTCACCTCCTCCATCTGACCTTATCCTCTTTAGGCTCATTCCTATTTGATTTTCCACAAGTGCAAGATCCTTCTTGAAGCAACTTAACACTTCATCTTTATGTTTCATGAAAAAGAAGAAAATAGTCCTCTATTGGAATCATCAATGAATGACACATAGTAGCTTGATCCTGAAATTGAAGAATCCTTGCTTGGTCCCCACACATCTATGTGGACAAGTTTCAAATATGTTGGAAATATGGATGGAAACTTTAAGAAATGAGTTGATACTGCTAATCCCTGCTTTGTACCAACCCTATTTTACTTCAGAGTTGCGTTGTAGGCAATTTCAGCTTTCCAATGACACTAAATAAGTGCCTATGTACTTTGGAGATGATCTGGATGTAATGAATGATCCGAAACAGATAACTTCACAATTCACAAATCATAAAAACTTTCTATTTTGGTTCACACACCTATTGCTTGTTAAGCTAAGTGCTCCCAACACAGTATGAATTAGAATACTTCCTTCAGGAGATATCAAGCTAACTTAAAGAGCTAATGAATCCAAGTAGAATCGCTTAAAATGATTGACTATACACAAAGCAATGAATTTGGCAAGTGTAGCATTACCCCCGACTTTTTAGGACCTCTATAGAGAATGATGAGTGACCACTTCGAGTTGGTTTTCTCCCATATCCCTAAATGAGATGGCTTCAAGATCTGTCATCATGTAGTAGACTTTGAGCTGATTCCAACAAGCCATAGAACATTGAAAATGGTTGAGTAGTGACTGAGATATGAGCAAGACAAGAACACTGGTCTGTGTGACACTGACAGAGAGACCAACAGACATGATTAATGAACTGTTGTATTATATGACAATGTTGTACATGATCATTGGCATGATGAACAATGCCCAATGATAGTGAGAAGTGAAGGCAATAGAGTGAGCCACACACTCTCTACAATGTGATCAAATAAGGCACTAGAATGGAGATGATATCCCACAAGATTTTACAAGAGGTTTTATAGATGCTTTCTCCAAGTTTGAATTTTGAATTCAAATTTGGCTTTCACTAACACTGATCCCTTAATCTAGGAGATATTCCCTCAATAGAATTCGTAATCTTAGTTGTTCCAAACTCCACAAGTTTGTAGGCTTTACAAGATTCTTTTACTGCAAATGACTTTTACAAAAGGATAAATGGTAAAAACCATAAGCAATGGGTCATGTGGATTTGCAAGAAGTACACATAGCTTCTTCCAATGTCTAGCCAAGTGTGAAGGCTTGGAATTTCCACCAATAGCTCCCCCTCAAGCCAAACATCTTGGCTTGATCTTCTTCATGAATCCTCTTGAATGTCTTGCAATCCAATCATAGCTTTAAACCTCCAAATTCTAGTACCATGAAGTGCTTATTGATCCATCTGAATTTCTCTTGATCTTGTAGATCCATCTAGAACCAATTACCTTCATAGACTACTTCTTTGAAACTAGGTCCCAAGTGTCATTCTCCTTGAGTTCTTCAATTTCTTCATCCATAGCTTCCTTCCATTCTTCCTTGGTCTTTGCTTCTTTGTATGATGATGGCTCTTCAAGTGATAAGTCTTTGGCAAGATAAATAGAATGCTTAGTAACTAAAGAAGGGTCATACCCATATCTGATTGGCTTCTTGATCTCCGTTTGTGATCGTCTCATTGATTAGTTGGATGATTCAGGTATGTCCTCCAACTTCTTCATCTTGGTTTTGCCTTTTGATTTCCATGCCTTGAATTCTTCTAGGTTGATGATGTCCTCATCATCTGATTTGATGTCTTCAATCTCATTTGGCTCCTCCTTGGTGAGGCTTGGGAACTCCTCTTCCAAGTCATATGGAAACTTAATTTTCCTACATTCACTTTCAAACCAAGAATCATTCTCATCAAACACAACATCTTTATTGACCATAAACACTTTGTTGGGGGGATTACAAAACCTACATCCTTTCTGATTCAAGTCATACCCTATGAAGATGGATGTCTTTGCCTTAGGGTCTAGCTTACCTCTGATTTGAGATGGGATATGCACATAAGCAACACATCCAAAGATGCTGAAATGATCAAGTGAAGATCTTCTACCATGCCATTCTTCATATGGGGTCATCCCATAAAGAGATTTTGATGGAAACTTGTTTACAAGATAAGTGGTAGTAGATACACTCTCTACCCACAAATAATTATGTATTTCTTTTTCATTTAGCATTGACCTATCTGTTTCAACAATTAATCTATTTCTCCTCTTTGCCACTCCATTTTGCTGAGGGATATACCTTGTTGTGGTTTCTCTTTTGATTCCTTTATCCTGCAAGAATGCATCAAACTCATTTGAGAAGTACTCATCTCCTCCATCTGACCTTAGTCTCTTTAGGCTTCTTCCTGTTTGGTTTTCCACAAGTGCAAGATACTTCTTAAATCAATTAAATACTTCATCTTTGTTCTTCATAAAATATAAGATAGTCCATCTACTGAAATCATCAATGAAAGATATATACTACCTTGATCCAAAAGTTGAGGGATCCTTACTTGGTCCCCATACATCTGTATGGACAATCTGCAAGTAGTCCTCATGCATGTAGCCTTTCTTTGAGAAGGGTAACCTGTGAGATTTTGCAAGCTAACAAGCACCAAATTTATAGATCATGTGTTTCTTGCCTACATTAGGTATCCCAAGCACACATTGATCTCTACATACTTGCTTTAAGGTCTTCTCACCAATATGCCGTAATCTCTTATGCCAAATTTCAAGCTCTGATAATGTTTGACCTTTGTAGTTATAAAGTGCAATATTCTTTGTATCTTCAAGTTCAAATGTAAATAACACTTGAAGACTCCATCTACATTGATGGAGAGAAGTAAAGGACTTTAAAGGCCTGATTTGACTTCACATTATACACCAACTTTTAGATCATTATATAAGAATGTGATGGGCTAGACATTGCGGCCATCCTCTAGCTTCATTTGTGAATTTTTATGCTATTGTTGGGAGTGTATGCTCTAGGTCTAAGCTATCCTTTGCTAAGATAGCCCCCTTCTAGCCTGAAATTCTCTTTAAGGAATTAATCTTTGATAATCTATATCTTATTTTGTAGTTGTTTGTTTCGTGAGGAAGATAGTTCATCTTTTAGATCTATTTGTAAGCTTTCTTTTGATCATAATATTAGTATCAAGAGTTTATTCTCTTTGATTATATTGATCTTGAAATATCTCTACTCTATCTTTGCATATTTCCAAATATGAAGAGGTACACATATGTATAAGCTACATGTTTGGGCAGTGTCAGGATGAAATCCCTCACGGGTATAAGGATCAAAGATATAAGACAAAGGAGTAAAGATAATGAAAAACAAAGGTTTTCTTTCTAGCTATCACCATAAAGATAGGGTGTTATATCTACTTGTAGCATAGAATAGATCATGGAGGATCTTTTCTTGACAAAATATCCTTACCTTGTATTTATTAAGCTTGTATTAGGAATCACCTTTTGATTTACGAGGGACTTATCACATACATTGTACATTGCCACACACCCATGGATGGCAAGATTGTATCTTGTAGTGACGATTAAGAGAT
Organism: Ceratopteris richardii; assembly: GCA_020310875.1. Lineage (NCBI taxonomy): Eukaryota > Viridiplantae > Streptophyta > Polypodiopsida > Polypodiales > Pteridaceae > Ceratopteris > Ceratopteris richardii. The sequence goes on along the minus strand of CM035425.1, from coordinate 146,155,974 downwards.
GATTGTTGATGTTTCTAATTCATCTTTCACATCTATTATTATAATTAGGAGTAGGACATCTTTTATTCTTGTGTTTCTTTTGCCTAAGGTAGTTGCGAGTCCAACCCCTTCAATCGCATTCATCCATGAAATCTTACTCCCATGTGCACGTGCATCGATCCTCCACCTAAAGCGCAGGTGGGACTCGTTCGGCTACCCCTTGGAAGGTGCCTAACATGCAAAGGCCACTCCTTGGATGGATGACAATTGAGGGCCTGATCCAACCTACATTCATTACATCATGACTCCCCTTCTCTTTGACAAGATAAACCAAACGTGAAGTAAAGAGAGCATAGCACTTTCACCTTTAGAAGTGAGCATAATAATTTCACACTTTAGATTCATTTATATTTAGGTTATTTTTTTTAAATGAATATAAAGATTATAATCTCCACTACACAAACATAACCTCGGCATCCGATCAAAAATCTAGGTATTTATTGTTTCACGTTTTGCCAATACGTGCATTACTTTCACACACATAAAAAGAAATATTTATTTCTCGCTTGTGTTCAATGACAAAAACCTTGAATTAATTCAAATCATACATCTTGAGCACTTTTCAATTGTTATTTTGTTAGAAACTTTTTCACTATTATAACTTAGTAGAATTGCAATAAAAAGAAGAAAAACTAAAGAATATATATATATATATATATATATATATATATATATATATATATATATATATATATATATATATATATATATCATAAAAGTCATTCAAACAATAAAACGAATAAGATAAAAAAATAATAAAAAAAATCTAAAAATCAACCCAAAATACTCTATAAAAGAAATTCATTTTGACATTAAAAAGTTTCAAAAGCACAAAAAGAAATAGGCTAAGAGATCAAGAAATTAAAATCAAGTTTTGAATTTAAAACCAAGAGAAAAAGAAAGAAACTAAAATTAAGAAACAAATCAAGTATATATTCAAGAGAGAAATCAAGATAAATTCAAGAGTAGGAGATCAAATCCAAGAAATAAATGAAGTTAAAGAAAAGTATTCAGGTTGATTAAAGCTAAATCAAAACAAGAAAGAAATCAAGTAAATCAAGTTGTAGAAAATTGACCCTAGACTATCATTACCACAGAAACCCTATAACATATTCTACTTAGATAGCAAATCTAAGAATAGAAGAGAAGTCTTTAAACTCACTTTCATCTCTTGGCTCAAGGTTCAACTAATCTAGAAGAACTAATGATTGAGAAATAAGGGGCATGAATAGTCCATTTCACCCTAAAAGATAAAGGAAAATTCATTGGATTAAATGTTACTGAGTACTTGGATAATTTTGAAGACCAAGCTCAAGGCTAGGGAATGCATTGTTGGAGTTTATTGATCTCCAAAGTATAGCAGGAAGTAGGTGGAACCCCCTAGGAACAAGTTGACCTTCTCACAAACTTCATCATAGAAAACCAGTCATGCTTGCAGAGCTTACTACTCTCTACTCACTCAGAAGTTCTTAAAACCGTTTTAACCACATATACTAGAGACCAAGAGCTTTCCAATGAACCAAAGAACACTCAATTTGGATAAATACTCAATGAGCTATGACCTCTGCAATATGCAGCTTTAATGGAGACCTTGAAACAGAGATGAACCTGAGGACATACATCACTTGCAGAGACTACTGCTCTTAGCTCCCAACTCCAATGAATCTGAAATTTTCCAGAATACAACTAGACTTTGAGAGCTTTCTAACAAGCTAAAGAACACATGATTTGGATACATACACAAGGAGATATGACCTCTGCAAGTTGGATGTTTAATGGAGACCTTCAGCAGGGATTAAAAACAGAGAACACACACTACTTGCAGAGAGTGTTGCTCTCAGCTCACAAATCCAATGATTATGAAAATTGGTACTATGAAAGTAGACAAGAAGAGCTTTCAAATGAGCTATCAAACATGTAATTTGGATATATAATGAGGGAGATACAAGCTCTGCAAGCTCTGCATACAAAAACTAGAGTAGCATAGAGATACTCTCTTGGACATCCCACAAGATCACGACTTTTCTCCTCTTTTTATAGCATGGGAAACTAATCTAAAACCTTCCTAATACATCTAAATTCGTGGTAGACACTTGGATGGAGGTATTACATGACTCAAGTGCTCAAATAAGCAAAGTATTGATGGACTTTGAGAACTAGCCACATCGACCTTCCACTAGGACACCACTGAAGCTCCCTTGTGACTCACTAATTTGACTCACCATGTTCTAGAACTCACGTGGTATTTTTGCTAAATTTTATGAATAATATGAGCCTTCTTGAAGTATTTGAAGACTTCCCAAAGGTATTTACATAATTTGAAACTTGTACCCTACATAAAACAAATGTTCGCAACATTCTCCCCCTCAAGTTTCAAAGGGTATTTCCTTCATGCCAAGAATATAGTTGAATCTTTGAAGCTTTGGTCCATCCAAGGATTTGGTGAAGATATCTGCAACTTGATCCTTTGTTCCAACAAAAGAAACCTGCACTTCATTGTTCATGGCCTTCTCTCGAACATAATGATAGTGAACCTCTATATGCTTTGTTCTAGCATGAAAAATAGGATTTGATGTCATATGAATGCTGCTCAAGTTATCCCCATATATCAGTGGTACATCAACCTGCACATTCAAGTCATGAAACAACTTTTTAAACCACATAACCTCAGTAGTAGCCAATGCTAAACCTCTATACTCAGCCTCTGTAGAAGATAAAGCAACTGTAGGTTGTTTCTTTGAACTCCATGTTAATGTCTTGTTTCCTGCTATTACCACATATCCACTTGTGGATCTTCTGTCATCTTTGCTTCCAGCCCAATCTGCATCACTAAAGACTTTAAGAGTTAGATCAACATCATGACTATAAAATAATCCTTCGTTCATGGTACCTTTCAAATACCTAAGCACTCTTTTCGCTGCATGCATATGAGGTACTCTAGGTTCATGCATAAACTGTGACAATACTCCCACTGCATAACATATATCAGGTCTAGTTTTTGTTGCATAAATCAAAGATCCTACCATGGATCTATATACATTCATATCATGCAACTCATCACCTTCCTTTGCACTCAGCTTTACATTACATTCCATTGGAGTAGAAACAAATTTACATTCCTGCATACCAAACCTTTTCAGCATATCACATATATACTTTCTTTGTATCAACCACATACCTTCATCGCTATACACAATTTCAATCCCAAGAAAGTATCTGAGCAAACCAAGATCTGAAATTTTAAATTCCTTTCCCAAATTACCTTTTATCTCATCAATTGCTTTTGCATCATTCCCTGTAATCAACAAGTCATCCACATAAATGCATACATAGACACACATGCCATCTACATGTTTTACATAAAGTGAAGGATCAGCATGACTCGCTGTGTATCCTTGCAGCATAAGATACTTTACCAACCTTGCATTCCATGCCCTTGGTGCCTGCTTAAGACCATACAATGCCTTCTTTAACCTGCATACATGATTAGGATATTTTGCATCCACATAACCATCTGGTTGTGACATATACACTTCTTCATTTAACTCACCATTAAGAAAGGCATTCTTTATATCGAGTTGATATATATTCCACCTTTTACTTGCAGCTAAAGCCAACAAAGTTCTCACCGTTGCCATATTTGCTACTGGACTAAATGTTTCCTCATAGTCCACACCTTGAGTTTGATTATATCCTTTTGCTACAAGTCTAGCCTTATATCTAGACACACTACCATCACTATTTCTTTTAATCTTAAAAACCCACTTGCAACCAATTACCTTTTGCTTTGGTGTACTTGGAACTAAATTCCAAGTCTTGTTATCTTGAAGTGCTTCCATTTCTTCTCTTATTGCTTTCTCCCACTTTTCATCTCCTTTGGCCTCATCATAACATGTGGGTTCATTTTCCTGCTCAACTTCTGTCATAAAAGCATAATGAGTATTCATGAAAGATTCATAAGTATACCTTTGAGGTTGCTTACTTACTCTTGAAGTTCTTCTTACCTCCAATGTAGATGCTCTTCCTTTCTTATTAGGAACCTTTGATGATTCTCCATACTCACATACATCACTAATTTCCTCTCCTTCATCATTAACTTCAACAAGTTTGAGTTTACCTTTACTTTTAACACTTGGAGGTGACTCTTGCCTTAATCTTCCATTGAAAGGTGATCCTCTTTCTTCATCTAGACCACTCCTTTCATCATTTAAACTTCCTGATGGCTGAACTATGCATTCATCTCCTTCAACCACACCTTCTTCATTTTCATCCATGACCTGCAAACAATTCTTATCTGCATACCATGAAAGTGATTCATCAAAGTTTACATCTCTTGACACAACAACCTTATTGGTATGAGGATTATAGCATCTATATCCTCTTTGAGTATCTGCATAACCAATAAATATACATTTTTCTGATTTTGCATCAAGTTTAGATCTCACCTCATTAGGTACATGTACATAACATACACAACCAAATACTTTCAAATGACTTACACTTGGTTTCCTTCCATGCCATACCTCATATGGTGTCAAATGATGAACTCCAGCAGTCGGAACTCTATTCATAATGTAAACACTTGTGCTAACAGCTTCAGCCCAAAAATAATTAGGCAAACACATATCATTAAGCATACTTCTAGATGCTTCTGCTATGATTTTGTTTCTTCTTTCTGCGACTCCATTTTGTTGTGGAGTATACCTGCATGTAACTTCTCTTTTGATACCTTCATCATACAAAAAATCAGTAAAAACTTGAGAGAAATACTCTCCCCCTCCATCAGACCTTAGCTTCTTAATATACCTTCCTGTTTGCTTTTCGACATATGATTTGAACTTCTTGAAACAATCAAAGACCTCACTCTTATGTTTAATGAAATACACAAATGTCATTCTACTATGATCGTCAATGAATGAAACATAGTACTTATTACCAACCAAGGATGCCTCTTTAGTAGATCCCCACACATCTGTGTGTATGAGATCTAGCAAACCATCACTTACATAGCTTGAATGCTTGAAAGGTTGTCTACTCTGCTTACCCATTTGACATGCTTCACAAAGATGCACCATATGTTGCTTAGTAAGATCAGGTAATCCTTCAACAATCCTCTTCTTTGATAGCTCCTTTAACCTGTGTACATTCATGTGTCCAATCCTTTTGTGCCATAGATCAAGCTCTGCTATTCGATGCATACCATAAGAGAAATAGTTTGTATGATTTGGGTTTACCTTGAATGTAAACAATCTACCTTGTTTTTGACCTCTAGCAATTAACCTCCTTTGCTTTGGATCCTCAATGAAGCAACCTGCATGATTAAATCTCACTTGTAGACCTTTTTCTACCATTTGACCAACCGACATCAAATTCTTAGTGATCGTTGGCACATAAAGTACATCCTTCAAGCAATTTTTCTTGCTCTTATCCTGCATAACAACATCTCCAACCTGCATAATCTTATGTGTTGTATCATCTCCTGTTTCAACATGACCTTTACATGACGGATTATGCATATTAGAAAACCATGAAGCATCATGAGACATGTGATTAGAACAACCACTATCTACATACCATACATCACTATTGGAATTCATCTTAGTTTCTACATTCATCATAAGAAGAGAATCATAATCATCACTTTTACCTTCAACTGCATAATTTCCTTGTTGTTTACCTCTTCTTGAATAGCCTCCTCTTCGATTACCACCTTGATTATTTTCATTTTGATAACAATCTTTAGCATAGTGTCCATACCTTCCACATATATAGCAATTGTTCTTATTATCTTCACTCCTTTGTCTTTGGTTGTAGTTGTAGTAGCCTCTCGTACCTCTAGCGCTTGATCTTCCTCTTCCTCTTGTGTTGAAGAAGCCACTTGAAGTCCTTTGATCATCGATCCTTCTTCCTCGACCTCTATTTGAACCTCTTCCACCTCTGTTTCCACCTCTTGATGATCCTACATAAAGAGCTTGTCCTTGAGATCCTTTTTGATTTGAAGTAGAACCATTTAGATTCATCTCCTCCGTGACCATGAGGGCAATAAGTTGATCAAAATCTGGTAATTCTCCTCTGACATAAACTGAAGTAATGAAGGGTTTCCATCTCTCATCATCTTTGAGTCCGTTGAGAGTATGTGCAACCAAGTCGTCGTCCTCCACATGAGCTTGAATTGATCCTAGTTGATCTGCAATCTCTTTAACTTTCAATATGTAATCATTGACCGATGTCCTTGTATCTTTCTTTATGTTATTCAACTCATTTTTGAGTTGAATCTTCCTTGCTCTTGTACCTGTAGCATACAACCTTTCCAATGCAAGCCAAACATCTCTACTTGTGTCTAGATCTTGTATGTGTCCTACCATTGAATCTTGAATATTTTGTGATAAAATGAATATAACCCTTTTGTCTCTCTCATTCCAAAGTCTAAACTCCCTCAATTGTTGCTGATTTGGGTCCTCTGGTAATGTGGGTTTGATATCTGTGCCGTCAATCAAACCATACAAGCCTCTACCTTGCAAGTATGCTGTGATTCTAAACTTCCATGCCTGATAATTGGTCTTATCAAGCTTCTCTATTTGTGCATGTTGGTCTCCCATAATACAAATGCTAAGCTTCCTCCTTTAAGCCTCCTTTCCAATGTGTGTGATGAGAAGAAATATAATATTTACCTTGTAAATGAGGTATGTGCACCTTTCTTTGCTTGGATGTTGCTTCAGATGCCTCCTTGCAATCTTCTTCTACCTTTGTGTAGTGTTGATGATGAACTGCTTCTTTGATAGCTTCAAATTCTTCGTCAAGGTATGATAACCTTCTCCAAGCCTCCAAGTACTTGCTCTGATACCAATGTTGGAGTTTATTGACCTCCAAAGTATAGCAGGAAGTAGGTGGAACCCCCTAGGAACAAGTTGACCTTCTCACAAACTTCATCATAGAAAACCAGTCATGCTTGCAGAGCTTACTACTCTCTACTCACTCAAAAGTTTTTAAAACTGTTTTAACCACATATTCTAGAGACAAAGAGCTTTCCAATGAGCCAAAGAACACTCAATTTGGATAGATACTCAATGAGCTATGACCTCTGCAATATGCAGCTTTAATGGAGACCTTGAAACAGAGATGAACCTGAGGACATACATCACTTGCAGAGACTACTGCTCTTAACTCACAACTCCAATGAATCTGAAAAATTCCCGAATACAAATAGACTTGGAGAGCTTTCTAACAAGCTAAAGAAAACATGATTTGGATACATACACAAGGAGATATGGCCTCTGCAAGTTGGATGTTTAATGGAGACCTTCAGCAGGGATAAAAAACAGAGAACACACACTACTTGCAGAGAGTGTTGCTCTCAGCTCACAAATCAAATGATTATGAAAATTGGTACTATGAAAGTAGACAAGAAGAGCTTTCAAATGAGCTATCAAACATGTAATTTGGATATATAATGAGGGAGATACAAGCTCTGCAAGCTCTGCAAGCTCTGCATACAAAAACTAGAGTAGCATAGAGATACTCTCTTGGACATCCCACAAGATCACGACTTTTCTCCTCTTTTTATAGCATGGGAAACTAATCTAAAACCTTACTAATACATCTAAATTCGTGGTAGACACTTGGATGGAGGTATTACATGACTCAAGTGCTCAAATAAGCAAAGTATTGATGGACTTTGAGAACTAGCCACATCGACCTTCCACTAGGACACCACTGAAGCTCCCTTGTGACTCACTAATTTGACTCACCATGTTCTAGAACTCACGTGGTATTTTTGCTAAATTTTATGAATAATATGAGCCTTCTTGAGGTATTTGAAGACTTCCCAAAGGTATTTACATAATTTGAAACTTGTACCCTACATAAAACAAATGTTCGCAACATGCATGAACATATGTTAACAAATGTTTTCGCACGAGTAGTTTTAGGATGAATCTTGACATTTATGGAACCGCATAGAAGAGTTGGGGTGAAAGAGTTGCACAAACTCTTCTACTTAGAGAACTTTAGTTAGCACAATTCAGAGGGTTTTCTACGTTGGGATTATTCCCCAAGACCCAGATCATCCGTGAATCAATTTCTAAATGAAATTCTAAGGAGATTTGCTCAGCATCCACAAGCTGACATAGATTCTTTGAAGCTAGATTTTGTGATTCTAATCCTCAAGATTTTAAGTCGTGAAGATAGGATTGAAGTTGAAAGAAGAATTGAGGACATTCAAAAGCAGTTTGGGTTGACTTAGTATTGGGCAATAGCTAGAAGAGAGGTAGAGGTAGTTGCCCAAATGAGCCAACAGTAGGCTGTCCTTTACAATCAACCAGTGCAAATGTTTCCAATGTAGCCAAGGGAGAGACATGTTCGAGTGCCTCCAAATAAATCTCCAACATCAGCTTTGGCTAATCCTGCATCGATATTTCACACACCACTAGCATTAGAGTCAAGGACTCTTAGTAAAAAAATAGAGTATGATATGATGATGTAAGCCTCTCTATCCAAAGAGAAGGCTAGCCTTCATGACAAGGTGTAATCCATGGGTTTTTAAGACCCCATTCTTGCTCACACTAGCAAAAATTATGCAGATCCATTATGCTTCAAGTTACGCCTCTAGTGCAGCCACTTTCTTAACAGATCAGTGTGCCACTAGTTAAGGTCATGTATCCACGAATTATTGGGCCTAATGATAGATGAGGAACTCACGGATTTGGAGGGATTAGAGGAAGAAGGTGCGTCTAGTATGATGCCTAAGAACACTAGTCTTATGTATGTGAGGAGATAAAATAAGAAACAATGCATGAGCTGGTTACTCATATATACAAAACGTGATGCAACTTCAAGTGTCAAATTCCTCTACTTGTAAACTAGGGGAAGGGAGGAATAGACAAATGATATGAAAATTTCTCAAAAAAAAATGCTATCACATCATCAATCAATTTATGGCCCTTGGAGGCAGGATATGAGGAAGAAAATTGGCTACAATCTCAAATGAATTACTCAATTGAAGCTCTTTTAAGAGCCAAAGATGGGATCATGCTAAAGAATGCTTGGATATTTCCTCTTGATCAACTTTTTTTCTGCTCGCATATTGCTAATGTTTAGGATAAGAGGAGAAAAACAAGATGTAGGATGAGGCAGAGCCAGAAAGAAGACTGAGGGAGAGGCAAAGTAAGGATGGTAAGCAAAAGGCAAAAGGTATTGAAACGAAATTCCACTTCAAGAAGTTTTTTGCTTCTCAAGAAGAGGTGAAAAGAAAATAAATTATAGAGGGGCAAGGCCTAGTCAAGGACAATAAAACTAAGAAAAAGCCAATTAAAAATCAATATACAAAATAAACAGTAGAAAAGAATTAAGAAACAACTAAAAAAATGGATAATATATGAGAATGACACAAAGAAGAATGGCACAAAGGAGATTTTGAATTACATTTTATTAAAGAATTAGTTAAAAATGTTGTTGGAGCAGGCCTTCACAATTGTGAAGCCTAGATTCAAAGATAGCTTGATAAAATTTATTAAGAGGCAAACGATTCCCATTACCTGAAGATATAAACATGGAAGAAGCACTTGGGGTCACTCAAGGAATGAATGAACGTGTTTGTCAAAGTGACTCATGTAATTATGAAGATAATAAAATTGCAATTTGTCAAGTGAACAAGACTTCTCTTGGACCGATTATACCTGATTAGGAGCCAAGAGAATCTAAAAGTGATTATAATAGAAGCTTCTTGGCAAGGGGAAATCAAAAGTAAAAGTGAAAGTCAGAGATAATAGAGATTCATATTTAGCTTTGGCCTTGATCGACCATAGGTTAGAGATAAATGAGATATCTAAGCAATTGTATGAAAAATGTAGATGGCAAATAGACAAAGATCATGGTTGGTAGATGAGGACTGCAAAATAATGGCTTCAAAGCTCTATTAGAAGCTTTTGCTGTTGTGCTTATGACAATTGGTGGAGTTTCAAAGAAATTTCACTTTTTTTGTCCATGATAACTACTCATATGAGGATATTCTTGGGCAACCATTTATAGTCCGAATGCGAATGGAACCGAAGGCTATGGATGATCGATGTACTTAAGTAAGAGTTCAATCGACATCCAGTTTCATGTGCTTGCAAGTCATGATAGTCTTCCCAAATCATATGACAAATAGGAAGAATCTGAGAAAACACCCCATGAATGCTTATGATCGTGAGTGTGATGATTGTGCACTACTCTAGGAATATGGGGTGTATTTCAATCAAATTTTCAACTAGGATCCGTTGTTGAGAGAGAAAACTATGGAAAATGGTTTGATGCCTTGAAGAACTTTGTACATAGTTTTGAAAGTTTTTCTTTATATTCTTCTTCATTTAAATTTAGCTAATTGCAAAAAAGAAAATCACAAAAAATTTTAGAAGAATATGCAACACACATTACAAAAATGTCAGATTAATATTGCCTCATTAACAAATTTAGGATATAACCGATTTAGAGAGTAGTTTGACTATTTTGGAAGAATTTGAGCAAGTTATTCAAAGAAAAGAAAAATCTGAGATCATTATGCCTAGTTTTATTCAAGAATATGATTTAATTGCTGATTTTTTGCAAGATCCTGAAGCGAATGTCAATACCCAATACAAGAGTGTTGATAAGAAAATCAAACCCATAGCGCAAACATTGTCGAGTGATAATTATGAGAAATATTTGAGAGTGTGTAATGACACTAATCTAAGAAGACAAGAGGTGATAGGGCATTTCTTTATAGAGGAGACTATTAAGCAGATAAAATTTGGAGAGAGAATATTTCTTACAAAATAAGGAAATATAAAAATTTATAGAATTCATCAAGAGACACGAGAAAGCATTTTCTCTTCTACCACATGAGATAGGCTCTATGGATGCAAAACAAGTCTCACCCATGATCATCTTTAGAGCACCAAATTCTCCATGGAGTATTTCACTTATTCCAATCCCCAAGGCTTGTTTACCTTGAGTTGATGAGACTGTTAAAGGAGATGATATTCATGCAAATATTGGAACAATCTTCAGAACCATTTTGAGTACATGGTTCATGGTGACAAAGAAGAATGGGAAACTTTCTTTCAACTAGGATTTGCAATCTATGAACAAAGTCACAATTAGAAATTTAGGGACATGACCTATACTAGATGCATCTTCTGAAGCACTTTCTAGGCATTCCATTTACTTCATGGGTGACCTCCATTTAGGGGATGACCACTTTCACTCCTCTATTGAGAGTAGAGACATTGTTAGAATGAAGACTCTGCTAGGCCTTTTAGGTATGTGTACTTTTCCATATGGAGCAACAAATTCTATAGTTCATATAAAGAATGCAATGAGTTTCATCCTACATGACTTTACACATTGAGTGATTATGCCTTTTATTGATGATATTTAGGTAACGGGTTGTGTGAAAAGAGTGAAATATGATACGTTAGATGCTTCTGATTGTAGGAATGTTTTTGAAAGACTCAAAGAGGTAGGGCAAATCTAGAGAAATCTATTTCTCTAGTAGATAAGATCTCATTGAGGACATTTGTGTGGATTTTATTGCAGAAAGCCATACCCATATAAAGTTGATGCCATAAGCAAAATTTTTGAGGTGTGTTGTAATGTCAATGAAGTAAGAAGATCTTAGGATCCTTTTTCTTCTATGTCATTTGGACTCCCCACTTTGCTCATATTGTGAACCCTTTATATGAGTTGCTGAGAAAGAAAAAAAGTTCCTTTGGATAGAGTAACAATCAAGAGCCATGTGTTAATTAAAGAAATTGCTAATTGAGGCCCTAGTTTTGAAGCGTGTTGATTATTCAAGTCAAAAGATTATTATATTGACTATTGATACCAATCATATTGGTATAGGTTGGATCATAGATCAAGACAATGATGAGGGGAAGAGATACACAATTCATTTTTGTGCAAAAATACTACATTGTACTCATAGACAATATCAACAAATTAAGAGATGATTATGGGTATCATTGACTGCATTATAAATAGATAAAGAATATTTCATAGGAGCTAATGTTGTTGTTGAGATTCATTGTCTTCCTCTGATAGGTATGATTTCTACGTGTTATTCTTTGGACATTGCGATGCTTAGGTGGATCTCATACATAAAGTTTATTCATCCAACTTTTGTCCACATAGCTGGAAAGTTAAATACAATGGTTGATATGCTTTCAAGAGAAATGTTTAATGATGATTCTCATAGTGATGAGATAGAAAGAGATACAAATATAATGAGATATGATCTACTAGTCTATGTTTATGAGAAATTGCACATGAATGAGTATGATGGATAATGGAAAGATATAGGAAATTATATGACTTCAGAAAAACCTTCCTTAGCCTAAAGCACAAATAATTTTAGATCCATTGGGAAGAAGTCTTACCTTTTTCCTAAAGAATGGATTTCTTTGGTGACATGCTAAAGGCAAGGTTAAGAATCCACAACATGTATTGAGTAATAAGAGTTTTCAGAGAAAGGTCATGAGAGAAATGCATGAGACCTTATGAACAAAGTCACAAAAGAGTTTATGCAACATTTGAGAAGATTAGGGAAGCCTATTGTTGGCCATGCATATATGTGAGTGTTTGCGACTTTGTGAGCATATGTGCCACATGTCATGTTCATTCCTTAGTTATGCCTAGAGACCCATTACATCCAACTTGACATCTTTGTATTCATTACAAATGGGCAATTGACCTTGTAACCATGCCCAAAGGACTTGATAAAATGAGATATATAGTACTTGGTAGAGAGGAATTGACGAACCATGGGGAAGTTCAAGATTTTCACATGAAGAGTAGTGATAATGTATGCACATTTATTTTAGAAAAAGAGATTTCAAGATTCAAATAGATAGAGAAAGTGTTTGGAGATCGAAGAGAATTAGATGCAAGAGAGGCAAAGGAAATCTTTGACTCACATGGGATTCCATTATCTTTCACTACTCCCTATAATCATAAGGGTAATGGAAATTAGGAGAGCTCATCCTTCTATTGTGAAGGCAATCTCTGAGGACTCCAATGGAGAAATAAATTAGTGGCCTAGATATCGTGTATTTGCATTATGGGCTGATAGGATGGTATACACTCAGTGTACAAGATTTATGCCTCGTGAACTAATGTATTGTCAAAAGTCTAGTTTTTCCCATCCAAACTCAGATTCTAACATGGATGACACTCCCTTGGAATGATGTGGTAGCAAGAGAAGAATAAATATCATTCAGGTTAAAGAATTAGAACAAGGAAATCAGAAGTTAAAAGAAGTAGTGCAAAAGATAAAGGTGTCAATCTTAAAGAAAAAAGTGTCTTTTATAAAAACCATCAACTTAGACCACATAAGATAGAGACTAATGACTGGGTATTGGTGTATGATAGTATTTTGATACTTAGTATGATACAAGAAAGAAACCGATTAAAATATGGTTTCTATTTTATGCAGTTATATCTCTGTTTAATAATGGTACATATGAGCTTCGTGAATTTGATGCTACTCCTTTACCATCTTTAATTGTAAGAGAAAGATTCAAGTTATTCAAGTAACTAAATGAAGAAGAATATTGAATAGATCAAGAACTACTTGAAGAGGCACATGAAGATAATGCAATATGCTACTAAAGGAGATTAAGTCACGTAATGTAATCTGTTTGGATTGTCCATTTTCAATTATTATTTTGTATATTTTTGGTCTTTATGCATATCATACACTGCATTTCATGATATTCTAAGCAATTAAAATAGGGTTCTAAATAACAATAATTAGTGATTAGAAATGCTAGTAGGAATGTGTGCACTTTAGAGATTAGTTTGAGATAGCCTATAGCCATGATCAAGACCTAGATAGGAAAAATCTCACTTGAAGCTCTTAGTACAATGAAGGCCTTGTTTTATATAGATAGGCGATGTGACATTTTTTAAAGCACTTAGGAAGTGAAATCTTGACTTCTTGTAGTGCATGTCTCTAGACCCTCAGCTCTAATTAGGGGTTAGGCCTTTTTCCTTTAACAAAAAAGTTATGAAGATACCAATTTGTATCTAATTTTAGGAATTTTATGCTATCTTCTAGCTTAAAAATGTAAAAGTAAAGAGAAAATAATTTTAGGAATTTTATGCTATCTTCTAGCTTAAAAATGTAAAAGTAAAGAGAAAATAAAGAAGCACTACTAAGGGTTTTTGCAAAGTGAAAAAGAAAAGAAAATTAAAGAAAATGGAAAATGTAAAAAACAGTATCTATAAGTTAGATTTGGTCTCCAAACTAGTTCTAAGAAATATCATGTGGGCTGGAGGAGGTAGAGTTACGGAATAGTGGAGATAGTACTATTTTGTGATAGGTATATAGGATCAAAACATTAGAACATTTATATAAAATCACAACTGACTCTAAAACTAGTCGATCAAAAGAATTGTTACTCGAAAGCCTAAATGATTTCTACGGGAGTAGTTTGAGTTATGTTTTGATGGTAGTATGCTCACTGAATGGGTTTCTGATCGTTCAAGTTGTCTTTATTTTGTTGAGAGCTTCCATCTGCATATGAAAAATCATGTTTTGAATTTTAAAAATAAAGCATTGAAATAAAAACTATAAACTATTTCAAAAAGAATCTTGATGCGCTTCTATTTGATTTTCCAAGTTGGCCTATTGGGACAACGTGTAGGTTTAGTGGGGATGGATGTCAGAATGAGTTCCCCCATGAATATAAGAACAAAAGATATAAATCAAAGGAGTAAATCTAAAGAGACACAAAGGTTTCTTTTTTGTTTGTCATAGTAAAGAAGGGTTGCTATATTTTTCTATAGCAGAGCATACATCATTGAGATTCGTTTCCTTTCTAAAGGTCCTTACTTTGTATTTATTTAGCGTTTATTAGGAATGAGTTTTTGGTTTACGAGTGACTTAGTCTATACATTGGAGATTGCCACATACCCATGGATGGAAACATTGTATCTTCCGCTGAAGATTACGACATGATTATTGATGTTTCTAGTTCATCTTAAACATCCATTGTTATATTTAGTAGTACGACATCTTTTATTCTTGTGTTTCTCTTGCCCAAACCAATTGCCACTCCAAGCCCTTCAATCCAATTCCTCCATAACATCTTACTCCCACATTGCCATGGTTCACTCCTCCACCTAAAGCGTAGGTGGGGCTCACCGAACTAACCGTAGGAAGGTGCCCACCATGCAAATGGCTCTCATCAGATGCAAATAGCTAAGGGTGTTATCCAACTTGTGTTCATCCCATCGTGACACCCCTTCTCTTCGAGAATGGATTCTTATCTCTCTTGTACAATGAGATTGACATGGGTCACATAGTGCAAATTGCGTGATTGACGGGTTTTGGAGAGCTTAGAGAGTCTAGTTTTACTATGCAAATTTTAATGACTTTAGTCCTCTCTTCTAGAGAATAATTCAATTTTTGGTGGATTGACATAGTGAAGTGTTTAGTCCTAGAAAGGGCCTATCATTCTTTTGCTGCAACGAGGAGTGGATATACTCTATGAGTGATATGTGTGAAGACATCTAGGGCTGTCCTGGATTTTTTCCCTTCTTTAGGAGGTTCTTCTCCCATGGATTGTAGATACCCTTATAACCATAATGATGTCACAAAGGTACATAAACGGGTGGATCAATCCAACTTGATGGTGCACCCACGGACCTTAAGGCAAGCTCAAATGATGTTGTGTTTATGCTCTACAATAACACAGCTAGTACCTCGAAGAAGGAAACGTTAGTAGTAAATCACACATGCGCTTCAACTTCACAAGACAAAAGTATCATGAGATTTGATAGAATTTGACTTACTTGCGGTTTCTCATTTGTTTCCAACCTTGCTAGTTTTTCCTAATGAGCAACGTGAGTTCTCACTTTAAAGATATCAAAAGAACATGCATGTTCATTCAATGAAAGCATTGCAAAGGAATGTTTCATTCGCTTGATTCAAAAGAAAAATAAAAAACTTTCTAGGAAAAAATGTTATAGTGAATGGGCTCTTGAATGTTTCAAGATTAAATCCTAAAACAAGAAAAGGCTATGTGAGTGAATGTGCCAAAGTGTCAGCTTCATTTTAAAAAAAAGGGTGAGGTAATGAGGTAAACTCTTCTCCAAATTTTTTTGGAGGTGCTTAGGTCATAAGACCAGCCCTCAACACCAAGGAAGTCTTACAAGCTGAAGCTCACATGTCAATTGGAAGTTATAGTTTCACACTTTGTTAACCAAAGAACACGGTTAGTCATTTTACTTGTGGATGCTCATTTGTTTCCAAACCTTGCTAGTTTTGCCTTATAAACGATGTGAGCTCTTTATGTAAAGTTATAAATAGAACATGCAATTTCATTCAATGAACGCTTTGCAAAATATATGGAAAGTTTCAAATCTCTTGACTCAAAAGAAACATGAAATACTTTCTAGGAATAAATGTAACGTAAATGGACTCTTGAATGTATATATAATCTATCCTGATTTTTCTTCACACGAAGTTAGATCTGAAAACTTAATTCAATGTTTGCATGTTGCAAAACTTGATCCAAAATCTCTTGATATTAAGTGACACCTATTCGAGTTCAGAAACAATGTTGCTGATGTGAAACTTTGATTTTAAAATACCAAAACATAGAAAACCTTCATTCAAAAGCATTAAAAACAATGATCGCTGCTCTTAGAAGGAGTCACTCAATGAATTATGAAACATTTCAAACTAGATATTAGAGAGCACTTGGAAATTATGTGCAAACTTTGTAGCATAGATTCTTCATCCAAAATTATTGACTATCAACCTACGCTTTCGTGAATATGAGTTTCCCAATTAATTAGGAAATATTACAGAAAACACGTGAATCAATTGCATATGCATGGACTCTATCTTTGTTTACGTACTTATGTTTTAATAAATGATATTCCCTTTAATTGTAGCTTCTCATACCGTGTTGAACCAAAGAAAATGTGGTGTTCAAAAGTAGAGAGAAGGAACCCAAAAAATTACTTATTTATTTCAAACTTGTAGGTCTTCTCGTTCTTCAAAGTAGTCTTCAGCTCCAACAAAGCAGTTCAAAATCTATAGCAATATATACTTTGATTGTAGTTTGTTATGCATAGATAGTCCACAAAATTGTTAACGAATCAGCTTTATGAATTCTATGAGCAACATCTGCTACAATTGCCATATCCAATTTATGACCTACCTCTCAAACTCTACCTAGTAGAGTACATACATAAGTTGACTATTAGATTATGAGAACTTTGATTGTGATATTTGCACAAAAAATTTTGTCAAATATTCAGTAAACTCTAGGATTAAATAAGCGAACACAAAGGAAGATTGCATAGGTGAAATTGTGTTTAGAGAAACTTCTCTTTGTGAAATCATAACAAAAGAATGTAAACATCGAGTCGTAACAAACGAGAACTATGTCGTAAAACGAGAACACTCTCGTCAAAAATCAAGCAAATGGCAGCTTATGTTTGAGATTCCTTTATACCAGTATACATATATTACAAAAATGAGGTGAAAACATGTGATTTTTGACATTTTTTGTCATTTTCTCATAAAAAAAGAGCTCAAAATGTAGTCAAAATTTCACTATATAAGGCATTGACATGTCCCAAAATGTATATGATAAGACATTGACATGTCCAAAATCTATATGATAGGACATTGACATGTCTAAAATCTATATAAAGAATGTAGAACTGAATAGTTCTTATACAAAAATAACATTTTAGACATATTTTTAATGGGTGGATATCTGATTGTTAGTCAAAATTGCTACAAAACATGGTTTCATTAACCAAACTACTTCGAGGCATTTACAAAAGCACTAAAAATGTCTGAGAGCTTCAATGCATCTCACAACTTTGTCGATCTATGTCTACACGCTCATCATCTAATGCACTTGATTCAGTCTCATACTGTTGAGAGCTCTCTTCTTCTTCTTCTATATCCACAAGAGCTCTGTCTTCATCCACGTACATACCAAATTCTGCAAGATCATGCACAACTCTTCTTGTTTGCCTATGATTTCCTGTACCACATACATCTGGAAGCTTTTGTTTTATCATGTTGATGGTTGCTTCCTCAAGTGACCTGTTTTTGTCAAGGAAAAAGCATAAACAAGAATATCTACATCATCCATTTTAAGAGTGGATGTGCTTCGAATATTCTTTTTCTTTTTTGAACCTGTTCGTTTAGTATCACACACCATTTCTAAGTTATATTTACCTGTGAATGCATTACTACTTTTAGTGTAATACCAATGCACCATCAAAGCCTCTATTCTTCTCTGATCAATATCTTTAGTTATCTCTAAAACCTTTGCAATCCAAAATGGTCTGGTAGCCTCATCACCATCAGCAAGAACTGCAATAAGTGTTCCAACATTTATCTCTATTAAATTTCCTTGCCATCTTGCTTCTGCCTGTTTTGTCATCCTTGGGCCTACATAAATATTTCTTTCTGGTGGATGTATAAAACTTTGAAGTGCATCTGCATTACATGCTTGGGCCACATTCACGGATCTTTGTGTACAAAAATCCCATGTGAATGGAACATCAACTGGCCAGTGACCTGCAATTGTATACTGTATAATCTCTTCTTGATGATTGAAAAAGTCCTCCCACCAAGATACATCTTGATCTCCAGCATATTTCTTTGCACGCTCAATATGTCTCTTCTTTTCAATGAGTGCATGCATCCAGCTTTTACTTTGATCAACCACATTTCCACATCTTTCTGTATTGTTTTTATCTTCATATGGTGATTGTTCTGCACCATACACTGTTACAGTAGACAAATTAGGCACCTGCAATAAGAATCTGCATCCCTCTTTAGGCTCCCACCCAAGAGAAGATGAATACTGCTTTGCAAATAAAAGGGTTATTTCATCAACCCTCCTCATCAAGAATACATGGTTGAAACTAATATTGTGCAATGGAGCCAAAACCTTAGCACTGTTATCAAGGCCCATTGAGCAAAAGTGCTTAAAGTCATAAATCTGTGTGAGGTGTTGAACTTCTGGTTTTGGAGTATATGCTTCTGAAATCAGCTCAGATAAAATCCGAAGAGTAAAAGCATTGTTACATGCCAACTTCTTAGAGAAAGTACTGAACATTTGATCAATGTGATCATGAGTGTGGCCAACCAGAAGGAAATTTACCTTAACCTTCTGAAATACCTGTTTTTCAATAAGCATGCTTAAATATCCAAAGACTGTAGAATTTTTATTCTCTCTTGCAGTATTATCTAGTTGCAAATATAGAGTTGGTGGCAAAAGACCCTTCCATGATTGCAAAACACGATGAATGACAGTAACTATAAGGTTTGGATCATTATGCATATTCGGATATGTGAAGAAAACCTTGGACATTACAGTTCCATTGTATACCAAAGTACCAACCAAATGCATTTGCACAAGGACTTCATCTCCAATGTCCTTAGGGATGCGATAAAAATGTGGTAAACAAGTTTTTTTTTTATCCATACCATCGATCAACAAACACATATAATGCTCCGGATTTCTGAGTGCTTTACTTCGATGATGAATTGCTTTCTTTCTCTCTAAAGATTGACTCTCACGATGGTTGTTAAGAAGGTTTTTAAAATTATTCTTTTCCTGTGGTGTTGTAGCTCCTTTTGCCATGTTTTTCAAAGTGGCACAAACTGAACATTCACCCATTCTAACTTTACGAGGAATAGAAACATTGTTAAACTCTTCCTTCCATAATCGAGTAAAGTGACGATACAACACATACTTCTCATTTCTATTTTCCATGTCTTCTCTATATATTTGAAATACCTCTCGACGAGTAAAGTTATCTGACAAGTGCAACCTTCCAGTTGTAGGCATAACCTCACAATGCAAGCTAAAATAGTTCATCATCCAATTCATTGCATGACGTCCAACAGATCCTTTGGTCCCAACATGGAACGTATCCAAAATGAGATCCCCATTCAAAAGCCCTTGTTGAACCCTATGTAGAAGAAATTTTACCTTTGGTACTAAATAAGATTTCAAGGATTAGGTTTCATTGTAGTCTTGGCTAGATCTCAAAGAGGTAGATGAAAGTATATTAAAAAAGAATTATGTGTAAAAGAGGTACTTGGAATGTTTATTCATACATTGATTTTCCATTTCAGCAATGTGTTACAAGATAAATGTGACTATGAACTAAAGTGAGGAGGATAACACTATAAAGATGTCATTAATCTCCCATATTCAACACAACTTAGACTAGAAGTGTAATTTCCATGCAAATGTACATAAATAGTTGCAAGGTTCTTTACTTGAATGTTTATTCATACATTGATTTTCCATTTCAACAATGTGTTACAAGATAAATGTGAATATGAACTAAAGTGAAGAGGATAATACTATAAAGATGTCATTAATCTCCCATATTCAACACAACTTAGACTTGATTTTCTCCCAAGCAAGAGATTCTAAGAAAAAATTTCGACATGAGATTAGACATCCTCATGTACATACCATACTCTTGCCATTGAAGTGTAATTTCCATGCAAATGTATATAAATAGTTGCAATGTTCTATGAATATTTCATTAAAGTGGCTCTGAAACAGCCTATTTGTGTGAGTGGTATTCCCTGGTTAGATTGGTTGACAGATATACTTAGCAACTGGACTCATTCAGTTAGATCCAGTTAGTCTCTGGTTCAAGTTACCCAATTGCCTTTAAATAGCAGAGGAGGAGATCATTCTCATTTTCAAAATCCACGAGCAACAGAGAGCAACAGAGCACAGATAGCTATGGAGCACAGAGCTCAGCATACAAGCAAGGCAACTATGATGGAGAAGAAGAATGTTGGCAAGAGTACCAAGAGGTAGCAAAATCATACCATAAAAAAAGATTCCTAAAAGATTCCCTTTGTATGTTTGTGTAAAGAGTCTGCTTTCTAGGTTTTTATTTTTCTTAGCTCTAAAAATACAGATCCAATGAGGTTACAGCTCGATGCCTGGCATCGACTTTTAGGTGTAAGTCGATGCCAGGCATCGACTTGAGGCTGCAAGTCAATGCCAGGCATTGACTTGAGGCCTCAGGTCGATGCCTGGCATCGACTTGCACCTGAAAGTCGATGCCAGGCATCGACTTTGTGTGCAAGTCGATGCCAGGCATCGACTTGCAGGTGCAAATCGATGCCAGGCATCGACTTGAGGCTTCAAGTCGATGCCTGGCATCGACTTGCAGCCTCAAGTCGATGCAAGGCATCGACTTGCCTGGCATCGAAGTTTGCCTTAAAGTTGATGCCAGGCATCGACTTTAGGGTGCAAAGTCGATGCCAGGCATCGACTTTTGGGTGGAAGTCGATGCTAGGCATCGACTTTTACGTTCAAATCGATGCCAGGCATCGACTTTTAAGTGCAAGTCGATGCCCGGCATCGACTTGCACACAAAGTCGATGCCTGGCATCGACTTTTAAGTGCAAGTCGATGCCCGGCATCGACTTGCACACAAAGTCGATGCCTGGCATCGACTTGCACTTAAAAGTCGATGCCTGGCATCGACTTGAACCTAAAAGTTGATGCCTGGCATCGACTTGGGCCTTTGAAAACCATATTTACGTATGAGCTGATTATTCCAAGCGCCTTCAGGGATGCGGAGTCCAAGAGTGAGAGGCCCTTCAAGAAACTGAGAGTCACCATGGGCTCTGGTGATCAGCAACGTGACAAAGGCATTGGTCACCAAGCGAAACCAAAGAAACTTATTGTATCCTTATCCTCTGAGAAGGCCAGCAACCCGCTAGGAATATCCTCAGGTGGACAGAGTAGCATCAAAATTCTTGAGGATGATACAACTATGAAGGATAGGTCGAGGGACGCTGAGGTCTTAAGGATAGATCGTCCACTACGGGACATGACAAATCTGGAGTGGTGCCTTCAGTATGTTGAAGAGAAGAATGCAGTCCTTCTTGTGTTCGCAGGGGCATATGGGAGAGGAAAGATCACGACAACACAAGGTTTTCAGTATGGCCTTGTGTACAAACTGGATTATGAAGATGAGGATTCTGACAACCTCCTTTTCTTGGTAGAGACATCGAAAGGTTTGAGAAATGTTATATGCAAGATGGATTTCTTGTGCCCAGAGTGCTGTGTTCCAGATCGTCTAGCTCAGATATGCAGGGACTCAGTCAATCTTATCAAGGACTTGATGCCATGGATCCAGGGCAACATCATGCCAACACAACAGAAGATGACAACCCCTGTAAAGGCAAGGGGTAAGCAGAGCGTGCAGAAAAAGCTTCAAAAGAAAAAGAAGAGAATTTCAGAAGAGGAGTCTTCTGACTCAAGCTCTAGCTCTGAGGATATAATTGTTGCACCTGGTGGAGAGCTTGCCTCGGGTGTTCTTGGTACTGAGCAGAACAAGATGAGGGAGGACATAGCTAAAAGAAAAGTTGTGAAGAAGGGGCAGTTGTTCCACCTGCCAATCAATATCATCCACAGGCCACCAATAGATCCAGTCACAGGGAGGAGGCCCCTTGAGATCAGGGAGCCACACAATTTGCATGTGCAGAATCTTAAGAAGAAAATGAAAATAAATCCTCATGCTACTGTTGTGCCATTCCTTGTCATGGTGGATCCGAATGAGTGCAGCTCTGTGGACGAGTTCAATGAGGGTTTATTTGAGGAGTATAATTATTATGTGATTGGAGGTTCACACTCTGCAGAGGCCCGTAGACAGCTAGTGAAGGAGCACCCTACCACATTTTTCTTTAGGTATGCAGAGTGTAAGATATATGCTGGTCTTACAACTGAGGAAGCCAAGCTTCTTGCTTGGGATCACAACAATGACAATGACTACAGGCAAAAAATGTCCTCCATAGAGAGAATTCGGTTCTTCCATCATGAATATGAAGATTGTCTTGTTAAGGAAGCTGGAAGAATACATCCCAATCTACGAAAGCAATGCCTTATTGAGGTTGGAATTGCACTGGATGAGAATAGAAAGTCTGATGCCTTGAGGAAATATGATCCATGGTTTCAACTGGCATTCAGATCAGGTGAGATCTGGGATCTACAGGATAAAATTTTCACAATGTGGGAGAACAAGGAGGTCAAGGGCCAGAAGCAACAAAAGTCGAGGCCAGACCCATAGGTTGATTTGAAGGGAAAGGGAAGGAAAGCTGACCTCTCAATTGAAGAGGCTCCTGAGGACATGAAGCTGACACCATGGAGGGCCCTTCAAGGAATCAAGGATGATACATTGATCATATCAACTTTGTCAAGGGTAATCTCTAAGGACTTAAGCCTGGAGGAGATGGTGACTGAGCTCAATAAGTATGTATGTTATTCTCAGATCCTTTTTCCCTCCTCCCATGTTTCTGGTCTAACCTAGTCTCTTTTTAATTTCTGTCACTGTAGTCATAAAGTTTACATGAAGATTCAAGAGGTCATGATGAAGAGGCTGGGTTGCTTTTCTTGGACAGAGGTCCAAGCAGAATATCCAACCACATCATCCTACAAAGCTTTATCAGAATATTTCATCCTTTTCCGTGATTAGGTAGGTTCTCTTTCTGAGGTTGTGCCTGGTTTGCCATTAGGTTAGATGCCTTGATTCCCCAAACCAATTTAATGCCAGGCTTTTAGTACGAATTCAATGCCTGGCATCGACTTACGGCTAAAGTCAATGCTTGGCATCGACCTGCAGCCAAAAGTCGATGCCTGGCATCGACTTGGGGGCATAAATTGATGCCCGACATCGACCTGCAGCATAAGTCGATGCCTGGCATCGACCTCGTGGCATAGGTTGATGCCAGGCATCGACTTATGTCCCAAAGTCGATGCCAGGCATCGACTTTCAGTAGAAAGTCGATGCCTGGCATCTACCCCCACATGAAATCGATGCCATGCATCGCTTCCTTATGTTCTGTTTGCTGTATTGAAGAGCTCATTTAGTTGTCTTTCCACTTTTTTCTGCAGAAACCAAAGAAAAGTAAGTCTGTGGTGTGGAGGTGATCGCAATCCGGGTGGATCGGGTCCGGTCGTGGCACACACAGGGTGTATGAAGCTAATGAATGTTGGAAGCTTTAAGGACATGAAAGTGAAATTAATGTTGAGTATGGAGAAGAGAGAGATGTTGAAATAATTATGGGAATGGGAATGTAGGCGTGCAAGTTAGATTGATGACATGAATGATAAGAATGAAAGAGAACCATACACAGGAATCAAATTTGGAAGGAAGAATGGTCCATTGGAGGAGCTTCTTAAACACTTCCTAATTCTAATCCATATGTATAGCCTTCTTTGGATGATATGTATGCATGATGAGAATAGATGGAATCCTTACACATAAATCAGTTTCAAAAGGAAGAATGGTCCAATATTGGAGCTTCTTATACACTTTCAGAAACTAATAAATATGTATGGATTTGTATGGATTATATGCATGCAAGTGAATTATGATGATGGATTTTACTCACAAGCTCAAAGAAACATCCTCACTGGTTCAACGCAATACTGCGGAGCCTTCTCACACATAGAAGAAATAGAAGACATGTAAAAATACTTAAGAGACTGAGAGAGGTGACAAGAGACAAGTGACAAGTGACATGAATTAAAAGAATTTGAATTAAGTTACATGTAAAAGATCGTAGTGGTACGTCATGCTAAGCAATCTACTGATCAAAGGTGGTTCCGACCCTCAAACCATGACAGTTCAACCGAATGTCACACGTAAGAAGGTGAGTTCCACTCCAGTGACCCTATGTCTGTCTAGGCTCGTAACGTCTAACTAAAGAAGTCTAAGACTCATTAAAATCAGCTCTAACTCACTCACACGCTCCACCGAGGGTGAGTCAAGATAGAGATGCTGGTTTCAAGAGCCTATCCTAGATTGGAGTTCTAACTTAAATTTGAAACTAGGTTCTATACTCATACTAGCTCACCTTGGATCCTCACTCGCTCAACCGAGGGTGATCGTCTCAAGGAAACCGTAAGCTAGCATGAGCCCTATGGATGCCTAACAATGATGCTCTAGGAGTTTGGAGGGGGGTTTATATAGTTTTTTGAATGAATTTGGGCCCTTGGATCTAGAGAAATCAACTCTCAACTCTAGGATCACTACTTTCGATTACAACCATTTGATTAATCAAATCAATGGCTTGGAATTTTTCTTTCTATCAAATCTAGTGTAAAGGAGTGAAATTTAGGCGCCCTCATTCTCCACCATTGGATCTGGGGATGATCTGGACCGTCGGATCAGTGCTGACATCAATTCCGATAAGATAAGCCACTATTTTTGGAGAAATGCTGCATTATTGATCTTGGATTGTAAAAAAGGTCTTCTTTTATGGAAAAAATTCGTGGATCCTCCTTCCTTTATGCTTTAGTGCATCTCCACCCTTGAATATGAGCTCATCTTGACCGTACAACATGGTTCAATCATATTTTGACATGTGGCAGACATTCAAGCCTTCAATTTTCTTATTCTAGAAAACTGCGGTGACCTTGAAAACTGGACTTTGTGCTCTTTGACCCTCCAAAAAGTCTTTGATGAAGATGAAACATTGTAGGACTATGTTTCCAAAGATCTCCTTCAGGAATATGTAGAAATAACTCCCATCTGAATCTCCCTTGTACAAGTTTGACTACATTTGGAAGCTTGCAAGGTGGCATTAAGGTCTCTAGGAAGCTCTGATGGCCTTGAAAATTTGTACAAATATGTAGCCACATATGATCTTTATACATGCCAAACCATATGGCTAACATAAATTTCTATACAAGAATTTGTAGGGTCAAACTAGAAAAAATACAGTTTTACAAAATGAACATAGCATATCAATGTGCTACAAAATCCATTTTCTGCTGAAATTTGGGCTATAGACTGCCTTTGACAATCTTTACAAGTATATGGATTTTCATCTAATTTAGTGACAATGAAATTTTTGCCCTAATTTCCCAACTTTGACCAACTTTGACTGCTACCATGGAATTTCTTGATTTCTTTGAAACTTTGTATGTGAGCTTCCTTTGACATCCTTGATGCATCCTGGACTTCTCGGGGAATTCCGGCTACCTTCACCAAATATGTTTTTTGTTTAATCAAATCAATGGCTTGGAATTGTTCTTTCTATCAAATCTAGTGTAAAGGAGTGAAATTTAGGCGCCCTCATTCTCCACCATTGGATCTGGGGATGATCTGGACCGTCGGATCAGTGCTGACATCAATTCGGATAAGATAAGCCACTATTTTTGGAGAAATGCTGCATTATTGATCTTTGATTGTAAAAAAGGTCTTCTTTTATGGAAAAAATTCGTGGATCCTCCTTCCTTTATGCTTTAGTGCATCTCCACCCTTGAATATGAGCTCATCTTGACCGTACAACATGGTTCAATCATATTTTGACATGTGGCAGACATTCAAGCCTTCAATTTTCTTATTCTAGAAAACTGCGGTGACCTTGAAAACTGGACTTTGTGCTCTTTGACCCTCCAAAAAGTCTTTGATGAAGATGAAACATTGTAGGACTATGTTTCCAAAGATCTCCTTCAGGAATATGTAGAAATAACTGCCATCTGAATCTCCCTTGTACAAGTTTGACTACATTTGGAAGCTTGCAAGGTGGCATTAAGG
This sequence comes from Ceratopteris richardii, assembly GCA_020310875.1. Classification (NCBI taxonomy): domain Eukaryota; kingdom Viridiplantae; phylum Streptophyta; class Polypodiopsida; order Polypodiales; family Pteridaceae; genus Ceratopteris; species Ceratopteris richardii. The sequence goes on along the minus strand of CM035425.1, from coordinate 146,129,349 downwards.
TCTCCAGGAAGCTCTGATGGCCTTGAAAATTTGTACAAATATGTAGCCACATATGATCTTTATACATGCCAAACCATATGGCTAACATAAATTTCTATACAAGAATTTGTAGGGTCAAACTAGAAAAAATACATTTTTACAAAATGAACATAGCATATCAATGTGCTACAAAATCCATTTTCTGCTGAAATTTGGGCTATAGACTGCCTTTGACAATCTTTACAAGTATATGGATTTTCATCTAATTTAGTGACAATGAAATTTTTGCCCTAATTTCCCAACTTTGACCAACTTTGACCGCTACCATGGAATTTCTTGATTTCTTTGAAACTTTGTATGTGAGCTTCCTTTGACATCCTTGATGCATCCTAGACTTCTCGGGGAATTCCGGCTACCTTCACCAAATATGTTTTTTGTAGGCCTTCACAAGTGAGAGAGGAGAGAAAATCTCGACGACATTCGCCCCCACTAAACCTGCGATTCCTCCGGAAGCGCCACTCTAGCATCTGTGAAAAACAAAATGTTCCAGGCATCAAATTCTTTTATAGGCAACATAAGAAACATGGAAGGAAAATTGATTATATGCATGAATAAGTAGGTAACGTGACATGAAGCAAAATTTGCATGAAAGAAATAATTGAAACAGGCAACATGAATATGCATAAACAAATAGGCAACATATATGCAAATGAACAAGCAACATTGGCAACAAGAAAGAAAAAAAAACAAGCATCAATATGAAGTGGAAGTGGATGTATTGAGTCGTTTTAAGCATCAGTTCCTCTCATCTTGAAGAAAATTTTGTACCTTTTTCATAAAGCAATCTACCTTAAATATGATTATAAACAAAGATTTAGGATTTTCAAGAGACATCTTTCATCTTTAGCTTATTTTAGATCAACTCCTTTCCTACATAAATATGAATATGCTCTTTCTCTAATAACATGCAAGGAAATCTAACTAAACTCCACTAATGCATAAATCTGCCTATATAGCCCGTGATTTATTCTACTATGCCTCTTTATCCTCCTTTGGCTTGCCTCTTTTTTTTTTTTTTTTTTTTTGATGATGATGATGATTCGGCAACTTTATGGTTACGATCACTTTTTTGGGGTGGAAGAAAGTGTAAACTTCTTGGTAACATGTAGCTTTTTTTTTTTTTTTTTGACGAGGAAAAATTAAACCCCGATACAAGGTACAACCATTTTTGATGACGGAGAACAGTCGTTTAAACTCCGATACAAGTGCTGTGAGATGGACTAAGGATGTAGAAACATGCAATAGCAGGAGATAGGATTTCAACAATTATGCTTTCGATACAGGATACATATGCATGTTTATATATGAAAGTCTTGTCACCAAAATAAACCTCCAAATCTACATGCCCTATCTTTCCACAATCCTAGATTATAATCAATTTCTTAGTAGATAAGTTACTACTTAAGATACAATTTTACACAAGTAGAGAAATCATCATTTGCCCTTTTTTTTGACTCAAGTGATGTGGATATGCAATGCAATGCAATGCAAAGACTGAAAAAAACATGCATGAAACAAGCATGGAAAAAAAAAATAGAATGAACTTGAAAAAAAACAAAGCAACATGAACTTGAAAAATTAATGATGTTTTTTTTTTATATAAATTTTATTATTATTATTATTATTATTTTTTTTATAACATGGATACTCCTGTTTATGAATCGGTCTCATTGTTGTCATCTTCTTCAATGTCCTCATCCAAAATGTACTCGTCATTATCACGCTTCTTGGATAACTTTATCCTTTTACCTGCAATCAAAGTTTTTAGTGCAACACCATTTAATTCACAAAGAGCATACGTACCATTGTTGTTGACTTTTGATACTATGTATGGCCCAAACCACCGTTGAGTGAGCTTTTTGCGTGCATCATATTGAGAGTCAAATGTACTATCATAAATGAGCACCCAATCTCCTACTTCAATTGGCTTAGGACGCAATCGATGAGTTTTATCAAAATAATGCTTGTTCTTCATTCTAGATTCTCTTAATTTTTCAACAGCATCATCAAGTCTTAATTTACCTTGTTCTAACTGTTTAATACGCAAACTCAAAAAGTCATCAGTAGACATGTTTTCAGACCAAGGCAAATTTGACCATGCAAAAATATGAGACTGAATTGGAAACAATGGTTTTTGACAGTACATGAGTTCAGCAGGCATATATCCAGTAGTACGTGTGCATGTCATTCTATCTGCCCAAAGTGCAAAAGGTAAGAATTTAGGCCATTGTTTGATGTCACCATTACATGCTTTAGATATGGCTTTCACAATAGGTGGATGCCCTCTCTCTATTTTACCATTGGCCTCTGGGTTATATGCAGTAGTGAGAGACAAACGAATACCGTGACGCTCAAAGAACTCTTTAGCTTCTCTCGCATTTAACTCTCCACGATCGGCAACTACTTTCTCTATGTACCCAAAGCGACTTATGACATCTTCAAGCAAGAATTTGCAAACATTGTAAGTGGTCTTAGATCGTAGTGCACGTCCCTCGACATGATTAGTTAAGTCTTCTCTTGCAAGTACAATGTAACGCATTTTGTCGATACCTTTAGGCATAGTTACAAGATCTACTACCCACTTGTAGTGAATACAAGGTGGATAAGTAGGATGCAACGGATCTCTATGTTTGACTGATGAATGAAGTTGACAAGTAGAACATGTAGAAACATAGCTACTAATGTCAACATACATCCTAGGCCAAAAATAGGTACTTCTAATCTTTTCATATGTTCCAAAAAATCCTTTATGACCGGCCCATAATGTCTCATGCATTTCCTTCATTACTTGCAATTGAAGACCTCGTTTTCCTAGGACTCGTTGTGGATTCTTAACCTTACCCTTAGCATGTCTCCAAAGATAACCATTACTTAGGAAAAAGTTATAAGCTCGTTTCCTAATGTTACGGAATCTATTCGTAGTCCAGTTAGGTAATGGTTGTAGTGTACTCAGATACTTTCCTATGTCTCTCCATTCATTTTCGTACTCAGACTCATGAAATTGCTCATACTCATATATATGTGGAACATAGTCAATTAAGTTCACATTCTTTATTAGATCACTTTCAAGATCATCATCAAATCTAGCTCTCGATAACATATCAGCAACTGAGTTTGACTTACCTGAAATATGAACTAACTCAGGATTTATGAACTTAATATATGAGATCCATCTAAGCATGGCTATATCAGGAGATGAACAATTGGCTATCATTCCAATGAGAGGCAAACAATCAGTCTCAACTTTGACATTTGCACCAATGAAATATTCTTTGTCTGTTTTCAAAGCTGTTACCATACCCCATAGTTCTCGTTTGATTTGTGGATATTTTCGTTGTGTTTCATGTAGAATTTTGGCACCAAACCTAATTGCATATCTATTCCCTTCACTATCATCTTGACTTATGACCCAACCTATACCAATAGGACTAGTATCAACAGTCAATATAATAGGTTTGTTAGCAGAATAGTCTACACGCTTAAGGATGGGAGCTTTAAGCAATAATTTCTTTAATTTACGCATAGCTTGAGTGTGTTTGTCAGTCCAAATAAATTTTTGTTTCTTCCTCAACAAGTCATAAAGACAATCAGCAACATGAGCAAAGTGAGGGATCCAAATAACATAAAAGATGCAAGCACCAAGAAATCTACGTACCTCACTCACGTTGTTACATGTTTCAGAAATCTTGCTAATGGCATCAACTTTTTGTGGGTATGGCTTTCGACCATAATGGCCACATAAATGTCCAACAATAAGTACCTCGTTGACACCAAAAACAGATTTCTCTATGGAAAATGTGAGACCTACCTCTTCAAATCGTTGAAATATTCTTTCACAATCAGAGATATGGTCAAGAACAAATTTACGACATCCTGATGAATCTAAAGTAATGTCCTTTACACGTTCCTCACTCCCTTTAATTGGAATATCATCAATGAATGGCATAGTTATATGAGGGATAAAGTCACGTAAGACCATATTCATAGCACTCATCATATGAGCCACAGAATTAGTCGCTCCTTGAGGTAAAGTACACATTCGCACTAAGCCTAAAGGAGTTTTCATTGTGGTTATGTCACGACTGTCAATTGCTAACTGGAATTGGTCATATCCAGAATATAAATCACCCATTGAATAGATAGAATGTCCTGAAAATGATTCAGCAAACTCATCTACAATGGGTCCTGTTCCTACATTCCTTATGGTGACTTTATTGACGGGTTGGAGATCTTGAATAAAACGTAGTTTCCCATTCTTTTTAGGCACAGTGAACCATCTGTTTGAGTAAGGTGCAAAAGATGGCTCTAAAATTCTCATGTTTATCTTCTCCTTAAGTAGTTTCATTAGCTCAGGTAAGTGAGCCTTTGGAACAGGTATAGGACGAAGACTCCATGGAATATGTGGAATAGTAAAGATTATCATGGGTGCAACTAGCTTAGGATCTACACAACCAATCTCATGAGGATACATAGTAAAGGCTTTTCCATGGCTACGTATGACTCTCTCAAATTTATCTCTCTCTGCTGGCAAAAGAAAGTCATCATCTCTACCAATTTTCACTTGTTTGATTGTCTCATCCGTGAATGTATGTCCTATGTTTTTCTTATCCCGAAGAATTGGATCATTTTTCACATCAATAATTTTTTCATTAATTCCTTGAGGTAACGGTTGAGCTATGGGTTTGATTTTTTTGTCTACAGTTTTGTATTTTGTTTCAACTAAGGCATCATGTGTTTGGTTAAATTTTGAGCACTTGTCAACATTGAGAGCATACTCTTGGATTAGAGCATACTCATCAAGGGAAGAAAGAAGAATAATATGGGAATTAGAATTTTGTTGAAGACATAACTCTAACTCCTCAAGAGTAGAGAAACAATGAGATGTTTCAATCACATGCTCAATGTTCTCATCATGTTCCATGATTTTGTTATTTTTATAATTTTTTTGGGTTTTTTGGATAAAAGACTTGGACAATTGACTCTTATGAAGAAAATCTAATCTAGAATGTGGAAAACAAAGTGACAAACTATTGAACAGGTTGGTTGGCTGCGAGATGTCAAACCAATATCCACTGTTGTCCCGCTCAACAATGGATTCTATCCGAAATTTTGATCATATGTAGCTCCAAACATGAATCGAGGTGCACAATCACTACAAGCATGCTCATGACCCTGAGTAACAATAGGTTTCTTTCTAATTGAGAATCGATTCCTAGGATGATTCACTCCTACTGTCATGACTTGAAGTGATTGCATTCCATCCTTATACTTAAATCTAGCATAGGTAGACCCATCATCCATGGCTTTAGTTTCCATACGACTCTCACAAATAAAGGGTTGACCTAAGAGAACTTCATAGGAGCAATTATCTTGAATAAAAAAGTGAAACTCTTCTGTGATTCCTCCTATGGATATGGGCACACTAGCACAAGCTCCATACAGGGTACCTACACCATTATCTGCAGTTCTCATACGCCATCCACAATCTTTATCTATGGGCCATCGAAACTTATCATAGACTTCTCTTGAAATCACATTGATTTCAGAGCCGGAATCTACTAATGCATTTACAGTGATAGTGTTCTTATCATTTCCTATTTTAACATGCATCTCTGATGTACCTCTAGACCAAAATGTTCTTTTAAAGTGACTTTCAGGATTGTTTTCATGAGTTTCATGGTCAGGTTGAATAGGTCCTAAGAAATTTTTATTAACATTTACTTCATCATCATCAAAGTCCTCTTCATCAGATTCATCAAAGTTTAAGGCTTCATTCATAGCTTGATCTTGATCTAGAGAATCTTGCATCTCAGTATCTAGATTAAGCGGAAACCTCTTCCTTTTAATTAGGCCGATAAAGTTATCTTTAAAAACAGGCTTTGCAATAGAGAAAACTTGTTCTAAAGACATAGTCACTTGACTCTTAAGCAAAATGTCATCTAAAATCTCCATAGGATCTATTTTTCTCTCAATTTCTGAAATCAAGATGGCTTTAGGTTTTCTCTTTGGTTTCTTTTGTTTTTGCTCAGGATCTTGTTTTTGTTCATGTTCTCGTGTTTGGTCTTCAGCTTGTTTTGATTGTTCTTGTTTATCTAAAGGCTTTGGTTCTGTTTTTCTTTGCTTTGTCTTCTTCCCTTTTTGTTTCTCCTCTTGTTTTTGTTCATTGGGTTCTGATTCTTGTTTTTTATCTTTGGATTGTGATGTTTCTCCTTGCTCTATGATTGTTTCTATTCCCTCTGAGGTTTGTTTTCGAGTCACTCTTCTTTCACTAGGCTCAGCTTCATCTCTTTTTCGTTTTTCTTCTACATTGGATATGTGAGAAATAAGAGATTGATCTTCTATCGGTGACTCCCAAGCCGTTATTCTCCTAATCTCATCTCGTGCTCTTACTAAAGCCTCTATGGAAAAGTCAACTTCCTTTGTGGGTTTACTTGATTCCACTTGTTCATCAAGAGCTTCTAGTTTCACTCCTCTAGTTCCTACATCCGTTATGGTTATATTCTCATAGTGTTTTTTCATTCCACCCTTACCATAATTTCCTTGCAAAGGTAGCCTAGATCGATAGTCACAGATTTTCTTATCTATGTCTATTACTAGTCGTTGCTCCTTAGCAGCCTTCAATAGTTCACAATCTCTCAAAAAGTGCTCTAACGAATCACACCAAGGACACCTACGAGGGCCACGCACAAAACCATTTTGATTTTGAGGATTTTGATTAACTTGTGGTGGGAAATTTTGAAATTGAGGATTTTGTTGATAAGGTATTGCTTGAACAGGATAATTAGGATTTTGAAAATGCAATTGATGTATTTGAGGAGCTTGGGGAGCAACATGTGGTACTTGAGGTGCAAGAGGAGCTTCCATATTATACGGTTGATGATTTTGAAAATTTTGATTTTGAGGATTTTGAAAAGCTATTTGAGAAGCTTGAGGATACAGGTTTTGATACATTTGAGGATTTTGCACATGAGGATGAGGATTTTGCATTGAAGGATTATGCATTGGAGGATTATGCATTGGAGGATTATGCATTGGAGGATTATGCATTGGAGGAACTTGATATGCTTGAGTAGGAGCTACTTGTGGATTTTGATTGGTAGCTATAACATGTTGATTAGGCTCTTGAAAAGTCATTGGGTTCATTTGATTTTGGAAAGTTTTGGTGTAATTAGATTGTAAAGCATCTATAGTCTTGGCCAAATTGGATTGTGTAGCAATAAGACTTTCCATTTGCTTAGTGAGAATATCCACTTGAGATAGTTCAACTACACTTTTATTTGGCTCTACTTTAAAACCTTGAGTAGGCTCCATCATTTGAGGAATAGGAGTAGAGTCAAAAAGCATAGCATGGGATTGTTCTCTAACTTGCTCCTTAGTTTGTGGAAGGCTAGCTTGAGGAAGACTAGTTTGCTCATAAAGCATGGATTGTCTTTGATGTCTATGGGCTACAGCCTCTACTACTTTACGCACTTTTTGCCAATTGTCAGTAAGACCATAGCGCTTATCTGGTTCTTCTAATCGCCGTTCAACTTCCCTACGAGTTTCAGGATGAAGAAGCTTAAGAAAATTGATTACAAGATCAGGTTCCAAAGTTATCTTATCCTCATTAGGAAGTTGTTCATAGCGTCTAATATACTCATTTTGTAAGTGAGTAATAGAGCTACTAGGCTTTGGAGAATTGACCCATCGTAAGAATCCATCTCGATTATGTTGGCTATAATCTTCAAGATAGAATTCTTTGAGCATCTCCTTTCTAAAATCACTCCAAGGAAGACTATCATATTGAGTGCCACGGTTTATGATAGAGCTATCAACAATTCGTTCAAAGAATGATATCAAAAGATCTTCGGGAAGACCAAAAATCATAGATTGCTCTTCAAACAAATCTAAGTAGCTTGTGATGTTGATGCCATTGAATTTTCCCTTCTCTCTCAACATAGAAGAGACTATTCTTTGGCCTTGTTTCTCAACAATAAGGGATTTGAATCCTTCCTCCATCTTATGTGAATAAGCAAGTGATGCACGATGCTCTAGATCTCTCACAAATGCGTTTACTTCACGACGAAGATGTGCACGATACTGTGAGAAATCCAGTGCAACACTCAAGACTGATGATGATGATATGATGAGGATGAAAAATATGAAACAAAGGATATGGATCACAACCTCCCAACAAGATCAGAAGCAAATGCCACGAAGCGTTTCACGTCGGGTTCAAATGTGGAGGTGATCGCAATCCGGGTGGATCGGGTCCGGTCGTGGCACACACAGGGTGTATGAAGCTAATGAATGTTGGAAGCTTTAAGGACATGAAAGTGAAATTAATGTTGAGTATGGAGAAGAGAGAGATGTTGAAATAATTATGGGAATGGGAATGTAGGTGTGCAAGTTAGATTGATGACATGAATGATAAGAATGAAAGAGAACCATACACACGAATCAAATTTGGAAGGAAGAATGGTCCATTGGAGGAGCTTCTTAAACACTTCCTAATTCTAATCCATATGTATAGCCTTCTTTGGATGATATGTATGCATGATGAGAATAGATGGAATCCTTACACATAAATCAGTTTCGAAAGGAAGAATGGTCCAATATTGGAGCTTCTTATACACTTTCAGAAACTAATAAATATGTATGGATTTGTATGGATTATATGCATGCAAGTGAATTATGATGATGGATTTTACTCACAAGCTCAAAGAAACATCCTCACTGGTTCAACGCAATACTGCGGAGCCTTCTCACACATAGAAGAAATAGAAGACATGTAAAAATACTTAAGAGACTGAGAGAGGTGACAAGAGACAAGTGACAAGTGACATGAATTAAAAGAATTTGAATTAAGTTACATGTAAAAGATCGTAGTGGTACGTCATGCTAAGCAATCTACTGATCAAAGGTGGTTCCGACCCTCAAACCATGACAGTTCAACCGAATGTCACACGTAAGAAGGTGAGTTCCACTCCAGTGACCCTATGTCTGTCTAGGCTCGTAACGTCTAACTAAAGAAGTCTAAGACTCATTAAAGTCAGCTCTAACTCACTCACACGCTCCACCGAGGGTGAGTCAAGATAGAGATGCTGGTTTCAAGAGCCTATCCTAGATTGGAGTTCTAACTTAAATTTGAAACTAGGTTCTATACTCATACTAGCTCACCTTGGATCCTCACTCGCTCAACCGAGGGTGATCGTCTCAAGGAAACCGTAAGCTAGCATGAGCCCTATGGATGCCTAACAATGATGCTCTAGGAGTTTGGAGGGGGGTTTATATAGTTTTTTGAATGAATTTGGGCCCTTGGATCTAGAGAAATCAACTCTCAACTCTAGGATCACTACTTTCGATTACAACCATTTGATTAATCAAATCAATGGCTTGGAATTGTTCTTTCTATCAAATCTAGTGTAAAGGAGTAAAATTTAGGTGCCCTCATTCTCCACCATTGGATCTGGGGATGATCTGGACCGTCGGATCAGTGCTGACATCAATTCGGATAAGATAAGCCACTATTTTTGGAGAATTGCTGCATTATTGATCTTTGATTGTAAAAAAGGTCTTCTTTTATGGAAAAAATTCGTGGATCCTCCTTCCTTTATGCTTTAGTGCATCTCCACCCTTGAATATGAGCTCATCTTGACCGTACAACATGGTTCAATCATATTTTGACATGTGGCAGACATTCAAGCCTTCAATTTTCTTATTCTAGAAAACTGCGGTGACCTTGAAAACTGGACTTTGTGCTCTTTGACCCTCCAAAAAGTCTTTGATGAAGATGAAACATTGTAGGACTATGTTTCCAAAGATCTCCTTCAGGAATATGTAGAAATAACTCCCATCTGAATCTCCCTTGTACAAGTTTGACTACATTTGGAAGCTTGCAAGGTGGCATTAAGGTCTCTAGGAAGCTCTGATGGCCTTGAAAATTTGTACAAATATGTAGCCACATATGATCTTTATACATGCCAAACCATATGACTAACATAAATTTCTATACAAGAATTTGTAGGGTCAAACTAGAAAAAATACATTTTTACAAAATGAACATAGCATATCAATGTGCTACAAAATCCATTTTCTGCTGAAATTTGGGCTATAGACTGCCTTTGACAATCTTTACAAGTATATGGATTTTCATCTAATTTAGTGACAATGAAATTTTTGCCCTAATTTCCCAACTTTGACCAACTTTGACCGCTACCATGGAATTTCTTGATTTCTTTGAAACTTTGTATGTGAGCTTCCTTTGACATCCTTGATGCATCCTGGACTTCTCGGGGAATTCCGGCTACCTTCACCAAATATGTTTTTTGTAGGCCTTCACAAGTGAGAGAGGAGAGAAAATCTCGACGACAGCGGAGCTACTAGATGATTGCCCCCCTACATTCCTGGATCACATTCAAAGAGCAAGGCATGAGAAATCTAGGCTGAAAGCCAAGGAGATGGATTTTGATGATGAGCTTGATCTGAAATGTTTCTCCAATCCCCTAGACCCCCGTAGGCCTGTATATGACAATGTATTCTGTAGTGATGTAAATAATATTTGTTCTGTTGTGCCTAGAAAACATTTCTCCCTTCTCATAGCGGACATACCCTATGGATTTAGGATGTTGGGATCAGTTAATGATGATGGACCCTTCAAACACCCTCAAATTCGGAAGATGGTCACTGATTTTGCAGAGTTGACTACGTCTCCTCTTTGGAGGATAGTAATTTTCCATAGCAGAGACCAGTCCTTCTCTGTTTCAACTGCTCTGAAGGCAAGATGTCATGCTGTGGAGTGCCTCACGTGGTAAGTAATCTTCTTTCTATCTCCGTGGCTTTAATGATGCTCTCTGTGACTCATAGTTCTTGTTTGCAGGGTGAAGACAAACGTAAATCACACTCCTTTGCATAGGTTTGTGAGCTCCACTAAATGCATTACAGTTGGCTATTATGATGAAGTAAGCAAAAGGAGAGTCAGGGAGCATTGCAATGAGAATGGGATCTCAAATGTGCTCATGTTCCCAGCCGTTACCAAGAAACTTCGTCATGTAGCTGGGGACATGACATTGGTTAACCCCTATCAGAAGCCACAAAAACTCATAATGAGATTGCTTCAGCTATTCTCCAATGATGATGACTGGGTCCTAGACCTTTTTTCGGGCACAGGTAATTTCAATTTTCACAATTTTCATTAGTCATGGTTGATTGACGCCTCTAAGTGGTTTTCTATTGTTTCAGGAACGACTCTGGCTTGCTCCTTAAAGATGTTCAGGCACTGCATAGCTGTGGAGAAGGATGATGCTCAAGTGAGCTTTATTAGAATGAGAATCAATGGGCTGAATGAATGCCCAGATGAAGACCAAGAGGTTGGAAGGAAGCACATTGCAGACACGGAGAGATTCCAACCGGCTTCAAGGGAGCCTGTTCCCCCACTTGCAGATGAACCGGGGGACATGGCTGACCTTGAAGAGCCAATCTTGGAGCAAGAGAGGCAGGATATGTGTTCTAATGTTCCAGAGGATCCCAATATCCTTGAGCCTGAGGAAAGCTATGATCAGCTTCTATTGTAGATTCATATTACTCTTGTACTTATACAGGAAATGTAAAACATCATTTTAATATAAATATAATGTCGAGTTTTGCTTCCACTTTGTGTTCAACTTGATTTATCTTGAGCATTTCTCTGATCATGTGTGAATGTTTCTTAGTATAATTTTGTTGATTATTATCTTCTCTTGGGAATGCTTTTGTGAAATGTATTTCATATTCTGTGAATATGGCCATGCATTCAATGAGGATCTTAACCATACAAAGGGGATGATCTTAATTGCCTTGTTAAAATGTTCTGATTTTTGCAACACATGTACTCTAATTTTCGAGTAACTTTTAATCAGCTATAATCTGTGCTTGTTGAGGTTATGGATGTAAGGAAGGAGCTTCCCGAACTCTTACTTGTACCTTCAACACTAATCTATTGTCAAAGATCATGATGTGGGATTCTTGATGGGCTGAACAACTAGTTTTCATGGCAACAAGAATTTTATTATATCTATCTTGACTACTTGGGATATGAGATCAAGGTTCTAGTGACAATATTTACAAGCAAGAACAAGTGATGCTTTCTAGATATTGTAAAATGCTCACTTTATTGCTTGATATAATGGTCTTTAGGTAAAAAGGAAAAGAGAACATGTCTTTGTTCTCCTTTGTTGTGACTCAGTGTTTGTAAATCTCCCTTCACATCTATGCAATCATAAAAAATGAATGGAGAAGAATGATAGGCCCTTCCTAGGACCAAACACCACTAACTCGGTCCACCAAAAATAGAATTGCTCTCTTCACCTAAGGCCTGAACCTCTAAATTTGATGAATGTGAGTTATGTCAACCTCCTTGCACAAGAAAGACCAAAATCTATCAAAATAGATAGCTTACACCTATGTGTATACCTCTTCTGACACATATGTTGGGGAATATGCAGAGATAGACTAGAGAGTTTTCAAGCTCAATATGCAAAAGGATAAGGAAAACTTGATTTAAGACCATATTCATACAAAGCTTACAGCAGGAGCTTTAAGATGAGCTATCTTGCACATGAAACAAACAACTACACAAAGAGATATAGATGAAACAAAAACGCAACCAAAGTGAAAACTTCAGCTAACAGGAGCCCAGCTTAGCTAGGGGGTAGCTTAGACCTAGAGTACACATTGCCAATGAGAGCCTCAAAGTGCACAAATGAAGGTTGAGGATGCACATGAATTTCTTCCATGCTATTTCTTATATAATGCTCCGAACGTTAGTGTAGAATTTGAATTCAAATCATGCCTCCAAGATCCCCCACTTTTCTCAATCAAGGTAGATGGAAACTTGAGCTGAAAAATTCATGGAAAAGTGGTTCTAAACATTCACAAAAATTGAAGTGATATGGCACTGGAGTTAGCCCTTGGTTCACACACATTGGAGCCTATACATTCCTTACACTCCACCTCAAGCTTAAGTGTTAATCTCCATTGATCTCCTTCATGTTGAGGTTGACCTTGAACTTCTCCAACTTGAATGCATCCATGAATTTGGTCATGATATGTGCAAGTTGCTCCTTTCTGTTGATGTACTTGATGTCCACTTCCTTTGCTAGTACCTTTTCTCTGATGAAGAGATAATCTATCTCTATGTGCTTTCTTCTTGCATGGAACATATGGTTGCTTGCTAGATAAATGCTTGATATGTTATCTCCAAATAGAGTAAGCGCTTTGACCTCCACATCCAAGTCTTCGAAGAGCTTCTTGAGCCACATGATTTCACATGTAGCAAGTGCTAAGGCTCCATATATAGACTCAAGAAACGATAATGCAACTGTAGATTGCTTCTTGGACCTCCATGAGATGACTCTTTGACCTAGCAATGTGCTCCTTCTATCTTATTTTGAACCAACTAAATGAGCATCACTAAAGCCTTGAGGTTGTAATCCATCCATATATGAGACGAGGAACCCTTGGTTGACATTGTGCTTGATGTACCTAAGCACTCTCTTGCTTGCATTCATATGAACATGAGTTGTTTAATTCCAAAATTGAGAAAGAACTCCTACAACATAACACAAGTCAGGTCTTGTGAAGGTAGCATACTTAAAGCTTCCAATTAGGCTTCTATATGCTTAAATATCTTCAAGACACTTCCCTTCACCAACATATAACTTAGTGTTTGGATCCACACGTTGTGAGTGGCTTAAATCCACTCATACCATATTTATAAAGTATATCTATCAAGTATTTCCTTTGAGCTATGTAAAACACCATTTTATACATAAAAAACTTCAATTCCAATAAAATATTTGAGCACTCCAAGATCTGCAATCTTGAACTCATTCCCAAGCTTAGCCATTATCATTTGATATCTCGATCATCGTTCTTGAGGTATAGGGAGGGATCTGCATCACTTGCCTTGTATTCACACATGCACAAGTACTCCACAAGCCAATGATTCCATGCCCTAGGAGCTTGCTTTAAACCATACAATGCTTTTCTAATTTTTCAAACAAAATCTAAACATTTAGGGTTTTCAAAACCCTAATGGTTGAATTGTTGGTGCAGGACAATCAACAACTGAAGTTTTAATGAAGGTTTGGAAGTCAAGGACTGAAGAAAAATTCAAGTTGTGAAGCATGAAGGAAGAATACATCTAGAAGATGAAGAGATGTACACATATGTACATTAATACAGAGATAGTTCACTTATACTTTTGTATAGTCATGATATTGTAAATATTTGCCTATATATACAAGTAAAAAGTAGGGGCAAATAAGAGAGGGCATGAGAATAGAGAAATTAGTAGTTGTATGAGTCATTAGACATCTTAGAAGTGAGTTGAGTCTCTCTCATCACTCAGTTGTACATTTCTTTAGGAATGGAAGAAAAATTGCACTCGATGTTTCTGCGTATTCTCCTTCTGTGCTTGATCATTTCAAGAATCCTTTTGTAGATGTCTAACTCCATAGCTAATGAGTCTATGGTTAAATTTTGAGAGCCTAATTGTAAACAGGTTGTGAGAATTATTAGTAGGAACATTCATATGTGAAGAAGTGTTCACTGGTTCCTGAAACAGACACAAAATTTGTTGTTAATGTTTTGGTCCGTTCTCCTTCTACAATGTAAAATTTTGAGCAAGCAAGCACTCAATCTTTAAGTTGGAAGGTAAGATATCTATGGCTAAAAGCATTTTCATAAACGGGTTCTAGGTTGAGAGAACCAAGTGTTCAAAGTTATAGGTTTCTAAATCGACTTCTCAGAAGGGTAGTTTTAGACATAGGTAACTTGTAGAGCATTTCTCAAAATATAGTGAATCTTTTAGAGTGATTCAACTTGGAGAAGGTGTGCAAACTGTAGGCAACACCTTGTGCAAAGTTTCATAAAAAACTTTACCCAATTGATAAATTAATGAGAGAGATATATGCAGCAGACTTTCTATGTAGTCATCTCCTTCACAAATTTTTCAAAATCTTCATAATTGATTATTGATTCTCTAAATTTGGTGAAGGTTTGAGTTACTCTTGTTATAGAGGTGCTCTAATTACAAGATTAGCTTGTTCTTTTTGAGATTAACACTCTCCATCAGTGGTATCAGAGCACGAAGCATCAAAATTGAAGGAAGGAGGATCCCGACTGCTGCAGGTGCAAAGAATTCAACATCTGAAGGTTCAAAAGGTGAAAACTTGAGGAAAAAGCTTGAGAAGGAGGTCATACGACATCAAGGAAGACAAAAGGAACATTATTCGAAGTAAATGTACATCTATTACTCATAAAGATTGAAGAATTCAATATACAGGTGAAGAAAGGATGGAAGATTCTCTTCAAATAGAGAAGTTGGATAGAGAGAACTATCCAGCATGGTCAATGAGGATAGAAGCTCATCTTATGAGCAAAGAATTGATAGCTTATATTACAAGTGAAGAAGAAAAGCCTCAGTTCAGATATCCTAGTGTTCCAACTAGGGAAGAACTATCAGATTTGAAGAATTGGATGAAGAGAGATGCTCAAGCTAGGAGCATTATCTATATGGCAGTCAATGACTACTTGCTACCTCATATTAGAGGTCTTGAAAGTGCAAGTGATATATGGAATGCTTTGGAGGAGAATTTTCAAAACACCACAAAGTCAAGGAAGGCATCTTTGTGGGCAGAATTTACTACTTTCAAGAAGAAGGCTTCTCAATCCATCTGAGACTATGTAACAAAGATGAAGGATATTGCAGATGCATTAGGAGCAGTGGATGAAGACATTTAGGAGGATAAATTGGTAAGGCAAATCCTCACAGGGTTGAGAGGTGATGACAAATGGAAGCCATTCATTTTGTCTACTGAATTATCTCTTGATCATTTTACTCTTGACTTAAATCAGTTGTTAGGACATATGTTAACCTTTGAGCTGGATGTCAAAGGTGAAGGTGACAAGAGTACAAGTCATGCAATGTATTCAAAGGATAAGAAGAAAAATAGCAAAGGGAAGCAACAAGCAAATGAAGATGAAGGCACAACTAGTCAAGCCAACTTCCTAAGAGGAAGAGGAGGTGGCAAAGTTAGAGGAAGAGGCAGCAGTAATAAAGATGGAGTCAAAGCTTGCTGGATATGTGGTAAGACAAATCACTTAGCTAATGATTGTTGGCATGATACTCATAGTAATGGTGGATATAATTAGAATTTTAATTCAAGAGGAAGAGGTGGCAGAAATCAAAGAGGTAATTTCATAGTAGAGATAGTAGAGGTTACTTTGGAAGAAATGAAGGTAGAGGATTCCAAAGTCAACAATACAACAATACCTACTACAATTATGCTTCAGATCAGAAGGAGGATTCAACATTGATAATGAATGAAACTTGTGAAAGACAAAGTGAAGACCAAAGAGTCTTCTACATTGACTCAGGGTGTAGCGATCACCTGAGTGGCAACATAGCTTTGATGACTGATTTGGAAAATAAAGTAACTAATCATGTAGTTCAAACAAGAGACAATACAAAGCACAATGTGAAGTCAATTGGATCAGTGAAGGCCAAGGATGGAAGTACCCTCTTGAGTAAGGTCTTGTATGTTCCTACAATTCCTAAGAATCTGATAAGTGTAGGACAAATTGTTGAAAAAGGTTATGAAGTTAGATTCACTAATGAAGGAGTGTTTGTGGAAGACCCTAGCAATCGGTATAAACAGATTGTTTCAGGTAAGAAAGAAGGAAGATTGTTGACATTGAAGATTCAAGGTAATGTTGGTCATGCCTTATTCACTTATGGAGGGCATGAGATCTCTGAGTTAGATCTTTGGCACAAGAGGCTTGGACATTTCAATGAAAGAGGTATCAAAGATATGGTTAACAATGGTTCAGTGCTTGGATTGCCTAATGTTGGAGGTCAACATATGACATACAGATGTGAGGCATGTGAATTAGGTAAGGCTCATAAGCAATCTTATTCCAAGCATGGTTTTATGTATTCATAGAAACTTGAATTGGTACACAGAGATGTGTGGGGACCATCAAAAGATTTTAGTATCAATGGTTCAAGGTATTATGTGATTTATGTTGATGATGCTACCAGATGGATCACTATCTATGTGATCAAAGATAAGTCAGAGGTATTCAATACATTTAAACACTATCATGTGTATGCAGAGAGAATTACAGGTCATAAGTTGAAGAGACTAAGGTCAGATGGAGGGGGAGAGTATTTCTCTAATGAGTTCAGTGATTACTTGTGGAATGTAGGTATAAAAAGGGAAATTACTTGCAGGTACTATCCTCAACAAAATGGTGTAGCAGAAAGGAGAAATAGAACTCTTGTTGAGTTTGCAAGATCCATGATGAAGGAGAAAAATTGCCCAAATTACTCGTCGGCTGAGGCTGTAAATACTACTTATTTGGTTAATAGGTTACATGTAAATATTTGGAGGGTATGACACCATATGAGGCATGGTGGGGTAAGAGACCTACATTAGACCATTGCAAAGTATTTGGATGTTTGGCATATGCATATGTGCCATCACAATTGAGGCACAAATTGGAACCTAAAGCAGAAAAGTATGTATTCATTGGCTATGATGATAAGCAGATGGGATATAGGTTATGGAGTCCATCCACAAAACAATTCCTTGTATCAAAGGATATTACATTTGATGAGCAACGTACTTGGTATGCAGGTACAATCAATATTAATGCAGGTGATGAAGAAGTTGTGAACCAAAAGAAAGGTAAATCAAAGGTTCAGATATTTGATGAAGAGGAGAATAATGAATTGCAGGTTGAAGTTGAAGAAATGCCAAGATTTGATCCTGAGTGTGATGAACCAGAAACCTCAAGGAGTGGAGAACTCAGAAGGTCATCAAGACACAAGTGGCAACCTACAAAGTATAGCTATGACACTTCTTTTTTGGCTACCAAAGATTATGCTTGTATGATGAAGGCAGATGAAGACCCTTCTACATATGAAGAGGCAAAAGGTAAGGAGAATTGGGAGAAAGCTATGCAGGAGGAGTATGATGCATTGATGGGAATCAGACATGGGAGTTGGTTCCTAAACCAAATAACGAGAAGATCATTGGATGCAAGTGGGTCTACAAGACAAAGAGGTATGCACATGGAAGTGTGTCTAGATATAAAGCTAGACTTGTTGTGAAGGGTTGTGCTCAGACTTATGGTATAGATTATGATGAAACTTATAGTCTTGTGGCAAAGATGACAACCATCAGGACACTCATAGCTATTGCTGCATGTAAAGGTTGGAAATTATGTCAATTAGATGTAAAGAATGCTTTTTTTAATGGTTATATTTTAGATGATGTTTTCATGGAGCAACCACAAGGATTCAGAGATGGAAGGTATCCAGATCATGTGTGCAAGCTCAAGAGAGCTTTGTATGGTTTGAAGCAGGCCCTAAGGGCATGGAATTATAGACTTGTGAAGTTCTTAAAGGAACTTGGATTTCAAGTATCTAAAGTAGATAGTAGCTTGCTTGTCAAAGCAAATGGTGATGGGTTTATATACATGTGCATATATGCTCATGATATAATTCTTATAGGTACAGATGAGAAAGGTATTCAAAACCTAAAGAAGCAAATGGAGGAAGAGTTCAAAATCAGTGCTTTGGTAGATTTGTCATATTTCTTGGGCATGGAGATTTCATAGACTCAACATGGAGTGTATGTGACTCAAGAAAGGTATTTGAGAAACTTGTTGATCAAGTTTAAGATGAATGATTGCAAGGTAGCACCTACTCCAATGGAGGTGAATCACAAATTGAGTAGATATGGAGGTGAAGAGTTCAAGGATGATATATGCTACATTAACTAGGCCTGATTTGTCATATGCAGTTAGAGTTTTATCTCAATTCATGCATTGTCCTAGGAAAGAACATTGGATTGTAGGTCAAAGAGTGTTGAGGTACATTAAGCGTACACTCAAAGAAGGTTTGCGTTATGGTTTTACATTAGATACAAACATCAAGATATATAGTGATGCAGATTGGGCAGGTAATCCTGATGATAGGAGATCAACTTATGGACTCTTGTGTTATGTGGGAGATAAGTTGATTTCTTGGTGTTCAAAGAAGCAACACACAGTTGCTTTATCATCTACAGGAGCAGAGTATAAAGGGATGGTTGAAGCTGCAAAGGAAGTGATATGGCTTAAGACTCTGATGAAGAGTTTTGACATCATTCAGAGTACACCTACTATTCATGGAGATAACATGAGTTCATTGTATTTAGCTGCTAATCCTGTTTTTCATGCCAGGACTAAACACATTGAGATTCAGTACCATTTTCTAAGAGAAAAGGTGATGGATAAAGAGATTGAAGTCATACATACTTCAACAAAAGATCAGATAGCTGATATGCTAACCAAAAGCTTGGATGGACCAAAGCTATAGAGATTCAAAGACATGGCAGGAATAAAGAAGATAGAGAAAGCCTCAATTGATGATTGAGGGGGAGCTGTTGGTGCAGAGCAATCAACAATTGAAGTTTTAATGAAGGTTTGGAAGTCAAGGACTGAAGAAAAATTCAAGTTGTGAAGCATGAAGGAAGAATACATCCAGAAGATGAAGAGATGTACACATATGTACATTAATACAGAGATAGCTCACTTATACTTTTGTATAGTCATGCTATTGTAAATATTTTCCTATATATACAAGTAAAAAGTCGGGGCAAATAAGAGAGAGCACGAGAATAGAGAAATCAGTAGTTGTATGAGTCATTAGACATCTTAGAAGTGAGTTGAGTCTCTCTCATCACTCAGTTGTAAATTTCTTCACGAATGGAAGAAAAATTGCACCCGATGTTTCTGAGCATTCTCCTTCTCTACTTGATCATTTCAAGAATCCTTTTGTAGATGTCTAATTTCCATAGTTAGTGAGTCTATGGTTAAAGTTTGAGAGCCTAATTGTAAACAGGCTGTGAGAATTATGAGTAGAAACATTCATATGTGAAGAAGTGTTCAATGGTTCTTGAAATAGGCACAAAATTTGATGTTAATGTTTTGGTCAGTTCTCCTTCTACAGTGTAAAGTTTTGAGCAAGCAAGCACTCAATCTTTAGGTTGGAAGGTAAGCTATGTGTGGTTAAAAGCATTTTCATAAACGGGTTCTAGATTGAGAGAACCAAGTGTTTAAAGTTATAGGTGTCTAAATCGACTTCTCAAAAGAGCAGTTTTAGACATAGGTAACTTGTAGAGATCATTTCTCAAGATATACTGAATATTTTGGAGTGATTCAACTTGGAGAAGGTGCACAAATTGTAGCGACACTTCTGCAAGGTTTCATAAAAAACTTTACACAATTGATAAATTAATGAGAGAGATATATGCAGCAG
>CM035425.1:145863981-146103981 GCA_020310875.1 Ceratopteris richardii | reverse complement strand
CGATGTACTTTTAACAGTGTAAATCGAGTTCGGAGCATGAGTTGAAATTTCAGCACTCATTTCTGCTTTCGTTGAAGTAAAGTTTTTGTCACTTTATTGTTCCTTAGTGAAATGGCGGGCAACAATGACTTGTTTGGCATGCTTCAAGATGAGAATAAGCTTGATGGAACCAGCTATCCAATGTGGTCTTAAATGATGAAGCATGTTCTTGTTGCTAAACAACTTTGGAACATAGTGGCAGATGTAGATCGAAGACCCACAGGTTCTTCTACTTCACAGTCTACTGTCACAGATGGAGCTTCTTCTTTAAGTACAGTCGTTTCTAATTCTCCACCTACACAAGAGCAGCTTAAATGGGATGGAAAAGATGCTTAAGCTCATGCATTGATTGTTCTTTCTATGAAGCGTCATATAGTTCCACACATTCGGTCATGTTCTACATCACGACAAGCATGAGACACTGTTGCTTCTTTGTATGATGTGCATAATGAAGCACATGTTGCACACTTGAGGAAGCAACTACAGGATGTATGTATGGTTCAAAATGAGTGAGTGGATGTGTATGTAACACGCATCAAGGACTTGAAAGAGCAATTGGCAAACATAGATGAGATCATTCCGGATGCATCTCTCATTTCTACATTGTTGAAAGGATTACCAGAATCTTTTCAAAGTTTTGCTACTACACTCCGTTTGGTTGAAAAAGAAAATCCTCATATGTATGCATTTGATGAGGTTGTGTCTCTTCTTTTTCAAGAACCGCAATCTAGAGTGAATAGGAGTGGTTTGATTGAGGGAACATAAGCACTTGCTATCTGACAAAAGGGGAAAAGCAAGTATGGTTCAGCTTTGGGTTCATCAAAACCAAAGCCTCAAGCTTCCTCTTCCACTCATTCCTCTAATGATGCCGATTTGCAAAAGAAGAAAACATGCAAATATTGTCGGAAGGTTGGTCATACTATTGATGAGTGTAGAAAGCTTGCTAAATGCAATGAAATGAAGAAGGGATCCGGCATGTCTATTGTTGAAAATTCAGCAAATGTAAAGAATGATGAAGCTAACATGGCTGAAGCTTTTTTGGCATGTGTTCTTACATGTCATTATGATGCTTCTTTGCATTCTAAATGTATGGTTGTGAGTGAGGCTGATTCAGATTGGTTCTTTGATAGTGGTGCTTCAAAGCACCTAACATCATGCAAAAGATTTTTAGCCTCTTTGAAGATGCACCCAAAGAATTACATGTGGTGTGTGCAAACGATGCCTCTTATCCTATCATTGGAGTAGGAGAAATTGAGCTTACAGTTGCAAATGGAGAGGTGATTCTGTTGAAAAATGCATTGTATGTGCTCAGTATCAAGAAGAACTTAATTTCAGTTCCTTTGATTGCCAAAGTTGGACCATGTACACTTTGTTGATGATAAGTGTATGGTTCATGATTTAAGCAATGGCGATGTTATCGTGATGTTCGGTACATTATGTAATGGTTAGTATCACATAGATACATACAAGAGGGCTGCCTTGAATGCCTTGGTTGCTCATACTTCTTCCATGGCTGAAATGGAGCTTTGGCATGCTCATTTTGGTAACTTGGACTTGAATAGTTTGCTTTACTTGCAAAAAAAGGACATGGTTATTGGTTTGCCTACACTTGAGTCCAATGAAAAGCATGCATGTGAAGGTTGCATTTTTGGAAAAATGCATCGTGCTTCTTTTCCAAAAGATAGTCATACACACACTATAAGAAAATTGTAGCTTGTTCATAGTGATGTATGTGGCCTCGTCAAGACTCCATCTTTTGGGAAGCATGTATATTTTGTTACCATCATTGATGATGCTACTCGCTATATATGGGTGTATCCTATGAAAGCAAAGAATCGTTGGAGTTAGGCATCTGCAGAAGCACTCCAACATCACAAGGAAGAAGAAGCTTGGAGCACAACACACAATACTGAATGTATTGCTAGAGAATGTACAAAGATAAGTAGCCCATTAGGGCAATAGGCATATATAGAAGCCGAGGGAAAAAAACCTCCGAAAGAGGGAAAAAAGTGCCCCGGCAGTCCTAGAGTGTTCACACACATCACTACCTAAATATATCAACAAATCCCCCTTGGGAGTGATGCGGTGAAGAAGTGGCTTGCACTGATGTATAAGGAAGTGTCAAGCTATGTGGAAATCACTCCACAAAAGGAAGTAAGCCCAAAGCTTTGTGGAAAGCTTGAAACTTCTCCCTAGGTAGAGCCTTCGTGAAAAGGTCTGCAATGTTCTCCTGCATGGGCACATATACACCTCAATATGCTTAGTGCGAGCATGGAACATAGGGTTCCTCGCAACTGCCAATCCGCTCTGACTATCACTGAAGATGGTGGTGGGAGAAGACTGACCAACACCCAAATCAGCCATAAGGCATCTGAGCCACACACACTCAACAGTACCTCTGAAAGCTTCCCTATAGTCAGCCTCACAACTGGAAGTGGCCACAGTAGGATGCTTCTTGTTCAACCAAGATATACATGAGCTACCAAGCATGAAGCAAAAGCCACTAGTGGACACACAAGTGTCATAGCAACCAGCCCAATTTGAGTCAGAAAAAGCATGCAAATCTAGCGAGTGATCCCCCCGTGGGATAAAACAACCCAAGTAGCTGAGTACCACTCAAGTAGTGAAAGATGCGCTTAACCGCCTGCCAATGCTTGACACCTCGGCAATGCATAAACCTGCTCATCTGTGAGACAGCAAACTGAATATCTGGCCTAGTAATGCATAAGTAAATCAGGCATCCAACAGCTTGCTGATAGAGGACAACATCAAATGCATCTCGAGCATCATGAAGAATCAATCATAAAGCTATCTCCATAGGAGTGGCAATAGGCTTACAATCTTCAAGGCCAAAATGCTGCAATAATGTGTCAATATATTTCGTTTGACACAAAGCTATTCCACCATCAACTTGCATAAACTGAATGCCCAAATAGTGATGCAAATGCCCCAAATCAGACATCTCAAATGAGGCATGCAAATCAGCCTTAAAATCAGTAATATGCTTCTCAATTGCACTAGTGAGAAGCATGTCGTCAACATAGACAACAATGATTAGAAGCACATCATTAGCACGCTTAACATATAAGGTTCTTTCAATTGGATTGTTCTTTAAACCATGTGCAATTAGATAGGCATGTATCTTATCATACCAAGCACATGGTGCTTGCTTTAAACCATATAATGCCTTCTTTAACCTGCACACCTGGTTTTCATGCCCTTTCTGCACAAAGCCATGGGGCTAAAAAACATACACTTCTTCATGCAAGTCACCATTCAAAAATGCAGTTTTAATGTCCAACTGATGTACATTCCAACCATGATGGGCTGCAAGTGCACAAATGCTCCGAACAGTAGTCATACGGCATGTAGGTGCAAAGGTCTCATCAAAATCAATGCCTCTTTCCTGTGCACAACCCTTTGCAACAAGCCTAGCCTTATACCTGTCAACTGTACCATCAGGTTTACACTTCAGCTTGTATACCCACTTGGTGCCAATGGCCTTCTTTCTAGGATGCAAGTCACATAAAGAACAAGTACCATTCTTCATTATTGCATCATATTCAGATTGCATAGCAGCCATCCAATTTTCTAAATTTTATGCTTCATCAAACGAAAGAGGCCCATTCTCATCACAGAGACTAGATGCAGCCATAGCATAGCAATCTGATGCAAAAAAGGCACTATGAGAGCTTGATCGAGTACGATATGACAGAAGTGCATCTAAGTTGCTATCACGCAAGGTCTGCACTAGCCATTTTGGCATAGTTCTTGCCTGCTCAATATCAGCTCTCTCATCAATAAGTGCATCATGTATATCTGCATTAGAAATGGAATTATCTGCATCATCACATGAAACCTGCAAAGGCTGAGAAGTTGCCTCATTAGGACCAGCACTAGACTGTCCACTTGTAAAAAGAGGTAGCAAAGTATCATACATGTCTTTGGAGCTAACAGATGTCTCCTTGGTATATGAAAGCAATGGCTGAATAGCATCTTCCAAAAAAACAACATCACGGCTAACCAAAATGTGTTTAGTCTATGGATGATACAGATGATAGGCTTTACTTTCAGAACTGTACCCAACAAAATTACATTTTACTACTTTATCATCCAATTTTCTGCGATGTTGTTCAGGCACTAATGCATATGCCAAACAATCAAAAACACGCAGATGAGCAACACATGGCTTGCAGTCATGCCAAGCCTCATATGGAGTGATAGTCTATAGCGCTTTAGTGGGACACTTGTCAGTACATCTGTTGCACACATGACAGCCTCAAGCCAGAAACTATGTGGTAAAGCCTGACTCTTGACCATACACCTCACCATCTCCATGAGTGACCTATTCTTTCGTTCAACAACTCCATTCTATTGAGGTGTATACGGCACTGTACACTGGTGTTTTATCCCACGTTCAACCAGAAATGTATTAAATTAGAAGACATATACTCCCCCTCGATCAGAACGAAGGATGCCCATTTTACATGGTGACAGATTTTCAGCCAAAACCAAAAACTGTTTGAAGCACATGAACACTTCGGACTTTGCCTTCAATGGATATACTCATGCATGCCTGGAAAAATCATCGATGATAGTCACGAAGTAAAGATAATTCCCAAAAGAAGGTGTCTGCATAGGACCACATACATCACTATGTACAAGCTACAATTTCTGAGTAGCTCGAACTGAACCACCTTTTGGAAAGGACGAACACTCCATTTTTCCCAAAATACAGCCTTCACAAACATGTTTTCCAGGTGCCTCAAGTTTAGGCAAAGAGGACACCATTTCAGATTTCTGTAGGCATAACAGACTAGCAAAATTTAGATGACCAAAGCATGCATGCCAAAGCTTTGCATCTGACATAGCCTGAGAATCATTTACTGCA
Source organism: Ceratopteris richardii (assembly GCA_020310875.1). Lineage (NCBI taxonomy): Eukaryota > Viridiplantae > Streptophyta > Polypodiopsida > Polypodiales > Pteridaceae > Ceratopteris > Ceratopteris richardii. The sequence goes on along the minus strand of CM035425.1, from coordinate 146,099,051 downwards.
CATGCCAAATCGTTTATAGATCTTTCATAGTCTATGAGCTTATACAACCTAGGACATAAAATGCCAGAAGTAATAATCACACTGCCATTTGATAGATCATGAACTATACACCTGTCATCAAGAAATTTCACAACCAAGCCAATCTTGGCTAATGCAAAAACTGATAATAGGTTCTTCTTGATCCCTAGCACAAATAAAGCATCAGACAAAGTGAAAGAACTACCATCAGCAATAGTCAAAATGATCTTACCAACTCCCATAACAGGATAAGAGGAGTTGTTGGTGCATGTAACAATATTCCCTATAGGGGCAGGCTCGAGTGAAGAGAAGAAACTACGTTGCGAGGTAATATGTTTGGTTGCCCCACTATCAAAATACTAAACATCTGAGTCAACTGCAGACATGCACTGCTCATGAGAAGAGGGGTCAAAACTAGAGACAGTAGTAAGCGCCCATTCTTCTTCCTACACAAGATTAGCAGACTCTATTTTTGGTGTAGAGGCCCCTGCAACAACCATACCCGCCTCTTTCTTCTTTGCCTCTTTGGCAGCCAGTTTTGGAAAGTTCTTTATGATATGATCATTCCTTTTATAGTACATACAAAACAATTTTTGCTTTTTTTATTTCTTCTCATCTTTATCTTACTTCTTCAAATATGCAGAACTAGCAGATTTGTGCTTACTAGTTGAAGAGCTCCATTTTCCTTTGCCCTTCTCACTAGCTAGGAAAGCTTGATCTGCAACTCGCATAATGGACCTGTTCTGCCTGGACTGATCTTCCTGCAATAGAATAGAGACTAACTCCTAAAATGATAAGGCATTTGGATTGCCTTTCATCATTACCCGAAGAGTAGAAGCAAAACTCTCATATGAATCAGGAAGACCATTTAGAACGGTCTGCACAAGTGAGCTATCTGGTATAACCTCATTAGCAAAAATCAACTGTTCCTTCAAGTCTTTGATCATCATTAGGAAATTGTCCATAGAATCACTTTCATTCATGTGCTCACTCTCCAAGTGTTTTCGGAGGTAAGCAACACGAGCCTCATTCCTAGCTTGGTACAATGTGGTAAGTGTATCCCAAGCATCCTTAGCTATTCTGCAAGAGCGAATGTCAGGAATAATGGCACGTTTGACAGACAAAGCTATCAATGCATGTGCCTCGGCATCTTTGCCATCCCAGCGAATTTGCTCTATAGTAGGTGCAGTAGAAACCGAAGCACAAACAGGAATATGCAGAATATCATCATCTTCGACACCTTCTGCATCAGCTTCAGTACCTGCAGTTGTTAGAGTTGTAGGTGTGATAGGACGTTTTTCGACACCCGACACAATGTTCCACAGTCCTTTTGCAACCAACACATGTCGCATCATACAAGCCCATAACGGGTAGTCGGTACCATCCAACTCATCCTCAACAGCCAACATATGGAATACATCATTGCTCTTAGCCATGGCCGGTGACTAAAATAGCATATAGAGCTAATCTTTCCAAGTCTAATCACTTAAACTGCTTGACTATACACAGAGCAATGTCTTTAGCAAGTAGAAGCTTACCCCCGACTTATTAGGAGATGTGTAGAGAATGACGAGAGACCACTTCGAGATGATTTTCTCCCAATTGGGTGAATGAAACTTTTTTAAACTTTGAAAGCTTGTAGTAGACACTGAGCTGGTTCCAATGAGCTATAGGGCATTGAAAATGATCAAGAGATCACTAAGATATGAGCAAGACAAGTACACTATTCTAAGAGACAATGGGAGAGAAACCAATAGAGATGCTTAATGATGTATATGTATTATGGAACATGCTTTTACAACATCATTGGCAACGAAATGATGCCAAATGATAGCGAGGTGAGTGAGCAATGAAGTGTGCTACTCAACCTCTACAAATGATCAATGAATGTCTCTCTCACAGAGTGTATTTGGCCACGAGATTTCTAAGTACATTTATAGATGCTTTCTTCAAGTTTGAATTTCGAAAGTCAAATGAACTTCCACCTAGACGTTCTTCCTCTAAATGAGGATATATTCTCTCATGAGAAAACTGGTACCATAAAGTTCTCCTAACCCCATGAGTTTAGTGGCTTTACAAGATTCGTCTAATTCAAGTGACTTTTACAAAGGTTAATAGTGAAACCATAAGCAATGGTTCATGTGGTTCTTCAAACAATTGCACATAGCTTCTTCAATGCCTAGCAAAGTGTGAAGGCTTGGCATCTGCTCGAACAAATGATAGTATCAAATTATGAGTGAAAACTATTAGACCTGATTAGGAATACATTTGCTTGCAATTTCTTTTTAGAATCAATATGGATGTTGACAAAGGAATGATAGGAAAAATAGAATTTCAAGGTAAACAAGGAGGATTGATTCATTTTCCATAAAGAGGTGTATGTTAATTCACGATAAGCATACCAGATAGAGATCCTCATTCCTCTATATGCATTCCTCTAAAACCTTTCATTTGAATAGGGGTTAATCCCTTCCTCTAAAAAAAAGCTCCAAAATTATGAAATCGACCACCATAAGTTCTACTTTATTCCTTGCAAACAAAAAACAAAGTTATAGTAGATTAATGGTTGTTCTTGAAGAAGGGATATATTAAGTGAAGAAAAAGTATGAATCTGAAAAAAAAAGACATAAAGAAGCTATAATTCGTCTCGAAGTCACTTTCAATCATATATTTACTTTGGGCATTATAAGGTAGACTTATGCATGAGTAGAATTAGATGATTTTTTTGGATGTTGTATAAGTGTACTTGCATGCAAATACGTATATGAAATCAAGATTGAGTTTAAAATAGTGAGAGATGATGAGTTTTACTTGAAAACCTAGCCGAGTTTATAAGTATATTTTGAACCTAATTTAAGTATTTGTTGAATGAAAAAGTGAATACTTTAACTTTAATTTGAAAATATCATATACAAATCAAAAGGTAAAGTCAAGAGGATTTGATACTACTTTTGTTCTCATGGTTTCTTGTTTGGCTCATTGGGGACAATCTGCATGTTTGGTGGGGGTGAATATCGGAGAGATTATTCCTCTCTTACTTGATGGGAGATGGGAAAAATGCTTTCGTCAAGATTTTTCAACTCTTAGTTGTATAGATCATTCGACTCTAATGCTTTTGAGTGCACATCTCAACAATGGACTACCTTTCTTGTGACAACGGACACTCAAATGGTGATTCTCATGAGCTTAGTCCGATAGTTGTGTCCATGTTATCAGGTTCAAGTTGGTAAATTTTAAGAAATCCTTTCACTTTGGTGCTATTTATAGGAACTATTGTAGATTAATTTGATATTGTAAAACTTCTTTATGGATTCAATATATGGTTACGTTATAATGTCCTTGCTTTGTGTAAACAAACTCATTAATTTACCTAGTTTATAAGCAATGTTGATTTTCACACCTCTAATACTATGTGTGTGTATCTGGATCCAATTTTCTTTGCAAAAAGTTTGGGAAACTTTTGACTGTTTAACATATCAAAACAAAAGAAGATTGGGAGGCAATGAAACCATTCAAAGCAGATTACGGGATGGGGTGCTTCTAAAAAGGGATTAAATGTACTAAGAAGAGAAGCTGCATGTTGTCATCAAAAGGAGCATCTTAAAGTAGAAAAGATGCTATTCAGAGAGAGATCAGGATTGTGGAAGATGAAAAAGATCAAGGAGAGTAGTAGTTGATAAATAAAGTCGGGGGAGTTTGGAGCACGAGAGGAAAGATCTTATAGGCGTGGTGAAATTACCAAGGAACACACAAGTGGTAATTTTGTGAAATCCAGAGAGGCATTGGATTTTGGTGCTGATACAACAAGGAGAAGAATGATAGGGAAATCAATGCGAGAATTCAGATGTTAAGCTTCTACTCAATAGAAACATGAAACTACTTTTGTGCATAGATGTGAAGAGGGAATTCTGCCCTTTCATTATGATTTCACAAAGACAATTTGTTCTATGCAGAATTTGTTCTGTGCACAATTTGTTCTCTACACCATTTCACCTTTGCTATCTTCTTTTTTGTTTGCTTATTCAATCCTAAGCTTTATGGAATTTCTGGTAGAAATGCTAGCGAAAATGTTAGAGCTAAAGGACTCATAATCTGATAGTCAACTGATGTATGTAATCTACTAGCTAGAGTCTACGAGCTACATCATAAATCGGATATGGCAACTGTAGTAGATCTTGTTCACAGAAAGCATAATGCTTATCTATTGAGGATTTGGTGGAATCGGTGTATATATTGCTCAACATTTTGAACTTCTTTGATGGAGCTGAAGAGCACTTTGAAGAAGCGGAAGACTTGCAAGTTTGAAACAACAAATTAATTTTTCAGATCAGTATTGCTACTACTTTTGAACATCAAGTCTTCTTTAGGCCAACAAGGTATGCGAAGCTATATGTAAAAGCATTATCATCTATTAAAACATTAATATGTAAAGGGAGATAAGAGTGAATGCATATTCCATAAATGCATGTGTTTTCCCTACTATTTTTGAATTAAGTGGGAAAGTGACATTTAACAAAGCTCATGTTGAAGGTCAATAAATTTGGATAAATGATCTGTGCTACAAAGCTCTTGTATAAATTTCAAGCGTTCTCTAATATCTATTTTGCAATGTCTTCATAATTCAATGCGTGAATGACTGTGAAAGCACCGATCAGGTTTTAAATGCTATTGAGTGAAGGTGTTCTAAGTTGTTATCTTTTCCAATCAAAGTTTCACATCATCATACCATATAGAGATCCTGGTTCCTCTCTATGGATTCCTCTAGAACCTTTCATTGGAATAAGGGTTAAGCCTTTCCTCTAAAAACAAAAGAGCTCCAAATTTATGAAATCCACCACCATAAGTTCTACTTTCTTCCCAGCAACCAAAAAGCAAAGTTATATTACATTAATAGTTGTTCTTGAAGATACGATATATGAAGTGAGAAAAATTATGAAGCTGAGAAAGGAAAAGACATAAAGAAGTTGTAACTCATCTCCAAGTCACTTTCAATAATTAATGTACTTTGGGCATTATAAGGTAGACTTATGCATGAGTAGAATTAGATGAATTTGGATGTTGCATAAGTGTATTTGCATGAAAATACGTATATGAAATTAAGATTGCGTTTAAAAGAGTGATAGATGATGAGTTTTACTTGAAATCCTAGCCGAGTTTATAAATATATTTTGAACATAAATTAAGTATTTGTTGAATGAAAAAGTGAATACTTTATCTTTAATATGAAATTATCATATGCAAATCAAAAGGTAAAGTCAAGAAGATTTGATACTACTTTTGTTCTCATGGTTTCTGGTTTGGCTCATTGATGACAGTGTGCATGTTTGGTGGGGGTGAATATTGGAGAGACTCTTTCTCTCTTACTTGATGGGAGATGGAAAAAAATCTTTCTTCAAGAATTTTTAACTCTCGATTGTATGGATCATTCGATTCTAATGCTTTTGAGTGTACATTTCAAGAATGGCCTACCTTTATCTTGTGACAAGGAGCGCTCAAATGGTGATTCTCATGAGCTTAATCTGATAGGTGTGTCCATGTTATCAGCTTCAAGCTGGTAAATTCTAAGAAATCATTTGACTTTGGTGCTATTTGTAGGAACTATTGTAGATTAATTTGATATTGTAAGACTTCTTTATGGATTCAATATATGGTTACGTTGTTATGTGTTTGATTTGTGTAAACAAACTCATCAATTTCCCTAGTTTATAAGCAATGTTGATTTTCACACCTCTAATACTATGTGTGTGTATCATGACCCAATTTTCTTTGGAAAACGTTTGGGCAATTTTTAATTGTTAAAGATATCAAGAAAAGAAGACTCGGAGGCAATGAAACCATTCAAAGCAGATTATGGGATGGCTACTAAAGAAAGGATTAAATGTACTAAGAAGAGAAGCTGCATGTTGCCATCAGAAGGAGCATCTTAAAGTAGAAAAGATGCTAATCAGAGAGAGATCAAGATTGTGGAAGATGAAAAAGACCAAGGAGAGTAGTAGTTGATGAATAAAGTCTGGGGACTTTGGAGCACGAGGGAAAAGATCTTAGAGATTCCTTGTATCTTCAAGTTCAAATGTAAATAATCTACCTGTCTTTTCTCCTTTGGCAATTCTCTTGAATCCATGTTGGGGATCCTCCACAAATGCTCCATATTTGTTATACCTAACCTTCAAACCCTTTTCCACAATCTATCCAACACTCATCAAGATTGTGGTAATTGTAGGTACATATAGAACCCTGCTCAATAGATTTCTATTTCAATTAGAGGTTGTTACATTTCCTAACTTGACCACTGAGTGCTTTGTGTCATCATCTGTTTGCACTTGGTGCTTTCCCTTAGGTTCCTCAAGGTTAAAGAGAAGAGCCACATTGCCTTTCACATTGTTTGAACATCTTGAGTCAATGTAGAAGAGATGCTCATCATTCATACCTTGCTATGAGGTCATGTTTATAATCAGAAGAGACTCCTCTTGATCATTGGTGTAATTTTTGTAGTCTTTCCTTGATTTGTAGCCTCCTTGGTAGTTGTTATTGTAATTGTTGTTGTAGTTGTTATTGTAGCCTTGATGATGGTTGAACCTTCCTCTTGATTGTGTGTAGCCACCTCTATGGAAACCTCTACCTCTCTAATTCATGAAGTTCCTATAACACTCATATGTGGTGTGATTTGATAAACCACAAATATTACATGGAGAAGAGTTGAAGGATCTCCCCTTACCTTGCTTAGCTGCTCTGCCTCTACCTCTTGACTTCCTACCTCTACTTACATAATTTGATTGAGAATTAGTACCTTCATCTTCTACTTTCTTCCTTTTCCCTTTGTCTTTAATCTTCCCTTTATCTGTGTATAGGGTAGAAGAATTATTACCTCTTGATGAATCTCCATTTTAGTTGAGCTTGGCTTCATGGTAAAGATTTACCCTATGAGTGTGGTAAGATCTGGAATCTACATGTCCATGTATAAGTCCATAGTAGTTGTGAAGCTTTCACATTTGTCATTTGCCTTGATACCTATTGACACTCAAGGTTAAGGATAAAGCATGGAAGCGCATCAAGGAAATGGACACAAAAGAAGAAGGAGCATGTAGGGAGGTCCAAAAAGCACATGTCAAATTTTCAAGAGAAATCCCTATCAAAATAGTGATTTTTATCACTAGAAACCATTGTAAATACCATTTTTCATTTTTGCATCTCCATTTTGTTCACGACAAGGACTCCTCGAGCTTGAGGAGTATTAGAAGTATCATCCTACAATGTTTCATAATTTGTAGACTCCGTTTGAGCCGCCAAATTAGCCCTAGAACCCAATTTTTAATTAGGCCAGACCCTAGGTATGGATAGGGCCAAAACCACTCAAAAAACTATAAAAAGGGCTGGAGAGCTCATTTTTGGCATTAGCTTGTTGTGGAATTGAGCTTAGAAAGAGAACTCTTTTGTAATCGAAGCTTTCCATTGTTCCACTCTTTGCTCTTACCTTGTTCGTGTGTGTGTGTATATGTGTGCACATGCTTCTGTGCTTTCACTCACACACTTGTGCCATCACTTGCTCATAGTCTTCATACTAGTTCTTACGTATGCGCGGATTGACATTTATGAGGTGAAGCACCTCACATTAGTACTTTCCATTGTGCTAGAGTGAAACCAAATTTGGCACCGTTTCCGAGGATGAGCGTGTGACAATAAGACGTAGAGTAGCAATGTTGGAAGGTAGAAAAATTCATCATTTTCTATTTAGTTTCTGACTTTTTCTCCATCTTCATCTTCATCATCACCACCATCTCCACCTACATTCATCTTCTCATATTTTTCTCATCTTTTGACTCTAGATTCACCTTGTTTTTCATTTGTGGCCGCGAGCAAGAAGCCTAGAGGGAATATAGAGCTAAAATGCTAAAGAAAGACACTTGAAACACTGTCAAAACACCAAAAACTTGAGCGACAAATCTCACACGTGACACGACCTGCACCAATTATCCTGAGTGTGGTATCATGGGTTTGGAGAGAAATTTTGCATCTACAGGCACATAAGAGTCACAAGGAGGACATATGGTACACATATTTACAAAAAAAATTGAATTTGGACTTCAAAAACTCCAAGTATCATGTCCGATTGAATTCAGGTATCAGGATACGAGAACTCTCGTGTATCATGATACTTGTCGAGTATTGTGTATCCTCTCCTCGTGTATCGTGATACCTCATGTGTATCGTATATCATGACCATCAGTTATCGTGTATCGTCGATACCTCTTACTTCTCGTGTATCACAATACCTTGGTATCGTGTATCTCCGGGTCGAGTATCGCATACCAAAGTATCATGTATCCCAAGGCTTCGTGTATCGTCTATCATCGATACTTGAGTATAGTGTGTAACGGATCCCTAAGTATCGTGTATCGTGACTGTCTCGTATCATGACACTTACGTATCGGGTATCATGTTGGTCATGTATCGCGATACCTAAGTATCATGGGTTCCCTAAGTATCGTGTATCGTGTATGGCCTAGTCCAAGTATCATGATATTTCCCAAGTATTGTGTATCGTGAAGTCCAAGTATGGTCACTTCTCAAGTATCGTGTATCATGTATCGTCTAATCATGTATCGCGATACTTCCCAAGTGTCGCGTATTGCCAAAAATGTTGGTATCATGTATCATGGAATTTCGAGTATCGTGTATTGTTTAGTTTAGATATCGTGTATCATGGCAAGGCAAGTATCGTGTATCACCTGCTCCCAAGAATCATCGATACTTCCTAAGTATCATGTATTGCCTATTCTAAAGCCATCCTCGAGAGGTCATGTTTCCTTGTTTCAACCCCCAGAACCCTGAACTGGCATAACTTTCTCATACGAGATCCCTTTGTTGTGATTTTTGGTTCATTGGAAAGATCATGGGGAGTACTAAAAAAACTAATAAGTGGATTATTAGATATTGTATTTTGTAGTTGACCCTCAGGTGGGACTAGGAACCAAGGGAGTTCCAAAGGATTTTGAGCAATACAAAGGGGAAATTTTGAACTAGAAGACAAAGCTTATGCACTTGCGATCTAGTAGACACTTAGGCAAGGATAGGCAAAGCATTAGATCATTTGAGGCTAGTCTCAACCATACAACCAAGTCTTGGGCTCAACAACTTAGTACTTATCCCTACACATTAAGTTCTCAAACAAGTGACTCATAAATGTCTTTTCGCATGCAGAGACCCACACATACCTCAGGTACTACTTATTTATAGACACTTGAAGGTCCCTATAAGACATAATTGGAGTATATCAAGACCAAGCAATTAGGTGCTTGCATCTATAAGGATGGCCTGAGACGATCACTAGTCCAACTCAAAAAATCTACACAAACCCTTTGGACTTGAACACCCCGTGGTCAAGTTTGAAGAGGGTTCATACATTGATAAGGAGGGTACTATGTATGTGGTTACTAGCTTACTTAATATGATGTTGGTACTGGTAAAAGAAATTAAATCATGTGAATATATTTTATTTGGATTGTTCACTTTCAATTATTATTCTATATATTTTTGTGTTTATGCATGTCATACATTGCATTTCATGATGTTCTAAGTCATTAAAAGAGGGTTTTTAATTACAATAATTAGTGATCAAAATGCTAGTAGGAATGTGTGCACTTGGGAGAGTATGTTGAGATACAATATGGTTGTGACGAATACCTAGATAGGAAATTCTCACTTGAAAGCTCCTAGTGAAAGATGTTGGAGAAGCTTGGAGAGGCTTGGAAAGATGAGTTGTGAAGTGGTGAGGTTGGTCTAGCAAACGAGCATAGGACTAGCCCTAGCTCTTTTGATATGTAAATTAGATCTTAAAGGCTTTTGGTTAGTGCAATAAATCATGATAGGTAGTTTGGAGCATCAAGAAGAAAAAAATGATGCAAAAGAGATAACTTGCACCTTGAATAGCTTATAAAAACCTTTTAAAAATGCATTGAAGTTATGAATTCAAACATTAAGAGCACCCAATAGAGTTAGAGTTGGAAAACGTACATGTAAGGGAGTTTCATATATAGGGTTGACTTGCTAAAGTGCATAAAATCCCTGATTTATATCAACCAATGAACGTACAATCACCTTAAGACTCATTGGATGTCATCTTGATTTTTTAGGGATGTGCAAACAATGACTGTGAGATTATAAAACTCAAATCCCCCTACACATACTAAGATACATGACTTGAAAATTTGGACACATAAACTAGAAAATTCTACCTTTCTAATGGATGCTCAAAAACATGAGTTGGAGATTTGTAGAGAGAGCAGCAATCTCTACAAGTTGACTAAGTGTGAGGAAAAAGAAGTGGAGAATAGAAGTGGCACCAAGCAATGATCAAAGAGTATATGTATTGCTTCAAATCAACACTCTAATCAACATACAAATCATTTGGAGTCTTTATATAGACTCTTAAGGATATGACTACACCTTTTCCTCATGAATTTGAATTCAAAATTCGGTGGGTTTGCTTATTCAGATTGATTGGAATCTTTTCCTACAATCTAGAAAAACAAAAAGTTGAAGTCATATATACTTCTTTATTGATTGATTGAGAATCAATCTCAACCACTTCTAGCTCATGGATTTTAGGCCTTTTACTCTTTCCGTTTTCAAAGTTAAATACCTTGAACCTTGCAAGATGTGATCATTAGTGATCAACCAATTAATACAAAGAAATAATGTGCACATAAGTGCTATTCTTCAAGGTACATATATGGCACCATCCAAATGATAGATTTGATGAAGATGATATCAACGTCAAGCATAGTGAAAGTTTGATGTTTCAACAACTCCCTCTCACAATAAAGTATACTTGAGTCTTCATTTTCTGATAGGTTGAATATCTACCATAGCTTTGTATCTACAAAGCTTTATCCCATCAATTGCCTTTGTCATCATCTCTGCTATTTGCTTCTCAGTAGGAACAAATGAAATGTTAATTTGCTTTGCAATAAGCTTCTCTCTTACAAAGTGGTAATGGAATTCTATGTGCTTTGTGCTTGCATGAAAAATTGGATTTGCAACTAGATGCAGCTTTGATACTCTTTAGGAGCATCAATTTGATAAACTTCATAAACACTTAGTTTATGGTTCAACTCCAAAGATGTACCAACAAGCATTGTGTTCTCCATTTAGAACTTGAAAACTAGGTCTTGAATGTATCTTCTTTGACTTAGATACATCCCTTCATCTGTATAAATCAATTGCATGCCTAGAAAATATGTAACCTCACCTAATTCACTGATTTTGAACTCACCTTAACACTAATTGGATGTCATCCTGATTTTTTAGTGATATGTAGACAATGACCCCAAGATTTCAAAGGTACAAGTTCTCTACAATTACTAAACCAAATAACTTGCACATTTTTACACTTAAAGTAGACACTAATACCTTTCCAGTGAATGCTTAAACACATGATTACAACCTCTATAGAGAGACCAACAATGTTTGCAAGTTGACGAGTCTTAGGAAGAAGGAGCAAAGAATAGAATTGGCACCAAACAATGATAAAAGAGTATATGTATTTATTCAAATCAACACTCTACTTAAGTTACAAATGATTTGGAGTCTTTATATAGACTCTTGAGAATATGACCATGCCTTTTCTTCATGAGTTTGAGTTTAGGCAACTTTGGTAGTTTAGATTGATTGGAACCTTTTCCTATAATCTAGGAAAAGATAAATTTGAATTCATATCTACTTCTTGATTGATTGATTGAGAATATATCTCACACTTATAACTCGTGGCTTTTAGGCCTTTTACTATTTTCTTTTATAAAAGTAAATACCTTGAACCTTACAAGAAATGATCATAATTGATAAACCAATTAATACAAATAAATGATGTGCACATACGTGCTATTCCTCAAGGTACATATATGGAAACATCCAAATGATGGATTTGATGAAGATCATATCCCCTCAAGCATAATGAAAGCTTGATGTTCCAACACAAAGGACAATGAATGCATTTTTTTATATAGATAGGCTATGTGTATTTTTTGAAGAGTATTAGCAAGTGAAATCTTGACTTCTTCTAGTACATATCTATAGATCATGAACTCTCATTAAGGCTTAGGCCTTTCCCCTTTAACAAAAATGTTGTAAAGATACAAGTTGTTACTTAATTTTAGGAACTTTATGGTTTCTTCCACATCAAAAAAGCAAAAGTGAAGAGAAAATAAAGAGGCACTACATTAAGGGTTGCTGCAAAGTGAAAAAGAAATGAAAATTAAAGAAAACGGAAAAGATAAAAAACAATATTCATGAATTAGATGTGGTCTCAAAATCACTTTTGAGAATTATTATGTAGGCTACACGAGGTTGATCTATGCAATAGTGGAGATAGTAATACTTTTTCTATAGGTGTATATTATCAAAACATAAGAACATTTATATAAAATAACAACTTACTTTGAAACTAGTCGGTAGGAAAGATTGTTATTGGAAAGCCTAAATGATTTCTATAGGAGTAGTTTGACTTATTTGTTTATGGTAGTATGCTCATCGAATGCGTTTCCAACCATTACATACGCACTTTGAAGTTTTCCTTATTTTTCTTAGAACCTACATTAGCATATGAAAAACCATGTCTTGAATTTTCAAATGAAAACATTGAAATAAAAACTATAAACTATGTTGAAAAGAATCTTGATGCAAGTCTATTTGATTTTGCAGGTTGGCCCATTGGGACGATGTGCAAGTTTACTAGATTCTCATTGGAAGGGAAAGCTTCTTGGCTTCAAGAACCAGAAAGACAATGGGATGGTTTCTATTGCACAAAATGTCTTGAAACAGCAACTATGAAACTCAAAAACTCCACTAGGATGAGATATCCTATCAATCCTAAGTATTAATCTACAATATTGCATGGTTTATAGTGTTGAATATATCTTTGACCTATCTAAATATGCTTTCATTTGTTATAGATATTTTTCCTTCTACTTTGGTGGATGAGGAACCCCTTCATAGCCTTATAGGTACTTTCTAGGAAATGCATGAAGATATGAGCATTTTTGTGGATTTTTGAATTGTTGATGTCATTTAATATGTGCTTGACCTATCTAGATATGTTTTGTTTGTGCTTTGGCTATATTTCCTTCTATGTATTTGGAAGAACAACCATTCCAAAGCCATACATGTACATTCTAAACATAGCATGAAATATTTAAGGCATTAGTCTTCCTGTGGCATTCATCATATATTAATGATGGTGTTTTCTTTTACGCACATGCATATGTTGTGCCCATTACATCAAAATATTTTGGAATTTTAGAGCTAAGAAAATTTATTATCTTATAGGTTTAAAGTGGGCATGGCTTAATGTATAGTGCATCGTATATTTCTTGTGTAGAAGATGGAAACATATACTTATGAATCAAAATTAAATTACATGATTTTTTAGATTTAAAAAATGTCAATATTGTTGTGGATTTCACTTAGATTATGAGAGTCTTTATGAACTATGAGTATTTACATAAGCTTTTGAATGTTAGATGGCACTTGGTATTTTCTTAAGCTATCTACGCTTTTTTTTTTTAATGTTTCAACTATGCCTCCTTATATGTTGATGGAAGGAACAACCATTTCATACTCTTAGAAATCAAATACATTAAAAATATTGCATGAATATAGTTAATTATTAGTCATTTCACATGTAGCTCCTCGTCAACTTTCTTCATGAAAGACTCCCTTGTTTGTACACACATACAGATGTTGTACCCAATGCACATAATGATTTTTTGAATTTAAAAGATCATCAATGCTTATTCTTGTCTCAGCCTAGAGTGACCAAGTCACATAGAAAAAAGGGAAATCATCAAATATTGTTTTTCTATGTGATGATTTCCCTTTTTTCTCTTAAATAGGTTTAACGCAAAAACAAAAGACAAATACAATAAATTTGAAGGAAGTTGCAAAAAAGGCTAATTAGGTTGTTATTCCTTTCATGCAAGATCCACTCTCTTTTATCTTGTTATTCTAGAAAATGAACAACCTCCAGTGTTTGAAGGGTGGACTCCTCCCAAAGTTGTTATTCTCCTAACCAAGCAATCTATAGATCTCTCAATGAATCAATCTTTGGAGGACCAATTGGAGTTAATAAAACATCTTTCCTTCCAAATTTTGTAGATGCTTGTGCTTTTCATTACATTCAAGAGCATCACCAAGTATGTCTTATTTCTTGCTGATCGTTTTGTTCTACATGAGGAATGTTTTCACATTCTTCAAAACTAAGTATGGACATGAGAGAAAAAGTTCTCTGATATCTTCTCTCTTGCTAAAACTTCTGAGAAAATCTAAAGATCTTTCTAGATCTATAATTGTTCTATAAATACTTTACACCATGGAGGAGCACCACAAGTCTTGTGATGATTTCTTGCATTTGCAAGCACTCGAAGTTGTTCAATCATTGATATTGATAATTTCAAAATTTTGTAAGATTTGATATTTGTAATCAAAACATGACTACTTTCACATTTTTGGATTCTGGAAATGTGCACCTTGATGTGCCTTCATGATTATTCAATTTTCACTTTTATACATAGTATGTTCAAGTTCACACGCATTTTATTGGTTAATGTTCTCAATAGATGGCCATTTATGATATTTGAAATTACAAATCATAGAACTTAAAAAGTTCATTCATGTCAGATATACTTAATACTTAATCCTCAAGTAACCAAAAATGATCCATTTGTGCTCTAAGTTATGATGTACCCATCATGAGGAGAAACCACTTTGAGAGCATTAACATCCATGGAACCCTAACTTCTAAGCTAGATGAGATTTATATGTCAACATTCATGGTAATAGATGGTCTTCCTGATCAAGGCCATGAGGTAAGTGTGGCATAAAATTTTGGGCCATTGGGTTGATGTTCAAGGTGAAAATAAACACCCTCTAGTGCCATGGAAGTTTCCCATATAACCTCAATGGGGGGAGTGCAAAGGGGGTTTTTCTGCATTCTATGGGGTTTGGTGGCTCAATAAGACTTCCATTCAAGATGTTATTAGAACATAAATTTGGCAAACTATTTTATCTCTCTTGACTATGTTTGTCTATATTGGCACCCTTGCATGGCCTCAAAAGCACTATAAAAAGGGGAGCGAGAGAAACACGAGATAGGCACATGCAAAATTTTTGGAGAGGCCTATCCCACATTTCTATGGCTCCCCTTTTGTTGGTGCTTTTGAGGCCATGAAAGTTTAATTTTAGTGGATATGAAACTTTATTATTACAAATTTAAGGGTCCATAAAACTCATTATGTGCTTAGCTCAATTTAGCATTGGAAATATGGTTTTATAATGATAAATGATTTGCTTTGCATATAGAACATGTTGAATTGATTGAATACAATCGTGGAAAATATGATATATAACAATGTGGACTTGAGCATGTGTAAGAAAGATTCTGAAATAGTACATTAATAATAACATGATTTCAAATTACAACATATCTCTTCAAGAAGAATGATCACATGGTCATATATGGTCCTTTCTAGTTTTTTGGATTGGATAGTTCATCAATTTCCCTAAAATTTACAAGAAACAACTTTTACTTCCACCATTAGTCACCTTCCATGACATCAAAAGCACTAAATAAAGGGCAGCCACAGAAATGCAAGATAGATCTCTGCAAAAAGTTTGCAGAGGCCTATCCCGCATTTTTGTGGCTACCCTTTTTTTTTATGTTTTTTGAATTCCTCAAAGACTAGGTGTCCGAATCAGACATATAGACAGACCATCTTGGGGTTTTGGCACGTTTGTGATGTGATGGTAGGATTCATTTCTCCCAATTGTGAGGCAAACATGAGATATAGAATTGTTCATAGAGTTTAAGGTTTAGGATGGATTCTTTTATGCCTGTGACATGGAACATGTTATGTGCGCAACTTAGTTGACCAATGGAAATACGAGTTTTGAATCTTAAGTGATTTGGTTTGCACACATAACATCATGAATTAAGTGGATACAATTGTGAGAGATGATATAGATCAATGTGGACTTGAGCATGTCTAAGAAAGATGATGAAAAAAGTAGATTATCATAATGGAAATTTCATTTTACAAAATGTATCTCTTCAACAAGAATTATTACATAATCATGTATGGTCCAATCTAGATTCTTGGGTTGTATAGTCATCTTCACATGAGCTAGACACAAGTTGACATCTTTCAAAATAGAAGGAATGCATATGTTTCCTCTTAGATGGCTTGAAGTGATATTGATTATATCCATAGTCCAATGAATTAAATTTGAAGCACAAAGGATCTATAATGTTTCCTCACTTTTTTGTTGCTTTCAAATTACGAGCAACTTTATTCTATGCTACATTTGATTTATGATGTGGTTGATAACGCTTATTCTCTTACATGTATGCCTTGATTGACATTGTGGCAGAAGGAAGAATGATATTCTTCTTGTTATTCTATTACATAATGAGAGTACACAAGAATGACCTAGTAAAACAACAAAACAAAATTACTAGATATCACAAAGAATACATAAAGAAAACCTTGATATCCATGAATTAGTGAGTAGGTTAGAAGAAAATATGCCATCAATCTTGGTAGATATATTTAATACAACTCAAACTGTTCCTCACTTATATCAGTGTAACCACTACATGGTACAGAGATGAGAAAGTGGTACATGTTATCCTTGATGATCACATGTTGAGCTTGATATCTGAGTGCATTTCTTAATTATCCAAGAGTCTCCTGAAATAACAAAGAATCACCTTTTATAGGTTCAATCCGCAATGGTCATTTTAAACTTAGATCCATACTAAAACTATCAAGTGGGTTGCTTAATAGGAGATATGTGTACATGTTTACTTGAGTAAATGCTAATTGACTTGATTTATGAGCTTTATAACCTCTTGAGAAAGGTTCTCTCTCGTGTGTTTCTATAGGGGTTGAGCCCAAGATCTCCCTCATCCAAATCTCAAACCATAACCACTACGCTAATTCATTCCTTGGTTAAAACTTCAAAAACTCTTAATGTTATCTTGAATTTCTCTCTAGCCAAGTTACTTCATAACACCATTCCTTACGTATTTAAATTCTCTGTTCAAATATTTAAAATGCTGATAATATATAAAAGTAGATGGAAAACGTTAAGAAGAGAAAAATTAAATTTACTAATATACTCAACCACCTCTAACTAATGCTAAAAAATAGAGTTTATTGTGAAAAATCTCCTAATATGAGGGAAAGTGCACATGATTAAGCATGTTCAGAACTAAATGCTTTTTCATGTACTACCTAAGCAAAACAAAGAATGATTCATTGATTTGATACAAATTATGAAACATTCTCAGCTATTCCTTTAATCATGTCTCTTTGCTTGGTTTGTTTTATGTACACCTCTAGAGAATGGTAACCATGTTGTGCAATCATTTAGTCTTATTTTAAGAGGTTTGTCAAAACAAAACTGTTAGAAGAAGCATTTTTTGAAGGGAAATTATTTGTAAAATATCAAAAATTTGTGGAAATATTTATACAAATGACGTAAAAATGAGGAAGAGTCTTCCTCATGTAAATTAGAATTACATGTATTTTTTCTAGAATTTTTGGAAGCTCTTTGATAGCATATTTTTATATTAGAAGGGAAAAGATTCAAAATTCAAGTGTGAAAAGGGACACTTGAAAAAGTATAAAGGATAATTTCCTTTATTTTGAGAGGGTTGGTTCTATTAATGTTGCTATCCAAGTAATGTGAAGAGCTCTCTTGTAGAAAATCGTGTTTCTCCCTTTCATGTTCTTTCCTTTGATTTGTTGAGTCTATTCTTTGTGTGATCCATGGAATTTGTAAGCTTCAGTTGTGTATTTCTAAGTAAGATGTATGAAGAAAGGTGATTCTCAGTGTATTGAGTAAGAAAGTGCAGAAGAACAAAGCTGGAAATGGAATTTCTCAGTTTTTACAGAATCGCAATTGTCTCGTCTGTGTGATATAGGTACTGTTTTTTAAATTTTACTTCATAATTGTATTCTACAAGGAAAATGGCACACTTTAGACAGAAAGATCATTGAAAATGCTGATATAGAACTCAAGATAATCAAAACCCTACATATTTCTCTCCTTCTTCATAATTTCTCAAAAAAACAGTCATCTCAAACCTCATTCTTGGATTCCGTTAACTAGAAGGGGTTGTGGTCTTTGCATACTTCCCGGATTGACAAATTAAAGATGTGTAGTTGATCTTTTGTGGTATAATGATTGGAGAGGACAACTTCAAAGGGTAACAACAAATATTTGTTGGCACCGTTGCCGGGGAACAAAGCAAAAGCTTCATTGAAGTTTTGGACCTTGCTGGATCTTCCATTGTTGATGGTATTTGAACACATTGAAAAGGTAATACTCTATAATCAAGAAAGAAAAATGAAAAGATAGGTTTCTTTGCTTGTCTTTTGGGAAAAGAAAGCATGAGTTAACCTTATGAGATAAAGAATTTGTGAAATTCTTGCAAATTGATAGTTGCTCATACCTTTTAAGAGTAAGAGTGTGTGGAAAAAAATTGAATCAAGATTGCTAAAGGGAAGGTAAAATGTGACTATCTTTGCATATTTAGAGTGCTTTTTGACTAAGTACCAAGCAAATTTGTTTATCTTGGAAAAGATGACATGATTGCAATGAGGAAAGTCAAGTAAATTAGCTATGTGAAAATTGATAGAGCCATTTGTTTATCCAAGGTAAAATAATAATCTTGAGAAAATATTTATTTTCCTCTTGAAAAAGAAGGTGTTTGAGTTTATCTTTGCATGAATTGATACTTGTACTTCTTAAGCACATGTTTTCTTAAAGAGCTCTACTTCCAAATTGACTAGATTGCAAGCATCAAAGAATATAACCAATCATGAAACAAAAGATCAATGGATCTTGGAAAAAGAAAACCCTAAGATAAGTGTTTACCTTGATTTAGAGTTGAAAATACTAAAACGTTTTCATAAAATCCATTAAAAATTCAAACAAATTTCTTTTTTCTTAGAAAGTTGGACAGGAGGATTGTTGTTGAAAGTGGAAGGGGAATAGTTAAAGAAAAAATCTGGAAATTGAAAGAAAATAAAAAATATCTAGAGTAAAAGTTGCTGTTAAATTTTTTTTTTTTTAATTCTTGGAATGAGTTTTGGTGGTGTATAATTGCAGGTGACCAAGTGATCTGGAGTTGGTGAAGAACATTGGAGAGGACAACTCCAAAGGGAGTTGTCCTCTCCAATCATTATAGCACAAAAGATCAACTACACATCTTTAATTTGTCAATCTGGGAAGTATGCAAAGACCACAACCCCTTCTAGTTAATGAAATCCAAGAATGAGGTTTCAGATGACTGTTTTTCTGAGAAATTATGAAGAGGGAGAGAAATATCTAGGGTTTTGATTATCTTGAGTTTTATATCAGCATTTTCAATGATCTTTGTGTCTAAAGTGTGCCATTATCCTTGTAGAATACAATTATGAAGTCAAATTTCAAAAACAGTACCTATATCACACAGACGAGACAATCGTGATTCTGTAAAAACTAAGAAATTCCATTTCCAGCTTTGTTCTTCTACACTTTCTTACTCAATACACTGAGAATCACCTTTCTTCATACATCGTACTCAGAAATACACAACTGAAGCTTACAAATTCCATGGATCACATAAAGAATAGACTCAACAAATCAAAGGAAAGAACATGAAAGGTAGAAACACGAATTTCTGTAGGAGAGCTCTTCACATTACTTGGATAGCAACATTTATACAACCAACCCTCTCAAAATAGACGAAATTATCTTTATACGTTTTCAAGTTTCCCTTTTCACACTTGAATTTTGGTCCTTTTCCTTAAATATTTCCATAAATTTTTGATATTTTACAAATAATTTCCCTTCAAAAAATGCTTCTTCTAACATTCTTCACCTCCTAGACATTTTGGCTCCTGACAAAAAATATTCTTGCAGATAAGGAATAAGAGCTTCCTTCATTTCTTTTTTCTTTGATAAACCTCTGACAATAGATCATGACTTCTCCTTTCTGTAATGTTCAAATTATTCACCATCTCAAATAAAGCTTTTCTCCATTGTACTGTTGTTTCTGGTTTGTCTATCACATCTTTTTTTAGGTATTCAGTATATGCAGCTTCATAGGCAGTGAGTCTGCATTTTTTAACTACTGATAAATTCCCAAAGATTTCTGACTCTCTTTCAAAACACCCATAATCAAAAGCATCCTCAAAAATTTGAAGATGATGGCTACCCAAAAATATTGTTCTACTGTAATAAGCCATTAAGCAAATCCTGTTTGGAGTTTCACTTAGATGAAAGAGTAAAGCATTAGTCGGTGAATTGAATCCAATATAGTTGAGAGTTCTCACATTTGTATCTGTATATGTTTCTATACATGCCACTATGAGTCGCATCACTCTGATTAATAGAATGCACGTTGGATCATTTACATCTTTATATGTAGATATAATAGACTCTGCTGTTTCAATCATATACTTCATTGTTGGCCATGTTCTTGCTTTAGGTCCTGCTAGCTTTGGAAAGTTCAGCCATTTTGCTCGAATCTGCCCTGCATTTCGTCTTTCCCAAAACACTAACCATTCTCTTCTCCTTGCTACTCGGCAATAGGCTGGATTGATCTTTAGCTGCAAAGGTGCCTCTTTCCAAATTTTCCTACACTCCTTGTTGGCATCTAACCACCTGTTCCTCCATTTAGGATTAGCCTTTTCAAATAATTCCTTAGTGACATTAATATCCTTTTCATATTCCAAATAATTGTTTGGTGGTAGTCCTACCCTTGCAATCTAGTAATTTTTAATACTCTCCATAATCATACAAAATGGTATACCTAGACCATCTGCTGCCCAATGGTGTTGATCTAGGTTTACTTCTTTATTGAGAGCAGAATTCACAATCTGTTCTTCATATTCATTATGCATTTTTCTTATAAATTCCATTCTTGATTCCCTATTTGTTAAAAGCTTTTGAACAAACTCATATGAATATTCTTCAATAGCTGCTTTGTCTTCATGTTCATCAAGATTTTGAATTTTGTCAACTTCAGCTCCTTCCTATTCCTCTACTTGTGTAGTCAATACCTGTTCTTCAACCTGTTTTTGTGAATCTTCCAATTTTTTCTATAGCTCCTCCACCATCAACATTAGTCCTCGATTCTGGGATATCAACAATTCTTTCTCTGATTTCCATTCACTTCTTTCTTTTTCCATATTCAAATGTAATTTACTCCTTTCTTCTGTTATATCCAGATGTAATTTGTTGTATCCTCTCATTGCACTTGCAGCATGTACACTGGCCTGCTTCTCCATTTCTTTGACCTCTTTCAATTCTTCTTGTGGCCTTAGCTCCTCTCTCTCATTCTGTGTTACTTGTACAATCTTACTCTATTCTTTTATTTGGCCTTCCTCCATCAATAATCTGTTTATATCTTCATTTTCTTTGACCATAATCTGATATGAACTTTGAAGAGTTCTAAATCTACCTTCCATTTTCTTCAGCTCCTTTTCAACTTTTCTACTATGCTCCATCTGCTTAGCACATTTATCTTCAAGAAATTGAATTTTACTTTGTTGTTGAACCTCCAATTCTTCTAATGAGATTATCCTTTTAGTCAAATCTTCATTTCTTCCCTGAACAATCCTTAGTTGTTCCTCTAACTGTTCCTTTTCTTTCTTTTGCTCATTAATAATTCTACTGCCTTTCACAAACTCTCATTCAGCCACCATTCTTGATATAATCATATTTCTACTCGATGGTCTGAATTGCTCTATATTACTCATGATAACTTTACAGGCAGACCTGATCTCCTTGGATATCCTTTCTAACCTAGCTTCTAGCTCCACTTGCTTCACTTCTATCTGCTTTTCCTCTTTGCATTCATTTTCTTCTTCATCCTCTTCCTCATATTCTATAACCTAATTCTCCTACTCTTCATAGCCCTTTTCTTCTTCCATTTCTTCTGCCTTCTTTTCCTCAATTTCCTGTTGTTTCTCTTCAATGACCTGTCTTTCCTCTTTCTGTACTTTGTTATCCTCAATTGACGTTGAGTCACTCTCTGTTGAGATCTTTATCTGATCATTTAATTGTTGCTCCTTTTGTCCTTCCTCCTGCTCATCTATATCCATAAGGTCTAATTCTTCTTCTTTTTCCTGGTCACCTGTATGTGTGGATTTTTCATCATGTTTAAAATCACAAAGTACTCTGCTTTATTTGTGTTTCTGTTTTCCTCTCTTTAGTCTCTCTTAAATCCATCTTTTCCAATACTCCCTCTGTTTCTTCAATTTGACCTTTATCTTCTTTATTGTGCAGTGGACTGCATATCTGAGCTTCCTTTTCCACTTCTAGCTTTTCCTCATTCAGTTGGGAATAAAGTTGCTGAGATGGTTTTGTCCATATTGCTTTGAACCCTGTTCCCACCAATCCATTACTGAATTCTTTCCTTGCTTCAAGTTCTTCTTCCCCCATTACTGCTTTAACTTTTAATATCCTTTTTTCCTCCCCAGGACTAACTTGTTTTGCTGCTTCTTCATGGACCTCTATTCCTTGTGACTTTTGGCTCAAATCTTCTGGTGTTTTGCTTTTTTCAGAGGCTTGTACTGCCACTATTGGTGTGCTAGGTACTGAGAAATTTAAACTTTTCAAAAGGAAGTTCTCAATGTCACTTTTTGAATCTGAAGAAAACTGTGAGGAACTAGCTATTGTTTTCTCCTCATTCTTCTCTTCTGATGATAATGTTACTGACTCCTCCATCTGTACATGTTCAGCTGCCTTACCCTTATTCTTCTTGGTTAGCCTCTTTTTCTGCACAGGTTTTTTCTTAACCTTCTTCTTCAGTACCACTGTAGTTCTGATTTCAGGAGGACCTTGTAACTCCTTGAAATATGCCAACAATTCCACTTCCTTTTTAACAAACAACTCTTTAGTTTTTGCAGCCATCATCTGATCATGTAGCTCTTCATAATGTTCCACTTCTTCTCGTATCCAATCAGTTGCTTTGCATGAATAATTCTCCAACATCTTCTTATATTGGGCTTCATAAATTGCTCTTTTATCATTTCCCTAAGTTAGATAAGCATACAACTATTCCTTACTTGTTTGAGATGGATGAGGTTCCTTTGAGGACTGTACTTCCTTTTGAGCAGCTTCATGCTCTTCTTTTGATGCTTCCTCTTGTTCCAATTCCACTTTCCTGGGATCCAATCTTCTCTTCTTTACTGGAATAACTTCTTCTAATACCCCTTTCCTTTTCCTTTCTGCTCCCCTCATGCTTGTTGGGGCTTCTGCTTCTCTTATCGACATCATCTTAGAAGGACTTTTAACTCCTGTCATCAAGCTCCTGAAATATTGAGCTTCTGGAGCCAGTTTCAGCTGATCCTCCATACCTAAAACATGATATATAATCCTTGTTTAGAATTGTGCTCCATTCATGAACTTCTTCTTCTCCCAATGCTTTGCTGCTTCCTTCAATTGGTCATGGATGTAGGGAGTTACATCCATTACTCCAAAGGGTTTGGTCCTGTCTTTGTTATTAATCATAATCAGTGTTACTCGTTTCGGCATGGTATATCTTGGCAGCTTTGGAAAACACAAATATTGAAGAAACATCCTGATAGCATATTCTTCTTTCTCTTTCCCTTTGAAATCCACAAATTTGGAATATCCAACATATGTTGCTTTATTCTTCTTGACAAAACTATTATCCAATTTAGTTCCCATGGAATAGAATTGGAGGGATGCCCTGATATGTTATGCTTTTATAGTGATTTGTACCTCTTTGTTTTCTTTGTTTTTGACTGAACATCTGAAATATGCTTCATTACCTTTGCCAACTTCTAACAGACTATTCATCACCTATGATACTCTCTCAAAATCTACAAAGAAAAGAGGTTCATCCAGCAATCTGTGTAATCCCACTGCTTTCCATCTTTTATAATTAACCCAAATATTTCGAAATTTGTAAAATTCCTGGCATAGCATTGTATACTTATGACCTCCAACTCCTACTGTGAAAATATGTTGTCCAATGATACTGAGGGTTTCCTTCAGTTCTTTGGCTATCTTTTCTACTTCTAGGATATCTTGTTCTTCATAAGACTCTAGCTTCACCTTTTCCACTATTGCTTCACTGTCTAAGAACCAATGTCCTCTTGACAAAGTTAAAGAGTCAGCTTTGAAGTCATGAATAGGCAATTCCTTTGGGTTCACCATTCTGGAAAAATGTATCATAAACATTGAAAGAAAACTCCACCCACATGAGTCACAAAAATCATAAAAGAAATCACATTTCTCTTGAGATGTAATGAGAAAAAACAAAATAAAATCTCAAATGAATCCTGACTTCCTTATTTGTATCACAGATATAACTCAATTCAAGTGTTCATTACATGTGTAGCAAGATGTTTAGTGCTCTCTTAGCAAGATGTCTAGTGCTCACTTCCCTTATCTCTTTTTTTTCCGTTTTAATAATAAAAAAAATGAATGAATTTTTAAGAAAATTTAGATTTTTATAGGAAAAATAATTAAACAATGACTAAAAGAATAGTGACTGCTTTTAATCCTGCCAAATTATAACCTATATCTTGCTCGTGCTATATAACCTTATGTAAACAAAAGAGTTGTTATTTTTTCTCTCTTTTTCTTTCTCTTTTCTCTCTCTTTTTTTTTTAATAATTATAATTTGCTCTTTACTCTCTTCCCCTCCTATTTCTTTTCCTAGAAAAAGGATGGTGTAGAGTAAATGGAAATAATTTCCAGGATGTCATAATTATTTTTTGATAATGTCTGAACTCTTTAATA
The DNA here is from genome assembly GCA_020310875.1 of Ceratopteris richardii. Classification (NCBI taxonomy): domain Eukaryota; kingdom Viridiplantae; phylum Streptophyta; class Polypodiopsida; order Polypodiales; family Pteridaceae; genus Ceratopteris; species Ceratopteris richardii. The sequence goes on along the minus strand of CM035425.1, from coordinate 146,074,214 downwards.
AGAATCCAAGGTGTGTATCCGATGACCATTTGGCCCTTTCCTTCATTCGTGACTCATCATGCTTTTGCACCATTCTTGTATCTTGATTCTTATTTTCTCTCCATTGAAGCAGATCTGATTTTTTTCACCCAATAATACTTGATTCTTGTTGACTTTGTTCTAAGAATAAAACAATCTTCTTTTGATAAAGTGTACTTGGAAGTTTTTTGCTTTCATATCCATTTACTTTTGGAAATTTGTTTTGATGAGCAGTGCTTGTATGTACTTTGTTTCCACATTCTTTTTGTCTTGATGCCTAGATGCTTTTGATTATTCCGCACTTTCCACCTTTCTTCTGTCTTTTCAACACCTTTGGTTTCTTCAATTTCCTTTGTCTGAGTCATCGATATCGTGTTGATTTTCTTGTTCTTCATCACTCAATAAAAATATTAAAAACCTTTTGTCATTTATTGTCAATTTAAGCTTCATGTTTTCAAAATCCAAAATTACTTTACCCTGCCTAAGCCATGGTTGTCCCAAAATCAGTTTCTCAATCATCATATGATCAGGCCATTCTTCACAATCTATTTTCATATATTCTTCATTGAACTTAAATTCAATAGATGGTGAAGAAAAACTTTGTGTTATCTGTCCTTCCAATGTTTTGATAAATGTTTTACTCTTAGTTCTTTCAAAGTTAAACTTATCCAACAAAACTAAACTAATCAAATTAACTTGTGCACTTGAAACTATCAAAACCTTGATCTGCTCATTATAAAAATTCATTGTTATAACAGGCAAGTGCTCTCTCACTCTCAAAGGTGTTTCACACAAGAGAACTTCTCTAAACTCCTTGACCTTTTTTATTCTTTCCTTTGCCTCCTGTTGAGCCTCATGCCTAATTTTTTCCTCGTCTTTTTGCCTATTTTGAGCTTGATGTATTTTTCTCCATTCAGAAACAGTTAATGGAAGATCATACCTTTTTACCCTCCATCCACTTATGAAATTTGGCATGATTTCTCCATCTATATTAGCTAACTGGATAGCTCCACTGTTACTGATTTGATTGATAATATAAGGCCCATGAGCTTTCTTCTGAAACTTTTTCTGATGTTCTTTTATTGTATATGCAAGAACTAGATCTCCTTCTTGCAAATCTTTTTCTTTAATATGAACATCATGATAAGCTTTCTGCCTTCTCTTGTCTGCATATATGCTCATGATTGGTTGAAGTCTGGAAGCTCCGAGTTTTTCCAATTCCACCACTCTCTGAGATAACTCATGTCCAAACGATTTGTACTGATTTCCAACTTTTAATGTTGAAATGAGAAATTCTAAAGGTAGAACTGCATTTTGTCCATAAACCAAATTAAATGGTGTGGTTCCAAGTGCAGTTTGTATGCCACTCTATAAGTCCATAAGACATGATTAAGTTGTAAATCCCAATCATTCCTATTTGTGTTTACCAACTTTGACAAAACAGTGCAAAGTACTTTATTAGTACTTTATGCTAATCCATTGGCTTGTGGATGATAAGGGGCTGAATTCGTATGACTAATCATGAAATGCTCAGTTATGTTTTCTATTATTTGGCTCCAAAAATGAGTCCCCCTATCACTTACCAATTCAATTGGTAATCCAAAGCTGGTGATAATATTTTCATAAAGAAATCTTGGAGTAGTCTGATCATCATTCCTTTTTGTAGACCTGGCCTCTGCCCATTTGGTCAAGTAATTTGTGGCTACAAGTATATATTCAGCATGAGATTGTTTTGCTGGAGGATGTATAGGCCCAATGAAATCCAACCCCCATTTACTAAATGCTCTTACTGAAATAAGTGGTACTAATGGCATATTGTCCCTTTTACTTGGTTGACTCACTCTTTGACAAATGTTACATCTTTTCACATATGTTCTTGCAGCACGAAATAGATTTGGCCACCAAAAACTAGAATATAATATGATTTTAGTAGTCCTTTTACTTGAAAAATGTCCTCCTGCCACTCCATAATGTGCCATCTCTAACATTTCCATATACTTATTTTCAGGAACACTGATTCTTAAATATCCATCCATCCCTGTCTTGTACAATTGTTCTCCTATCAATTGATATTCCTCAGAAATCATTTGTAAATTCCTTGAGTTTGCACTAGCTCTTACTGGCTCTCCTTTCTTATTTCTTTTCAACTCCTCAATTATATTTGCACTCCAATCTGGATTTTTCTAAAACCAATACAAAGTTGTAATTTCTAACTTTTGTAAAGATTGGCATTCCCAGCAGTTGGAAACATATTTTTTTACATCTTGTATTTTATTAGGCCAATGTACTCCCATCCTATCGAGATTGTTTAAGGTGACTATCACGAAAGCATGAGTACAAGGATTCCAACAATGAGCTCTTCTTAAATACTCATGCTTCTCATCTTCTGGAGTACAATATTCCAATATTCCCATATGATTGAGATGATACAAATGTCCAGCTAGTAATACAAAATTCCTACTTTGTAATACCAGATGTGTGTTGTTTCCAGATGTTCTGCATGGTCCCATGGTTAGCAAAGGTACTAAAGTCATGGCCCATTCAGGAATACTTTCTATTTTGAATAGATATGCATCTGGTAAGTCATCATCTAAAGGTGAACTTGGCTCTTTGGTTTGGATTCTAGACAAACGATCTGCTCTTAAATGAGTTTGTCCTTGTCTGAGCACTACCTCAGATTCAAATTCCATCAGTAGGAGGAACCATCTGCCTATCCTACCTGTATGGCATGGTTTGTTTACTAAATAGAGTAAAGTTTGGTGATCCACAAAGAATTTAAACTTGTTGGCTAAAAGATAATGTCTATATTTTTTTACAGCAAATGTCATTCCCAACCCTTCCCTCTCAGTGGTTGTATAATTTTTTTCTGTTGAATTCAATTGCCTACTAGCATAAGCAATTGGGAAGTCTAATTTGCTCCCTTCTATTGGTTGTGCTAACACACATCCCAAAGCATAATTTGAAGCATCCACATGAACATGAAAAAATTTATTCCATTGTGGGGTTTTTAGAATTTTTGATGTTACCAAACAAGTTTTTGAAGTCTCAAAGGCTTGGTCACATTCTTTGGTCCACTCAAATTTTGTGATCAATGCATACAAAGGTTTTGCAATGTCTGCAAACTTGTGTACAAATTTTTTATAATACCCACAATGTCCCATGAAAGTTTGAAGTTCTTTTACATTTTTTGGTCTTGGAAGTTCCACTATGGCCTTAATTTTTATTTCATCAGTTGAAATTCCATTTCTGGAAAGTATCTGACCTAACATTCTCCTTGCCTCACAAAGAACACATATTTCTCTAGATTTAAACATACTCTGTATGTTCTACATTTTTTGAATATATTTTCCAAATCCTTCAAATGACCTTGTCTTTTTAATGAAAAAGTGCAAAGATCATCCACATAAATTTCTATTATATTTCTAAGGAATTCTTTGAATATGTGACACATCAATCTTTGAAAATTTTCTGGGGCATTAGCTAAACCAAAGGGCATAACCCTAAAGGCATAGATTCCCCATTCTGTGGAAAAGGCAGTTTTGTGTTGGTCTTCCAAAGCTATTGGTACGTGATTATATTGTTGGGAGAGGATGGTTGGATGCACTTAGCGATTGAGTAGGTGCTGCTAAACCTGCTTCACACCAACCCTCTTTGACTCCAGGAATGCTTAGTACACTTGATTAGCTTCCAAATGATACCAAGAAAGCATATATGTACTTTGCAAATGATATGTGTAATGATCAAATCAAAATAGACTACTTGAGACTTCAAAAATCCAAGAAAACTTGCTATTTTGGTAATGACACGTGCTCAGTCTTTCACTCAGTATGACCAGCACACTTACAATTGATTAAATTCCTTCTGGACATATTAAATTAGCTTAACAAGCTACCAATTGCAAGTCGAATGAGAAGAAATGATGAACTATACTCTGAGAAATGAGTTTAGCAAAAATATGTTTACCCCCGACTTTTTAGGAGCTCTGCAGACAAATACCAGAGACCACTTTGAGCGAGATTTCTCCGAGATGACTGATCCAATGACCTTCAAATTTTGTAAGCATGTAGTATGCTTGGAGCTGGTTCCAAAAAGCTTTGAATCACTTGCTTTGGTTCAGTAGGCATTGAGATATGCCTCTTGGAAGTTGACAGACTTGGAGAAGATAACTCAGAAAATCACAGAGTAGATGAATGTAAGAATTTGTATTAGATCATGTAAATGTACATTCCCATTGGCATGATAACCATAGCTCAATGGTACTCAGAGGTGTAGGCTATGGAGTAGACCTCACACACTCAATGATTGATACAGAAATGCCTCGGGATGAGTGAAGTACACCCGTGACTTTTTCCTTGTAGTTTTTATAGGAATTGAGTGATGATTTGAGTTTGAATTCAAATCAATCTCCTAGAATCTTTCACCTAAAAGTTGATTGAGATATTCCCTCAATCAATCAATCAATTTTTCCACGACTTAATCAAGTAGCTGTGATTACATAAGATGCCAAGTCACTAAGACTTTTACAAGAGATAAAATGGTAAGAAATCATAGGCATGAGTTCCTATGATCTTTGCTTCATGTAGAGTCTTCAAAGTAGATGTCCAAGCCAAATGTGAAGGCTTGACTTGCACCAACAGCTCCCCCTCAAGCCAAACACTTTGGCTTAAGTCTTCATCTTCAATCTTCAATCACATCCTGCAATCCAATCATGGATTTGAATCTGCATAACTTGTTTCCATCCAAAGCTTTAGTAAGTAAATCTGCACATTGCATATTAGTGGACACATACGTCAATTGAATGTCTTTGTTTAGCAACTTTTCTCTCACATAGTGGTAATGAACCTCTATGTGTTTTGTCCTAGCATGATATATTGGATTAGCTGCAAGGTGAAGTGAACTTGTGTTATCTCCAAAGATAATTGGTGGCCTTGTATATATGCCTAACTCTATATACAAAAGCTTCAACCAGATAGCTTCTTGAGTGGCATTGGCTAGCCCTCTATATTCTGCTTTAGTGGATGACAATGCCACTGTTGGTTGTTTCTTGGCTGACCAAGAAATAGGTTTATCACCTGCAAAACATATGTATCCTGATGTGCTCCTCCTATCATCCTTGCATCCTGCCCAATCTGCATCTGAATATATTTTAATATCAATATCTGATGTATAAGGAAAGTACAAACCATGGTTCTGAGTTCCCTTTAGATATTTCAAGATCTTCTTTGCTGCCTCTAGGTGAGGTACCCTTGGTTTGTGCATGAATTGGCTTAGCACACTAACTCCATATGCTATGTCAATTCTGGTTAAGGTAGCATAATTCAAACTACCAACCATACTTTGGTATCCTGTAATGTCTTGGACTTCATCACCTTCATGAGCACTAAGCTTTAGGTTGACCTCCATTGGAGTGCTTGAGACTTTAGCTTCCTGCAAATTAAACTTCTTCAACATGTCTTGAATATACTTCTTCTGAGTGATATATATACCTGAATTATTATAAACCAATTCAAGACCTAAGAAGTACTTTAATAATCCAAGATCATTGATCTTGAACTCCTTCATCATCTGTCCTTTGATGTGTCTAATCCCATTGACATCATTACCTGTAATGATGATGTCATCAACATAAACACACAAGTAGATTACCTCTGTACTACTCCTCTTTATGAATAGAGATGTGTCTGCTTTACTCATCACAAATCCTTGGTCTTGGAGATATGTTTTCAACCTGTAGTTCCATGCTCTAGGTGCCTGCTTCAATCCATATAGAGCCTTCTTCAATTTACAAACATAATTTACCTTCTTGGGATCTTCATAGCCAGATGGTTGTGACATGTAGACTTCTTCAGATATCCATCCATTCAAGAAAGCATTCTTGACATCTAATTGGTACATGTTCCAATTCTTGGATGGAGCTATACTCACCAAAATTCTGATTGTTGGCATCTTAGCCACAGGAGAGAATGTCTCCTCATAATCAATGCCTTGGGTTTGTGCAAAACCCTTGGCTACCAACCTAGCTTTGTACCTGTTGATTGTACCATCAGAGTTCCTCTTTAGTTTGTAGATCCATCTGGATCCTATCACCTTCATAGAATCCTTCTTGGGTACCAAGTCCCATGTGTCACTCTCCTTGAGAGCCTCTATTTCTTCATCCATAGCTTCTTTCCATTCTGTTTTTGTGATTGCCTCCTCATATGAACCTGGTTCTTCATTCAACAAATCCTTTGCAAGATATACAGAATGCTTAGTTACAAGAGAAGTGTCATACCCATATCTGATAGGCTTCTTACTTTCTCTCTGAGATCTCCTCATAGCTTGAGTTGAGGATTCTGGTATATCCTCTAGCTTCTTCATTTTCATCTTCCCTTTGGACTTCCATGCCTTGAATTCTTCAAGGTTAATTGTGTCATCATCATCTGAGCTTGATTCTTCTTTCTGGATTGGTTCCTCTTTGGTGAGCTTTGGGAAATCTTCTTCCATATCATAAGGTAGACTAACCTTCCTGCATTCATTCTCATACCATGAGTCATTCTCATCAAAAATGACATCTCTGCTTACCTTGAAACCTTTGTTTGAGGGGTTGTAGAATCTGTACCCTTTCTGGTTCAAGTCATAACCAATGAAGATACATTTTTCAGCTTTAGGGTCTAGCTTTCCCCTTACTTGTGAGGGAATATGCACATATGCAATACAACCAAAGATTTTGCAATGATCCAATGATGGTCTCTTACCATGCCAAGCTTCATATGGTGTCATTCCATCAAGTGTCTTTGATGGCAACCTGTTAATGAGATAGGTGGCAGTAGATACACTCTCTGCCCAAAGATAATTTGGCAACTTCTTTTCATTAAGCATAGACCTAGCTGTTTCTACAATGAGTCTATTCCTTCTTTCAGCTACCCCATTTTGTTCAGGTGAGTACCTTGTAGTTATCTCCCTCTTGATGCCTCTTTCCTGCAAGAAGTCTTCAAATTCATTGGAGAAGTATTCACCTCCCCCATCTGACCTTAGTCTTTTCAAGTTTCTACCTGTTTGATTTTCAACTAGTGCAAGATATCTTTTGAAACAATTAAACACTTCATCTTTATGCTTCATAAAGTATAACACAGTCCATCTGCTATAATCATCAATGAAAGACACATAGTACCTTGATCCTGAAATGGAGGGATCCTTGCTAGGTCCCCAAACATCTGTGTGTACCAAGTCTAGGTAGTCTTCATGCATAAATCCTTTCCTTGTATAGGGTAACCTGTGAGACTTACCAAATTGACAAGCTCCACACTTGTATATCATGTGTTGCTTGGATACATTAGGTATCCCAAGCACACATTGATCCCTGCTCATTTGCTTCAAGGTCCTTTCACCTATGTGCCCTAGTCTCTTGTGCCATATTTCTAATTCTGAAAGTGTTTGATCCTTGTAATTGTATAAAGCAATGTTTTTGGTGTCTTGTAGCTCAAAAGTAAACAATCTACCTGATTTTTCTCCCTTGGCTATCCTTCTGAATCCATGTCTTGGGTCCTCCACATATGCTCCATGTTGATTGAACCTGACCTGTAAACCTTTCTCCACAATCTGACCAACACTCATTAGGTTCTTGGTAATGGTTGGTACATAAAGTACCCTGCTCAATAGGTTTTGGTTACCATCACAAGTTTTCACATTTCCAATCTTTATAACAGAATGTTTAGTATCATCACCTGTCTGTACTTGATGTTTGCCCTTGGGTTCTTCCAAATCAGACAGTAGTGCCACATTACCAGCTACATGGTTAGAACACCCTGAATCAATATAAAATAAATGATCATCATTTGTACCTGCCTTGGAGATCATATTCATGATCAATAGGGAGTCATCTTGCTCTTCTGTGTAGTTGTTGTAGTCCTTTCTATTTCTGAATCCACCTTGATAGTTACCATTGTGGTTGTGATTGTAATTGTTGTTGTACTGATTGTTGTATCCATTGTAGCCTTGGTGTTGGTTGAATCTGCCTCTCCCTTGAGAGTATCCACCTCTTTGATGGCCTCTTCCTCTCTGATTTTTATAGTTTCTGTAGCACTCATCTGTGGTATGATTAGATAGACCACATATATTGCATGGTGATGAATTGTAGGACCTCCCCCTACCTGGCTTACCTCCTCTGCCTCTTCCTCTTGAAGATCTACCTCTCCCTGCATAGTTTGCTTGGGAGGTAGAGCCTTCCTCATCAATCTTCTTACTTTTATCTTTGTCTTTAACCTTCTTATCAGTATATAAAGCAGAGGGGTTGTTACCTTTTGATTGCTCTCCATTCCTTGTAAGCTTTGCTTCATGTGTGAAGAGTTGACCAATCAGAGTTGTTAGATCAGGAGCATGTATGTCCATGTATAGGTCCATTGCTGTGGTAAAGCTCTCCCATTTGTCATCAGCTTTTAGTCCATTAATTACCTGCCTTACTATTTGTTCCTCTTCAATCTCCTCTCCAATACTTGCAAGCTGGTCTACAATGTCTTTGACCCTAGTGACAAAGTCTGAAACTGATTGCTTTGATTGCTTCCTAAGAATAGTGAATTCAATCCATAGTTGATTCTTTCTGGCCCTTGTACTTGATGAAAAATATGTTGACAAGGTTTCCCAAGTTTCTTGGGAAGTCTTGCAATTCCTTATGTGAGGTAAAAGGAAATCATAAATAGAGTTAAGAAGGTAAGACCTTGCCAATGCATCTTTTGCACACCATGTGTTGAGCCTTTCTTGTTCATCCTTGGTGGGTAGTCCTCTTGCTTTGAATGAGGGTAATTCCTCATCTCCTGAGATGAATCCAAATAGGCTTCTTCCTTGTAGATAGGTCTTCATCCTCAGAGACCAAGCTTGGTAATTGTTCCTGTCTAATTTGTCAATGAATGAAGGAAAACCATCTCCCATGTTACCTTATTTGCTCTGATACCACTGTTGGGAGAGGATGGTTGGATGCACTTAGAGATTGAGTAGGTGCTGCTAAACCTGCTTCACACCAGCCCTCTTTGACTCCAGGAATGCTTAGTACACTTGATTAGCTTCCAAATGATACCAAGAAAGCATATATGTACTTTGCAAATGATATGTGTAATGATCAAATCAAAACAGACTACTTGAGACTTCAAAAATCCAAGACAACTTGCTATTTTGGTAATGACACCTGCTCAGTCTTTCACTCAGTATGACGAGCACACTTACAATTGATTAAATTCCTTCTGGACATATTAAATTAGCTTAACAAGCTACCAATTGCAAGTGGAATGAGAAGAAATGATGAACTATACTCTGAGAAATGAGTTTAGCAAAAATATGTTTACCCCCGACTTTTTAGGAGCTCTGCAGACAAATACCAGAGACCACTTTGAGCGAGATTTCTCCGAGATGACTGATCCAATGACCTTCAAATTTTGTAGGCATGTCGTATGCTTGGAGCTGGTTCCAAAAAGCTTTGAATCACTTGATTTGGTTCAGTAGACACTGAGATATGCCTCTTGGAAGTTGACAGACTTGGAGATAACTCAGAAAATCACAGAGTAGATGAATGTAAGTATTTGTATTAGATCATGTAAATGTACATACCCATTGGCATGATAACCATAGCTCAATGGTACTCAGAGGTGTAGGCTATGGAGTAGACCTCACACACTCAATGATTGATACAGAAATGCCTCGGGATGAGTGAATTACACCCGCGACTTTTTCCTTGTAATTTTTATAGGAATTGAGTGATGATTTGAGTTTGAATTCAAATCAATCTCCTAGAATCTTTCACCTAAAAGTTGATTGAGATATTCCCTCAATCAATCAATCAATGTTTCCACGACTTAATCAAGTAGCTGTGATTACATAAGATGCCAAGTCACTAAGACTTTTACAAGAGATAAAATGGTAAGAAATCATAGGCATGAGTTCCTATGATCTTTGCTTCATGTAGAGTCTTCAAAGTAGATGTCCAAGCCAAATGTGAAGGCTTGACTTGCACCAACATATATCTTGAAAAATCATCCAAAAAACTATATACCTCTTTATCTGCAACTCTTTCCAAAAGATGGTCTGTTATGGGTAATGGATAGCTATCCCTTATAGTCGTAGCATTAACTTTTCTCAAGTTAATACGTACCCTGAGTTTCCCATTCTTTTTAGGTACCACAACTATAGGAGATATCCACTCTGTATACTCAATCTCATAGATGAAATTGGCAGCCAGTAGCTTATCAATTTCTTCCTTTGTTTTAGCAGAGTATTTGTCATTTAATGTATAGTGTCTTTGTTTGCTAGGTTTTGCATCAGGAGTAATAGGAATCTTATGTTCGCAAATGTGAGGATCAATTCCTTTCAAATCTTTATAACTATAAGCAAACACATCTCTATATGTTTTTGCCAATTTTCTCAATGCTTCCTCCTCTTGATTTGTCATGTCATCAGCTATTACAATATTCATAGGATCGTGAGAAACAGGATTCTATTCACAGAATCATGGAAAACACGATTCCTTTCACAGAATCATGAGAAACACAATTCTAGTCACGAATCGTGGAAAACACAATTCCCTTCACAAAATCATGAGAAACATGATTTTATTCATAGAATCGTGGAAAATCTGGAATATTCATAGGATCGTGAGAAACACGATTCTATTCAGAGAATCGTGGAAAACACCATTCCCTTCACAGAATCGTGAGAAACACGATTCTATTCATAGAATCGAGGAAAACACGATTCCCTTCATAAAATCGTGAGAAATACAATTCTATTCACAGACTTGTGGAAAATCTGGAATATTCACAAGATCATGAGAAACACGATCCTATTAACAAGATCGTGACAAACACGATTCTCTTAACAAAATCGTGAATTAGTTGGATGATTTTGAGATATGGTAATAAATTGTTCACACCTAATAAACAAGAGTTAAAAAGGAAGGAGATAGAGCCAGTGATAGGAGATTTACAAGAAAAAGATTTAGGACAGATAGATAACATGGAAAACTTAAATGAAACAAATGAAGCCTCTGAAACTAGTGATTATAGAAATATTCTCAAGTACATGTATACAAATAGGTTTGGAACCTATGTGTATCAAGATGGTATGCATAAGTTTCTCATTAGGATGAGAAACTTAGAAGTTCCCTTAAATATAACACGAGTAGCACAATTTAATGATCGCAGATATGAGGATAGACAGGGATGTGTATACATATTCTCACAAGATCCAAAAAACTCTAATGATTTAGGGCAATGTGCAGACAAGAGACCTTGGGAACAAAACCTAGGGCAACTAGACTTGCCAAGACAAAATGAAACTGACACTAATATTGAACAACAACAAGGTAGGAGAGTACACACTTCCCCAAATCCTTTTGAAAGAGAAGTAGAAGGAGTGAATAATTTTCCTATCAGAAGGAGACATCAGTGGCAAAACCATGGAAGAATGCTTAGGCCCTATAAAGTAGCTAAATGCATGAAGAATCAATATGAAGGGTTCTCTGATCCTCAAGCCCATGGTGCAGAATTTAGAAAATTAATTAGGGTAGAAGAAGTAGAGGATTACAAAGTACAATTTGAAGCATTTGGTCTAACCATAACTGGACCTGCATTATCTTGGTTCATTCCATTGAGAAAGGAAATGTATCCAGATATTGAATCTTTCCTTGAGGCCTTCATAGGGGAATTCTCAGAAACTCGAATAAAACATAGTACTGCTACCCTGATACATAGTTTTAAACAACAAAAAGATGAAAATGTCAAAGAGGCAGCTAGGAGATTCAAACAATACATTGATAGATGTCGAAGAGAAGAGGTACCATCAATGGCAAGACAAGTGTCTTTGTTCATAGAAGGACTGAGAAGTGCACAATTAAGAACCTTGTTGTATTATAGGAGATGTCCTGATCTAGGAGCATGTGTGAAAGAGGCAATAGACTTGGAGGATAATAGAGGAGAAGACTTATTAACATTTGACCAACCAAGAACAAATGAAGATAAAATTCCACCAGCAAAAGAGTAAGCAAAAGCTATTGCTAAAGCCCTAGAAGTTAACACCAAGACAAATTTGATAAACACCAGGATAGCAACCAATAAGAAATGCTATAATGGTGGAGAAAATTGTTTGGTTCAACAATGTCCATATCACAAACCACAACATTTGCAAGATAGAAAAACACTCAAATATTGTACATTAGAAAGAAAATGGACAAACCATACCAGAGAAGAGTGCTTCTACAACAACCCATTAAAGAAAGAGAATATGTGAACCAACATAACTTACAAAGATAATCTAGATTTGTTGAGCAACCAAGGCCTGTACTTGGACAACAACCACATTACCAAGAAATGTAGTACTAGTAAAATACACACCAATAGAAGAAGAAAGATCAAGACTCAAATCATCTTACAGAGAGGATTATCATTGGAATGAAGGATATAAGGAAGATTGGGAAGGATATGAACAAAGAGAGCCAAAACTGCAAGTCTTAGACTTGGGCAATGGGAGAATTGAAATGGACACAACCACATTCATGTCCATAACTAATAATTACATGTCCAATCAGAAACCCCAATTCAAAGGAAGCCAAAAAATAACTTGTTATAGATGCGGGGGGTGGGGGGGGAGGGGGGACATTTCATTAGAGACTGCCCACAACCTCCTACACTAAGAATAGAAGGAGCCTATTGCAAGGATTGTGGCAGGGAGCACTTAATAAAGGATTGCCCAAGAAACCCTCAAAAACAACAGAACACATCTAGTAACATACCATTAAAAATAGTTAACATAATGGAGCAAGAAGAATTGAGTGACCATGATCAAGTAACTGTAAATGCTATGACAAGCTAAACAACAAGAAGCAACTAAGGAGACACAAACACAAGAACATAAGAATATTCCATTTCCAAAAGAAAAGAAAAACTGACAAAAAGGAAGATGAGAATGGGTAGAAATTTGGAAGAAGAAACCATGGAACATTCAAACAACAGTCAACCACAAAATCACAAACTCAGGGAGAGGCCAAAAATTCACAAAGTTTGGAGACTCTAATAAGAGCATACAAGGGAAGAATTCAAGATGGACCAAATCCTACAGATCATGATGGCATATCCTATGCCAGATTTAGAGGATGAAAGGATGCAAAGATGTAAACAAATCATACAAGAAGCACAACTCAAAATGGGGGAACTAGACAATTATCAAACAATAGTTGAAGGAACAAATGCAACAGAAACTAAGAAACATCTTGATCAGGAAGATATTTCACAAATAACCTTCCACATCAATCTAGACAAACATTGTACAATTTTATACCACACCACAATGGAGGAGATAGTAAAACAAAATCCTCACATACAACACAATATAAAAAATTAGGAAACAAAGTCAAAGAACCTAGATCCACAGCAACAATAATTGGAAGAATTGTTGTACATACCTATTGATAATGAAAAGAAAAAGGGAGAGGCATATGACAATGAGGAACAAACTAAGAAGGTGATGATCACTCAAGAAGAGGGGAAGAGAGACATATTGTAATAGCTGATGACATGACAAATCAAGAGGAAGCATTGAGAAAATTGGCAAAAACATATAGAGATGTGTTTGCTTACAGTTATAAAGATTTGAAAGGAATTGATCCTCACATTTGCGAACATAAGATTCCTATTACTCCTGATGCAAAACCTTCTTAGTTTGTTCCTCATTGTCATATGCCTCTCCCTTTTTCTTTTCAATATTGTGATATGTCCCCTCAAGAATGGTTCAAACTACATCAAAATCGGGAATTAAGTGAAGAATCACGGAGTGAAGATCAGAATGAGATAGAATCATCAATTTGGAAATGTAATGTAATAAGGAAACACACAGATAAAAAAAGGATGTTAATAAAAGGAGACTATCTAGGAGAAAGGGAATCACAAGATGAAAGCTACATACCACATAAATTTAAAGATGAAGAATTTGAGCCTTATGGTTGGAATCAAATTTTGACCACCGTGGACCTAGCCAATGATGAATATGTGGGAGTAAAATTCAAAAATGATATCTTCCACATAGGGATACAAATGATAAAGGTGTCAAAATCATAAGAAGACCAGGAGGAAGGAATAATTTTAAGAACTAGAAAAACACAATTCCTGGAAGAAGTTGAAGCTAAAGATGCAATAAAAGACAAAATCTCAGGGACATGTAGAAAAAAGAAATAGAAAAAGAACAAGAAGTTGAAAAAAATAAAAAAAGGAAGGAAGAAGATCAACAATTTAATGTACCTACAAATTTCAAGACTTATGAAGTAGAAGACAGATTACTTCTAAAAGTGAAACCAAAGAGGGAAAAGATAAAGGGAGAGGCATATGACAATGAGGAACAAACTAAGAAGGTGATGATCACTCAAGAAGAGGGGAAGAGAGACATATTGTAATAGCTGATGACATGACAAATCAAGAGGAAGCATTGAGAAAATTGGCAAAAACATATAGAGATGTGTTTGCGTACTGTTGGGGATTCGGGGACAAGAAGGAGTTTGAGGGTTTGTAGGAGAAAAAGGAGATGATGAAATTGGAATAACAGTGAGAACTTCTGCAAAGGAATACTCTTGGAAACCTTGAATATTGATTATCCTTCAACGATTACAATGACTGCGCACAGTCTAATCAATGATTAAATACCACTTCAGAGAATATCAATTACTGAAGACCAATTATCTCAAGCCCTCTAGCAGCGGCCTCTCGTACACCAATCCTTCACCTGCTTCCCGCTTCCCTTGTGCACACCTTGCACTAAGCTTCCGCCAAGCTAAGGAATTGGTATCACAGCGCACACGCATTAGACCTTGGAACTCTTGGAATCCAACCCGCCTTCTCTGCACACCTTCCTCTTGACCCCTCTTGCACTCGTGAATGCCGTCGCACACTGGAGACTCTTCTTGCTTCCTCTCTTGCTTCCTCTGAAGCTCTCTCTTGCTCCTAGCTCTCAATGTCCAAGAATAGCCTTTGTCCTTCTTTTTGTTGAGAGTCCGCCGGTTCGCGCACTCTAACTGCAATACAATCTTGGTGTCCTTTCAATGTCCCCAGATTGTCTTTTTGAACTGGTCCTCAACGATTCGCTACTTTGTCCTGTAGTGACTTTAGAACAAGAGTGACTTTTAAAATAAAATTTTGATTGGGCGGCCTATTTCCACCTTTGCGTACGCGGCCTTCCACCTTCACCTTTCCTTTTAATTCTTTACTTTTGCACCTTAAGATTTTAAATTCATCTTTTGAACCTTAAGAGGAAAAATACTTTGCACCTTTAGTTTCAACCGGTTAGGGCTCTACAGATGCCCACCACCTAAAGATCTCTCCGTCCCGGAGAGACAACAGCGATACCAACTGAGAAATTGCAAAGACACAGAGATGAAAACAACGGAGGCAAGAAAAAAGGTAAAGGGTGTGTAGATTATTGAGTTAAGAGGAAAAATATAATGCACCCTACAAGAATTATTAGAAATCAAAAGTATGAGGTAATTATTGGCAAAGCGATACTGGAATCTAAGAGCAAATATTATGACTGTGGATGAGCAATTTATTTAGACTGAGGATGGCAATTTATTGTGGAGGTTGATTGAGATTGTCAGCCGAGGTTGATGGAGAAGGGGGCAAAGGAGTAGAAGCTTGTTCGATCGTAAGCTGTAGCGAACTAAGGCATTGTCTAAGGTGATCCCTTTCTCTGCGGATACGTCGGCATGCAGCATTAGCACAAAGCCCTAAGTTGGAGCGATTTTGAAGATCTTCTAAGGCTTTCATCGCAGAGTCGGCCATATCGCGATAATGATCTCTCTCTTCTTTGAGCAATCGCGCCGTTTCGTTGAGGGAGTGCCATTGAGAGGATGCCATGCGATTGATGTTTTCTATTGTTGAGATATACTGTTGATGAACCGAAGCTGCTACGGAAACCGAATCCAAGGAAATCTGAGAAGCCTGAGCATTGCCGATAGCGACTACACTCGCGTCCTGGAGTAATTGCAAAAATGAAGGGGTTGATGGGAGGTCAAAATGCGGAGTGGGAGTGGCCGTAGGAGCAGGAGGGGGAGGGGAAGGGGGAATATTCTGCGGAGGAGGAGGAAGGGTTGGAGTGGAAGATGGAGTGGGAAGTGAAGGATTGGGGGAAGGGAGTGGTCGACTGACAGGGATGTTACTGATAGAGGGGGAGGTGTAATCCGGGTGAATTGGTGGCATACAGGTGGGGTTTTGAGGGTTGAGCTGTGTTTGAATGAGTGGCGTGAAAGCTGAAGAGAGGGGAGGTCTAGGGATAATGGGGGGGGTAGGCATGGATGGAGAAGTGGTAGATTCAGGAGGGAAAGGGGAAGAAGATTGGGTAGTGAAGAAGGGGACATGAGGGGGGGTAGTCATGAACGGAGGGATGGTAGAGGCAGGAGGGATAGGGGAAGAAGATGGGGCAGGGAATGAGGTTACATCAGGGGGATTAGTCATGAATGGAGAGTTGGTGGATGCCGGAGGGATAGGTGAAGAAGATTGGGGAGGGAAGGAGGTTACATCAGGGGGATTAGTCATGAATGGAGAGGTGGTAGATTCAGGAGGTATAGGTGAAGAAGATTGGGGAGGGATGGAGGTTACATCAGGGGGGTTAGTTATGAATGGAGAGGTGGTAGATGCAGGAGGGATAGGTGAAGAAGATTGGGGAGGGAAGGAAGTTACATCAGGGGGCGCGGATGCGGGTGTCGATGCTGAAGCTGAGTCAATTGAGATTAGAGGGGGGGAGGGAGATGGAGCAATGGAAGGTCCAGGGTGGGTAGGGAGATAAGCAACATTGTGGGCCGAGTGTGCAGGAATATGATAGAGCCAAGCTAAGAAGGGTGCAGAATAGATGGAAAATGCATGAGAGCCTCTAGAGATAGCCTTGCGGAGTCGACGGGAGCGCAAAGTCAAGGAACTATAAATGAGGGTTGCGTAAGGGTAAGGACGGCTATGGAGAAAGCAGTAAAGCGGATCGGCGATACGAATATCTGACCAGGGAAGCGAAGAAGTTTGACTGCGTAGTAAGAAGAAAAAGATGAACGCATTGAGAAGGGTGGTCATGCGGAGCGAAAACCTAGCATTACTTTGAAAGTGTGTGGTACAAAAGGCAATAGTAGCCGAGGCGGACAGGCCAGAGTATAGGAAAGGGGGAGCCCGAAAATTTATTAGGGGAGACCCAATACTGGCGGCAATGTCTGGGATGAATAGAGTGCCGGTTCTAAAATGAGGGAAGAGGCGGATAGCTTCATAAACCTGGGAAAAATTGGCGGGGTTATTGAAGAAAACATTAGCCAAGCCCCACAAGCCCGCCTGCTGAAGATCCTCAATGGAAAACATTTGACGAAGGGCAATGGTAGGTAGGGATAGATGCATTCGGATTTGCAGGTTTATGTCAGGTGGGAGAAACAGGCGCATATAATCCCCGGTTGGTGAAGATGGGTGGGATGAATGAGACATAGATTGGGAAGGAGAAGGAGGGTGCGGGAGGGGAGGTGGGGAATAAAGGTAGCTGGAATCAGAGTCTATGGAATAAATGGGAAGATCAAGGGCCGGAGGCGGTGTTGGATTAGCTTGAACAGAATGTTCTGCCGATGAGGGAGGAGGAGGATTGGGATTGTCAGAGGGAACCGCGGCGGTGAGAGAGGATGGATTGTGAAGGTTTGGAGGCAGCTAGGATGGAGGATCGGAACGCGCACCCGGAGCGGGGGGTTCAGCCATAGAGGTAGTTGGCGGTGGGGTAGTCGGTGGTGGCGGGGTGGGAGGGGTTTGAGGCGGAGCGAGAGATTAGGAGGGGGTGCCGAGGGGAGGTTGGGAAGGTGGGTTGAGGGGGTTGGAGGGGGGAAGGGGGGGTAGGATGCGGTGTGCAGAGGGGAGGGTGGGGAAGATGAGGGAGGGGGTGAGGGGGTGGTGGTTTGAGGGGCACCGAGGGGGCAGATTGGAGGAGAGGGGTGGAGTGTGGTAGGAAGAGGGGGGGGGGGGGGGGGGCGCTCGGGGGATCGAGGGGGAGGGAGGGGGCGGTGGTGTGCGGGGAATTGAGGATGAGGGGGGGTGGCGGTAGACCGAGGGGGGGGGGGCGCGGTGGATGAGGGGGAGGGAGGGGGCGGTGGTGTGCGGGGGATTGAGGGTGAAGGGGGGGGTGGGGTGGCCTGTGGGGGATGGAGGGGTGGAGGAGTGGCGGTAGTCCGAGGGGGGGGCGCGGGGGATCGAGGGGGAGGGAGGGGGCGGTGGTGTGCGGGGGATTGAGGGTGAAAGGGGGGGGTGGGGTGGCCTGCGGGGGATGGAGGGGTGGAGGGGTGGCGGTAGTCCGAGGGGGGGGCGCGGGGGATCGAGGGGGAGGGAGGGGGCGGTGGTGTGCGGGGGATTGAGGGTGAAGGGGGGGGTGGTGGTAGCCTGCGGGGGATGGAGGGGTGGAGGGGGGCGGTAGTCCGAGGGGGGGGGGGCGCGGGGGATCGAGGGGGAGGGAGGTGGCGGTTTTGTGCGGGGGTTTGAGGGTG
Source organism: Ceratopteris richardii (assembly GCA_020310875.1). NCBI lineage: Eukaryota > Viridiplantae > Streptophyta > Polypodiopsida > Polypodiales > Pteridaceae > Ceratopteris > Ceratopteris richardii. Next base: position 146,055,703 of record CM035425.1, on the reverse strand, counting down.
AGGAGGGGGGGGTGGTAGCCTGCGGGGGATGGAGGGGTGGAGGGGTGGCGGTAGACCGAGGGGGAGGGGGGCGCGGGGGATCGAGGGGGAGGGAGGGGGCGGTGGTGTGCGGGGGATTGAGGGTGAAGGGGGGGGGGTGGGGTGGCCTGCGGGGGATGGAGGGGTGGAGGGGTGGCGGTAGTCCGAGGGGGGGGGGGCGCGGGGGATCGAGGGGGAGGGAGGGGGCGGTGGTGTGCGGGGGATTGAGGGTGAGGGGGGGTAGTGGTAGCCTGCGGGGGATGGAGGGGTGGAGGGGTGGCGGTAGACCGAGGGGGGGGGGGGCGCGGGGGATCGAGGGTGAGGGAGGGGCGTTGGTGTGCGGGGGATTGAGGGTGAAGGGGGGGGGGGTGGGGTGGCCTGCGGGGGATGGAGGGGTGGAGGGGTGGCGGTAGTCCGAGGGGGGGGCGCGGGGGATCGAGGGGGAGGGAGGGGGCGGTGGTGCGCGGGGGATCGAGGGTGAGGGGGGGTGGTGGTAGCCTGCGGGGATGGAGGGGTGGAGGGGTGGCAATAGTCCTAGGGGGGGGGGCGCGGGGGATCGAGGGGGAGGGAGGGGGCGGTGGTGCGCGGGGGATTGAGGGTGAGGGGGGGTGGTGGTAGCCTGCGGGGGATGGAGGGGTGGAGGGGTGGCGGTAGTCCGAGGGGGGGGGGGGGCGCGGGGGATCGAGGGGGAGGGAGGGGGCGGTGGTTTGCGGGGGATTGAGGGTGAAGGGGGGGGGGTGGGGTGGCCTGCGGGGGATGGAAGGGTGGAGGGGTGGCGGTAGTCCGAGGGGGGGGGGCGCGGGGGATCGAGGGGGAGGGAGGGGGCGTTGGTGTGCGGGGGATTGAGGGTGAGGGGGGGTAGTGGTAGCCTGCGGGGGATGGAGGGGTGGAGGGGTGGCGGTAGTCCGAGGGGGGGGGCGCGGGGGATCGAGGGGGAGGGAGGGGGCAGTGGTGTGCGGGGGATTGAGGGTGAGGGGGGTGGTGGTAGCCTGCGGGGGATGGAGGGGTGGAGGGGTGGCGTTAGTCCGAGCGGGGGGGGGGCGCGGGGGATCGAGGGGGAGGGAGGGGGCGGTGGTGTGCGGGGAATTGAGGGTGAGGGGGGGTGGTGGTAGCCTGCGGGGGATGGAGGGGTGGAGGGGTGGCGGTAGTCCGAGGGGGGGGGTGGTGGTTTGAGGGGCGCCGAGGGGGGTAGATAGGAGGAGAGGGGGTGGTGGTTTGAGGGGCGCCGAGGGGGTAGATTGGAGGAGAGGGGTGGAGTGTGGTAGGAAGAGGGTGGGGGGGCGCGCGGGGGATCGAGGGGGAGGGAGGGGGCGGTGGTGTGCGGGGAATTGAGGATGAGGGGGGGTGGCGGTAGACCGAGGGGGGGGGGGGGCGCAGTGGATGAGGGGGAGGGAGGGGGCGGTGGTGTGCGGGGGATGGAGGGTGAAGGGGTGGGTGGGGTGGCCTCTGGGGGATGGAGGGGTGGAGGAGTGGCGGTAGTCCGAGGGGGGGGGGCGCGGGGGATCGAGGGGGAGGGAGGGGGCAGTGGTGTGCGGGGGATTGAGGGTGAAAGGGGGGGGTGGGGTGGCCTGCGGGGGATGGAGAAGTGGACGGGTGGCGGTAGTCCGAGGGGGGGGCGCGGGGGATCGAGGGGGAGGGAGGGGGCGGTGGTGTGCGGGGGATTGAGGGTGAAGGGGGGGGTGGTGGTAGCCTGCGGGGGATGGAGGGGTGGAGGGGGGCGGTAGTCCGAGGGGGGGGGGGCGCGGGGGATCGAGGGGGAGGGAGGTGGCAGTTTTGTGCGGGGGATTGAGGGTGAGGGGGGGGGGGGTGGTAGCCTGCGGGGGATGGAGGGGTGGAGGGGTGGCGGTAGACCGAGGGGGGGGGGGCGCGGGGGATCGAGGGGGAGGGAGGGGGCGTTGGTGTGCGGGGGATTGAGGGTGAGGGGGGGTGGTGGTAGCCTGCGGGGGATGGAGGGGTGGAGGGGTGGCGGTAGTCCGAGGGGGGGGGGGGCGCGGGGGATCGAGGGGGAGGGAGGGGGCGGTGGTGTGCGGGGGATTGAGGGTGAAGGGGGGGGGTGGGGTGGCCTGCGGGGGATGGAGGGGTGGAGGGGTGGTGGTAGTCCGAGGGGGGGGGGGGCGGGGGATCGAGGGGGAGGGAGGGGCGGTGGTGTGCGGGGGATTGAGGGTGAAGGGGGGGGGTGGGGTGGCCTGCGGGGGATGGAGGGGTGGAGGGGTGGCGGTAGTCCGAGGGGGGGGGCGCGGGGGATCGAGGGGGAGGGAGGGGGCGGTGTTGTGCGGGGGATTGAAGGTGAGGGGGGGTAGTGGTAGCCTGCGGGGGATGGAGGGGTGGAGGGGTGGCGGTAGACCGAGGGGGGGGGGGGGGGCGCGAGGGATCGAGGGGGAGGGAGGGGCGTTGGTGTGCGGGGGATTGAGGGTGAAGGGGGGCGGTGGGGTGGCCTGCGGGGGATGGAGGGGTGGAGGGGTGGCGGTAGTCCGAGGGGGGGGGGGCGCGGGGGATCGAGGGGGAGGGAGGGGGCGGTGGTGTGCGAGGGATTGAGGGTGAGGGGGGTGGTGGTAGCCTGCGGGGGATGGAGGGGTGGAGGGGTGGCGTTAGTCCGAGGGGGGGGGGGGCGCGGGGGATCGAGGGGCAGGGAGGGGGCGGTGGTGTGCGGGGAATTGAAGGTGAGGGGGGGGTGGTGGTAGCCTGCGGGGGATGGAGGGGTGGAGGGGTGGCGGTAGTCCGAGGGGGGGGGGGGTGGTGGTTTGAGGGGCGCCGAGGGGGGTAGATAGGAGGAGAGGGGGTGGTGGTTTGAGGGGCGCCGAGGGGGTAGATTGGAGGAGAAGGGTGGAGTGTGGTAGGAAGAGGGGGGGGGGCGCGCGGGGGATCGAGGGGGAGGGAGGGTGCGGTGGTGTGCGGGGAATTGAGGATGAGGGGGGGTGGCGGTAGACCGAGGGGGGGGGGGGGGCGCGGTGGATGAGGGGGAGGGAGGGGGCGGTGGTGTGCGGGGGATTGAGGGTGAAGGGGGGGGTGGGGTGGCCTGTGGGGGATGGAGGGGTGGAGGAGTGGCGGTAGTCCGAGGGGGGGGCGCGGGGGATCGAGGGGGAGGGAGGGGGCGGTGGTGTGCGGGGGATTGAGGGTGAAAGGGGGGGGTGGGGTGGCCTGCGGGGGATGGAGGGGTGGAGGGGTGGCGGTAGTCCGAGGGGGGGGCGCGGGGGATCGAGGGGGAGGGAGGGGGCGGTGGTGTGCAGGGGATTGAGGGTGAAGGGGGGGGGTGGTGGTAGCCTGCGGGGGATGGAGGGGTGGAGGGGGGCGGTAGTCCGAGGGGGGGGGGGGCGCGGGGGATCGAGGGGGAGGGAGGTGGCGGTTTTGTGCGGGGGATTGAGGGTGAGGGGGGGGGGTGGTAGCCTGCGGGGGATGGAGGGGTGGAGGGGTGGCGGTAGACCGAGGGGGGGGGGCGCGGGGGATCGATGAAGAAGAGACTTCTCAAGCCAACTTTGCAAGCAAGAGCAAGTGGAAATGGAAGAAGAAAGGACAAATGCAAGACAATGCCAAAGGTTAGAATGTTCAAACTTCTGCCATATGCGATAAGACCAACCACACCACTCTGAATTTTTGGTTCAATGGGAAGACCCAGAAAGGAAGTGGAAGAGGTGGATATGGCAGCAATAGAGGCAGAGGTGGACACAACTTCAACAATAACAATAGAGGCTATAATAGAAGGGACTACAACAATTACTCTGAAGATCAACCGCATGAAGAGTCATTGCTTCTTGTGAATCTAAGCCACAAAGAAGGTAAAGAAGATGATCATTTGTTTCGAATCATGTTGCAGGAAACATTGCTCTTCTATCTAATTTGGAAAGTCCAAAGCATAGACATGAAGTGCAAACAGGGGATGACACAAAGCACAATGTGGAGAAGATTGGTAATGTCAAAGCTTCCAATGGCAGGACAAACATTCTAAGTAAGGTTCTCTATGTACCCACTATCACGAAAAACCTAATAAGTGTAGGCCAAATAGTTGAAAAAGGCTTGCAAGTTAGGTTCACCCAACATGGAGCTTTTGTGGAAGATCCATGTCAAGGCTTCAAAAAGATAGCCCGAGCTGAGAAACCAAGAACATAGCTCTATTCAACTTTGGGTCTCAAACCCTAGGTGAGCTTGAAGTGTGGCATAAGAGACTTGCTCATGTGAATGAAAGAACCTTGAAAGATATATGCAGGGATCAAAGTGTTCTAGGGCTCTCGATCATATAAGAGCAACACATGATCAACAGGTGTGATGCATGTTAGATTAGGAAGGCACAAAGACAACCATTCAACCATAAAGGCTACATCCACAACTTACTGGACTTAGTACATTCAGATGTATGGGGACCAAGTCAAGAACCTTAATTGGCAGGATCAAGGTATTATGTCTCATTTATTGGCGACCATAGTAGATGGACTATTCTATACTTTATCAAGAGTAAGAATGAAGTGTTTGATTGCTTCAAGAAGTATCTTGCACATGTGGATAATCATACAGGTAGATCAACTAAAGAAGCTCAGATCTGATGGAGGGGGAGAATACTTCTCCAATGATTTTGATGAGTTCTTGCAGGAAAAAGGTATCAAAAGGGAAGTGACTACTAGGTACTCTCCTCAACTAAATGGAATTGCAGAGAGGAGAAACAAGACATTGGTTGGACCAGCCTAAACAATGCTTGAAGAGAAGAAGTTGCCACATTATCTATGGGCAGGAGCTATTTCAACCGTTGTGTACCTTGTCAATAGACTACCATCCAAATCACTTCAAGATATGACTCCTTATGAAGCATGGCATGGAAGAAAACCTATTTTTGGACATTGGAAGGTTTTTGGTTGTTTAGCTTATGTTCATGTACCATCACAAATAAGAGGTAAGCTAGATGAAAGGGAAACAAAGGCAATGTTTATTGGATATAATTCAACTCAGATGGGTTACAGGTTCTTCAATCCTTCAACCAAGCAATTCACTACAAGTAGAGATGTTGTGTTTGAAGAACACAGGTCTTGGTATGATGAAGACAAACAAAAGGTAACACTACCATATGATCTTGATTCTGACTCTCATCAATTAGGAAGCAAGCATGATACACAGTTCCAAGATCCAAGAAGTGATGGAGACAATGACCAAGATGAGAGCGAAAAGGATTACAAGCTATGAAAGTCAAGAGGCAAAGCAAAGATGCAAGAGGTTGGAGAATGCTCCAAACAAGCACCTAGAAGATTAGCAAGAGAGAAGAAACAACCAAAAGGTATGGATATGATTCCACATTTGTTACGAAGCATTCAATATACTTGGCAAAAGACTCTATTTCAGAGGAACCCTCAACCTATGAAGAGGCAAAGGGAAACCCTAATCGGGAAAAGGCCATGAAAGAAGAGATAGATGCATTGAAGGAAATGGACACTTGGGATTTGGTTCTAATGTCACCGAATCAAAAGGTAATTGGTTGTAGATGGGTATATAAAGTTAAAAGAAATTCAGATGGATATGTTTGCAGGTACAAGGCAAGATTAGTTGCCAAAGGATGCTCACAAACTCATGGTATAGACTATGAGGAAACATTCTCACTAGTTGCAAAGATGACTAGAATCAGGACATTGATAAATGCAGTTGCTGCAAGGAATTGGAGAATCCTCCAACTTGATGTGAAAAATGCATTCTTAAATGGTTGGATAAGTGAAGAGGTAAACATGTCATAACCACCAGGTTTTGAAAACCCTAATCATCCATCTTATGTTTGCAGACTTAAGAAAGCATTGTATGGATTGAAACAAGCTCCAAGAGCTTGGAATTACAGGTTGGTTATCTTCAGGATCAAGGGTTCAAAGCTAGCAGCTCAGATCCTTCTATATTCATCAAAAGGGATCACAATGAGGTTATCTATCTATGTGTATATGTAGATGATATTATTGTGACAAGTGATGATCTAAATGATATTCAAAGGATCAAGAGACACATGCAAGAGGAGTTCAAAATCAATAACCTAGCTCACTAAATATTTCCTAGGTATGCAGGTGATATATACAGATGAAGGAATGTATTTGACTCAAAGAAGATACATTCAGGATCTTCTTCTCAAGTTCAAAATGGAGAACACTAAGCCTGCAGGTACACCTTTGGAGATGAATCATAAACTAAGTGTTTATGAAGGTGAGAAAATTGAAGACATTAAAGAGTATCAAAGCTTGGTAGGTAGCTTGATATATGCTACTCATACAAGGGCAGACATCTCATATAGTGTGGGAGTGCTTAGTCAGTTCATGCACTCACCGAGAAGACCACACATGGATGCGGCTAAGAGAGTACTTAAGTATCTCAAAGGTACAATCAACAAAGGTATATTCTATCCTCCTCTTCAGATTTGGATATCAAAATCTATTCAGATGCAGATTGGGTAGGAGTTAAGGATGATAGAAGAAGTAATTCTGATTACTTAGCATTTGCAGGATCGAAGCTAGACTCCCATAAAAGGATTTATTTTAATTGTAATCACATTGGTCGCTATGGGCATTTGAAGTTCATTGTCTCTTTCATAGATAGTACATAGTGCATAGTCGCGAACCTATCTGTTTTGTATCGACTCATTCTCCTTGATGCTCCAAAGTACATAGTGCATTTCTTTGCACTTATCGCATGACTATAAGGTCTATTTGAGTCTCCATAAGCTCAAGGGCTGGTCTTGTGCCGGTTGGCTAGACCAAACTTCGTCACTTCGAAACACACTTTTCTACCTTCTACAAGCTTCTCCAAGTTCTTTCAAGATTCAATCATACTCAAAGCTACAACAACAACTAGAAAAAACAAGTACAAAAATAACTACCAAGGAAACTACAAATCAAGGAAAGACTACAACAATTACACAGAGGATCAAGAGGATTCCCTTCTGATTATGAACATGACTTCAAAGCAAGGTATGAATGATGAACACCTCTTCTATATTGACTCAGGTTGTTCAAACCATGTAGCAGGCAATGTAGCTCTTGTCTCTTACCTTGAGGAACCCAAGGGAAAGCACCAAGTGCAAACAAGTGATGACACCAAGTATTCAATGTTCAAGTTAGGAAATGTTAAAACTTCTTATGGGAATAGAAATCTATTGAGCAGGTTTCTTTATGTACCTACAATCACCAAGAACTTGATGAGTGTTGGACAGATTGTGGAAAAAGGTTTGCAGGTTAGGTTCAAGTACGGAGCATTTGTGGAGGATTCCCAACATGGATTCAAGAGAATAGCCAAGGGAGAAAAGACATGTACATTATTTACATTTGAACTTGAAGATACAAGGAATATTGCAATTTATAATTACAAGGATCAAACATTATTAGAGCTTGAGATTTGGCATAAAAGATTAGGGCATATTAGTGAGAGAAATATAAAGCAAATATGTACAGATCAATGTGTGCTTGGGATACCTAATGTATCCAAGCAAAACATGATCTATAAATGTGGTGCATGTGAGCTTGGTAAATCACACATGTTTCCCTTCTCAAAGAAAGGCTACATGCATGAAGATTACTTGGAGCTTGTCCACACACATGTGTAGGGACCAAGTAAGAACCTTGAATTTTTGGCTCTAGGTACTATGTTTCTTTCATGGATGATTTCATTATGTGGAATATCTTGTATTTTATGAATCACAAAGATGAAGTGTTCAGCTGCTTTAAGAAGTATCTTGCACTTGTGGAAAATAAAACAGGAAGAATCCCAAAAAGATTAAGGTCAGATGGAGGAGGTGAGTACTTCTCAAATGAATTTGATGCATTCTTGCAGGATAGATGAATCAAAAGGGAAATTACAACAAGATATACTCTTGAGAAAAATGGGGTGGCAGAGAGAAGAAATAGGTTCATTGTTGAAACAGCTAGGCCAATGCTAAATGAGGAAAGATTACCTAATTATTTCTGGGTAGAGAGTGTATCTACTGCCACTTATCTTATTAACAGGTTTCCATCCAAATCACTTGATGGGATGAACCCATATGAAGCATGGCATGGTAGGAGGGCATCAATTGATCATTGCAAAATCTTTGGTTGTGTTGCTTATGTGCATGTTCCATCTTAGATTAGAGGTAAGCTAGACCCTAAGGTAGAGAAGTGCATCTTCATAGGGAATGATATAAATCATAAAGCATATAGGTTCTATAATCCATACAATAAAGGTTTTATGGTGACTAGAGATGTTGTGTTTGATGAGAATGACTCTTGGTTTGAAAGTGAATGCAGGAAGGTCAAGTTGCCATATGACTTGGAAGAGGAGTTTCCAAGCCTCACCAAGGAGGATCCAAGCCAAATTGAAGACATCAAATCAGATGATGAGGACATCATCAACCTAGAAGAACTCAGATCATGGAAATCAAAGGGCAAGGTCAAGATGAAGAGGTTAGAAGACATACCTGAATCATCCAACCAAGCTATAAGAAGATCACAAAGGGAGAGGAAGAAGCCAATCAAATATGGGTATGACACTCTTTAGTTACAAAGCACTCCATTTATCTTACTAAAGATTTATCACTTGAAGAACCTAATCCATATGAAGAGGCAAAGACCAAGACAGAATGGAAGGAAGCTATGGATGAAGAAATAGAAGCACTCAAGGAGAATGATACTTGGGAGCTAGTGCCAAAGAAGGAATCAATGAAGTTAGTTGGTTCTGGATGGATTAACAAAGTCAAGAGAAATTATGATGGATCCATAAATAGGTATAAAGCTAGACTTGTGGCTATGGGTTTTGCACAAACCCAAGGTGTTGGTTATGAAGAAAGTTTCCCACCTCTAGCCAAAATGCCAACCATTGGGGTATTGGTAAGTGTGGATGCATCAAGGAATTGGAATATGTACCAATTGGATGTAAAAAAATGCTTTTCTTAATGGCTGGATTTTAGAGGAGGTTTACATGGCTCAACCTCCTTGCTATGAAGACCCAAGCAAGGTAAATTATGTATACAAACTAAACAAAGATCTTTATGGATTGAAGTACCCTAGGGCATGGAATCATAGGTTGACTACATACCTTCAAGATCAAGGATTCATCATGAGCAAAATAGATAATTCTCTATTTGTCAAGAGAAGTAATAGAGGTGATATACCTATGTGTGTATGTTGATGATATCATACTAACAGGTAGTGATGCAAATTGCATCAAACACATCAAGAATCAAATGATACAGGAGTTCAAAATTAGTGATCTAGGATCACAAAAGTATTTTATTGGAATTGAATTGGTCTATAGACATACTAACATTTACATCACTCAAAGAAAGTATGTGCAGGACATGTTGTAAAAGTTCCACTTGGAGAACGCCAAAGTAGCTAGCATTCCTATGGAGGTAAATATTAAATTTAACTGCTCATGAAGGTAATTTTCTTGAAGACATTCCACGATATCAAAGCATAGTAGGAAGCCTAAACTATGCTACATTGACAAGGATTGATATTGCTTATGGAGTAAGTGTCTTAATTCAATTCATGCACAAATCTAGAGCACCTCACTTGGAAGCTGTCAAGAGGATTTTGAAGTATCTCAAGGGTACTCAAAAGCAAGGATTATACTTTCCATATACTTTAGATTTGGATATCAAACTATACTCACATGTAGTGGGGAGGTTGTAAGGATGACAAGAGGAGTACCTCAAGTTATCTTTCTTTTGCATGTGATAACACTATTTCATGTTCTTCCAAAAAGCAACCTATTATTGTTTTATCTTCAACAGAGGTAGAATATAGAGAATTAGCCAATGCTATTCAAGAAGCCATATGGATGAGATTGTTATATACATATTTGGACTACATTCTCACTCACCAATGATCTTTGTGACAACACAAGTTCTTTACATCTTGCAAAAAATCCTATTTATCATGCTAGGACAAGGAATATAGAAGTTCACTATCATTAAGTGAGAGAGAAGCTATTCAATAAGGAGATTCACTTGATGGTACTAAACTTTGCAGGTTTAACGCTATGATTGGATTGCAAGACATTCAAGAGGATTGATGAAGAAGACCAAGCCAAGATTTTTGGCTTGAGGAGAAACTATTGGAGGAAATGTCAAGCCTTGAGACTTGGCTAGGAATTGAAGGAGCTATGTGCAATTGTTTGATGAACCACATGAACCATTTCTATATGGTTTTCACCATTAACCTTTGTAAAAGTCACTTGAATTAGAAGAATCGTGTAAAGCCACTAAACTCGTGGAGTAAGGAGAACTTTATGGCACGAGCTTTCTCATGAGAGAATATCTCCTCATTTAGAGGAAGATCCTTTAGGTGGAAGTTCATTTGAATTTCAAAATTCAAACTTGAAGAAAGCATCTATAAATGTGCTTAAAAATCTTGTGGCCAAATACACTCCCTTAGAGAGCCATTCCTTGATCATTTGTAGAGTTTGTCTAGCACACTTCATTGCTCACTCACCTCACTATCATTTGGCATCATTTGTTTGCCAATGATGTTGTAAAATCCTATTCCATAATACATATACATCATTAAGCATCTCTGCTGGTTTTTGTGCCATTGTCACTTAGAGCAGTGTACTTGTCTTGCTCATATCTTAGTGCTCTCTTCATAATTTTCAATGTTCTATAGCTCATTGGAACTATCTCAAAGTCTACTACAAGTTATCAAAGTTTAAAAAAGTTTCCTTTAGCTAATTGGGAGAAACGTTTCTCGAAGTGGTCTTTGGTCATTCTTTGTGCATCTCCTAAAAAGTCAGGGGTAATCTTCTACTTGCTAAAGACATTGCTCTGCATATAGTCAATCAATTTAAGTGATTCCACTTGGAAACCTTAGCACCCTAAGCTAATTAGATTCCTTGAGAAGGAATGTTTCTAATTGCTGTTGTGCTGGGAGCACTGAGCTTAAGAACCAGTAGGTGTGTGAACCAAAATAGCAAGTTTTTGACAACTTGTGATTTCTAAAGCTATCTTTTTTGGATCAATCGTTACATTCATCAACTGCAAATTACATTAGTACTTTATTCGTTTCATTTAAACGCGCAAGGGGCCTACAACACAACTCTGAAGTAAAAAGGGAAGGTACAAAGCAAGGATTTGCAATACCAACTGATTTTTTGAGGTGTCCATCCATCTTTCCCAACATCATTAACCAATTTTAAAGTTTGAAAATATGAAACCAAAATATGTAAGGCAATGAGAAGAAATATGTACAAACAAAAAAGCATAAATAACACCTCATTGTTTTTCATCTTATTCAATCATATCATCATCCCACAATACTTGTTAATCAATGCTTCTATGTTGTGAAAAGATATTTTCTTATTGTTCTTGCTTGACTTCAAAGATCTAGAAGTTTTTGAAGTGATTTTCATGTTTTTCTTGATTTTCTTGATAATATCATCAATAATTTTTCTCTCCATTTCTTCAACGTATTTTTTTCATAGTTTGTGTTTTCATGAGTCTCTTGTTTACATTTTTCTTGTTCAATTTGATTACTTCCATGATGGTTTAGATCAAAGTTCAATTAACTTTTTAATTTTGTAACTTGCTTTTTATCAAATATTTGCTTATTACCTAAATGTTTCGAATCAATTGAAACATAGAATTCTTGATGTTTGTTTGATTTCACTGGATTATCTTTATCGAATTCAATTTCATTTGCATCCGTTTGTTTTCTCAATACTTGTCCAATGTTTTAAATTGTTACTTTTATTTGTTCTATTTTGTTTTCTTCCATAAGTTTATATTGATTCTAAATTGGTAGCTTAATCGTTTGTTCATAATATTAGTTGTTGTCATATCATTTTGGCTTTTATAGTTTTTGAATTTTTTTATATGGTTTCGGTTTAGATTTGAAATTTTCAAAGAGTTCCTTCATCCCACCTCTTGATAATTAAGAACTTATCTTTTATTTTGAGTTACTAGTTTATGTCTATAAGCATCTTCACATGACCTATAATCCTAGAACAATGACCATTTTGATCACATCAAAAACATCTTAGAGGTCACGGTGAAATCGTATTTGATTTTCTAGGTGTAATTCTAGGGGTGGATTTTCTAAGGTCAAATGAATGTTTCTCATCAAATGTAAATGCAAACATACCTTGGACCCTTACCTCATGTTTATGATTATATATCAATGGTTGTAGTTCTTTAATTTATTTGTTCAATTTTTCAAATCTATTTCTTGACTCTATAACTTCACGATCCATTCTCTCTTTGAAGCTTTTAAGGTTAATGCCCATTACTCGCATAGTTTCAGAAATTGTATTTATGGTTTGCAATAAGGTTAATATGATTCCAAATATTTCTTGTATGGGTTCATTCGCTTTGGTCTCCATTTCTTTAAACCACTCTCCACATCTTCTGATTTTCTCTTCAATCACTTCATTCACACATGGTTCTTTGGCTTGTTTACAAATGAGACTCCTTTGTCTATGGTGCTTAGATTCATTTAAACAAGATTCTTTGACTATATTTTGAGCTATATCTTCCATTTCGGTTTGTTGATTTAAACACATCACTCACTCATACTTTTTTCTTGTATAATACATTAGGGGAGAAAATGAACCCTGCATGGGCCTTGTAAGGATTCCTAATTTTTAGGGATTAAAAAGCTTAATCTAGGAGATTAAGGGCCCATGGAAAAGCACTAGTGGTATTCTCAAATAAAATAGTATTTGATAGAATTTTGATTTTGAATATTAAAAAGGAAAATTTTTTGGCCTATGGATGGTTCTATCTAATGGCTAATATTTAAAGGGATGACATACTAGAGAGAGGGGAGTCTCTAACATTCATGCAATGGCATAGTAGAGAGAGAACATCTCACGAATTTTTTGCCTTTAAATGAGCGCAAATCCAACGGTAGTCCGCATCTAGGGCTGATCTCAATATTGCAGTTCATATGCACCATCCGATGGGAGAAGAATCTAACGACGACCCACATTTGGGGCTGAGCACACAGGCGTTGAAGACGTGGTCCGTCCGATGAGCCCCTCATCCAAGGGCCTAGGTAAAAAGGCGCCTTTGCTTTTTGATAGCTCAATCTCAACCACTAGATGATCTCTTCATCCAATGGTGTAAATTTAAGGCGCTCAAGATGGGGACCATTGAAGGACAATCGTCCGATCGCAGATGCAAATCAAGGGCTAATATGCAAAGGTGCATTTTTTTGAATTGAGTACATCTCAGCCCTTCCCCTCCCACAAATCCAAGGGCCAATATTCAAGGATGCCTTGACGTTTGCCACTCAATCTTTGCCTTAGGATCATTGAGCCAATCCAAGGGTTGTAAATCAATCCTAAGACTTTCAAAACCATTCACATAACTAAAACCACTAGTTCAAGGAGGTTATTCCCTCTTTGACCACACAAAAACCATGGAAGCCTATGCCTAGCCTATGTGATTAAGGGACTAGACTGTGTCCACCACCCTCTTCTCATTGGTCCATCTCTAATCACTACATAATCTAAAAGGCCCATGCAGGGTTCATTTTTTCCCCTAATGAAGTGGTCCATTCTTGTTGGAATGCAAAGAAAGATAGAATAAAATAACTCGATTTGTGTTAGTTTTTGGATAGTGTTAAATGCAAGTATGTGATGTAAAAAATTGAAACTCTTTTTATTCTTTGAGAATATAATATAGAAATGCAAGAGATTAGAAAAAATGGAAAATGTAATGATGTGAATGATTATTTTTACTTTTACAACAATGAAAGTATTAAAACAATGCAAACGGTTTTCGTATATTTGAATTCCAAATGTGAATGAATTGAGGAAATTTGAAAGAAATATTACCTTGGCTTGAAGAAGAGGGTAGGAGTGAGTGTACATGAGTGACAAGTTTATATTGACCCTGAAGAATAAATGCTAAGAGAAGAAAAATCTATGTGAGTTGTTTGAGGGTTGAAATGTCTTTGACAAACATAACAACATACTATCCAAAAGGTTGGGTTTAGGAATGGGGACTATGAACGCACTATTGCAATCACAACATGAATTTATGTTTTTAAACTTAACTTCATACACTTAGAGATTCTAGAGTGTTTATATTGCACAGAGACGCAAACATTTTTGGAAACAAGACAAGTTTTTAAGTATACAATAACGATTATTACATATTCTCTTTGTCCAACTATGCATTATGCTTCAGCTCCCACATTGAGGAAGTTTTCTTCAATTTAGCTACTTCTGCTTCTTTTCTCTCCAACAAGAGGTTTGCAGCTGTACATCTTTGCCTCCACACTTCAACCTGCTTTTCAACTTTAGTAAGACTAGCCAATTGAGCAGTTTCTATATCAAAACCCTCCTGCACAGTGCAGAGTTCAGTTTCCAAGTGTGTGAATTTTGAGTTTGGCACTACCAACTTTTTCTCTATTTCTGTAGTCACTAGATCCTGCCTTTTTATTTCATCACTTTGGCTATTTTCTTTCTTCTATAAATGTTGTACTTCTTGTTCTTCTTTCTGTAACTTTGTTGTTAATTCCTTGTTGGTCTTCTTCAGTTTCTCTAGTGATTTTTGGCGTTGTGCAACTTCCACTTGGAGTTGTGCTACCACCTTCGCCTTTTCTTCAATTCCCACCTTTAGCATAGTGCTTTTTGCTAAGGGGTCATTCAACTCCTTCATAATTTCTTTATGGGTTGTGCTCTCTCTCCTGGCATTTATATTTTGAGTTTAACAACTTTTGCCCTAAGTTGGCTAATTTCTACATTCATTTCTTCTGTTTCTACTTCCCATCCTTCCTTCTAATGAGAGAGTGCCACATATTTCTTCTATGACTCATCCATCCGGACCGCACTCCAATGTATCCCTCTCCCTAAATCTACATGAATTTTTTATCTTGCCAATTCATTGGGATACATCCAAGGGTATATCTAATTACTCCATCTAATTACAAGCAACTTTACCATTGGCCTATTTTCATTTATCATCAAGGTTGCAAGAAATGAAGTATGGAGCACTAGAGCCTTGTGGGATGTCTCTGCACAATAGTTTGTTTGTTCTTGCTACCTCTAGAGTTTCTCCACCTCTACTTCAGCTTTCTTTTTCTTTTCTTCCTCTCCGCGTCTCCTAAGTTCCTCTTCTTCTTCTAATCTCTTTCCATTTTCTTCTTCTTCCTAATTCTTCCTTGTTGCCTCTTCCTCTTGAGTCTTTCTTGTTGCCTCTTCCTTTGCAGCTTTTTGATTAGCCTCCTGTTTCCTCTGGTTCTCCTCCTCATCTTGTTGTCGAGCTTGTTTTTCTTAATCCTTATCACTAGTATGCTGATCGTGTGAGGTACCTTCTAGTAGTTTGCATTCTGCAGCTCTTTTCTTCAAGATATGAAAAAATGCTTCTATCCTTACTATATTTGCATGCACAAGGTAAGAAGGTCAGCTTTTCAAAAAAATCAGTGTAAACAATACTCCAATTTAGGAGTCCAAAATTGCATTCACAGCTTGCCCTGTTCTTTTAAACCGTCTATGGAATTCTTTCTTCACTTTCTGAAAATTGATTTCTGCCCAATTGACTTGTGTTTTGGCAGACTCCTTCATTAGAGTGTAGAACTGCTAAGACACTTTGTAATGTTTGTCTTGAATGTTGATTACCATTGTCATTAGCAGTAATCCTAGTTCGATTAGGTTACCATCTAGGAGCTGAAGAAACTTCTACTCCCCTAAGGATGCCTTTCCCAATAGTCCGCTTATCTCTATAGCATCCACTATCTCTGTACTTATGGTGATTTGATTCCTATATTGGCAGCATGGAGGTACTCTATTATCAATGTTGGGGATAATTCCAAAGAGTTCTCTCTGCCAATTCATAGACATATCTCTGGGATGTTGAGATTGTTCCCATCTATTTGTCGCACAATTTCTTTTCTTATCTCCTTTGATAGCGGGTGAGGATGAATACTCCTCCAATGGATTAAGGCACTTGAGTGGACCTCGGCATTCGAGCTAGTCTGCCTATTGTTGAGAAAGGTTATCTAGTATATTGAGCAGATGGGCGTCTGAGAAGGTGACCACCATCACTATGTCTTTGCTTCATCGATTAACCACTCGAGGATGCCAATTTGCTACTCCCTTTTATCATATGTTCGCCAAAGAATCCAAATTCGGTATTGTCCTCAACCTTTTATTACTCACATTTTTGAGCTAGGAGCATTGGTTCTGCATCATGATTGCCTTGGATAGTATCTTTACTTCTTTGATTTTTCACTATCATGCACCTCATAACAAGGGTCAAGGAATCAAATTTGAAATGATACATCCACTACCATCATTGATTGTTTGTATGATCTGCATGTCAAGTAGTTATGTGACCACTTTGCATGTTGGATATATTTTTAGCAATTTTTGAAGAAATTGTTTTTTTTATGTTTTTTTTTGAAATAATTACACTCTCGATGACTAATAGGGCCACAATTTGTACCTATTGACAATCATCAATAGTAGCTCACTAGATAACGTAGCAAGCCAAAAAGAGCCTAGTTTGCATAACTCATGGATTCAGAGCAGACTTATCCACCTCAGCTTTAGTTCACCCATATTCCGTTTCATTTTTGAATAAAAATAGAGCATCAAATCGTCAGGTCAAAAACTCTCTGTTCGCAAGTTTTGGTCATACCATTTCTTTTGTTTGGTCTACACTTCTTGTAGTAGTAGGACACTTGTATACCTATGTTCATCTAGTTGGCATAGCTGATCCATTGGATATGCGAAAGAGTCTTCCGACACTAGCCGCTTTTGTATCATAATCTAGAGACGAGGAACAACGAATTCGAATGGAAGGATAACTTCCTAACCATACAAAAGTTTAAACAGATTTTTTCCCATCCAAACTTTATACAAAGTACGGTATACCCAAAGCACCATGGGAAGAATGATCTCCTGTTAGAATCAAGCAATATCTTCTACAACATGTGCAGAAGAACTTTATCAATGCTCTCTTCTAAGCCATCGGCCTAGGCATAATAGGGTGAACTAAATTTATGTTTGATTTGGTCCTGAACAAAGGTGTACCCTTTGACACTCACCAAAACAAGATTTGAAATGCTCCAAGTGTGCAACCATGTGCACAAACAGAAAAATCATCCGGAAATATGCACATAAAGGAGGTAAGATAGGGAGCAAAAATCTGCTTCATGCATCTTTCAAATCATTACTTGGTGCATTCTTCAATCGAAACCAAATTATTGTCCATGCAAAGACCCCCCAATTAGTAGTAAATGGTGTCTTTGGTATATCATCATCCACCATAGAGACTTGATTGTAATCGTTGAAGCCATCCATGAATGAGTACATCTCTATACCTATAACTTCGTCTAACATACTATCTAGGAACGGTAGCAAAAATGGATGTGGAATCATCACTCCATTCAGCTTTAAGTAGTACTTATTTTTCTTTGGTACAATGACTATCAATGAAACCCACTCTAGATATCTGATAGGAACAATGTACCCTAATTTAATTAAATGGTCGAGTTCATGCTTGAACTATTCAACAAAATCTAGATTCATTTTATACCTCTATTGCATCACCAGAGTGGCATCTTGTTTAAGTAGAATCCTATGATGATATAATTTGGGATCTAAACCTTTCATGTTGGCGTAGGTCCATGCCAACACATCTTTATATTTTCATAACAATGCAATTAAGGCCACCCAAAATTTTGGAGCATGCTCCACACAAATACATACCAGTTTAGGTTTATTGTCTCTACCTAGACTCACCACTTCTAGTGAATCTTCTTCAACATGGATTTTGCAAAGCTCCATTGGATCTTAAATTAGTGGATCTTCATCTTTATCCTCATGGTTCCAAAAGATTGGTACAAATGGAGGTATTCATACCACCACAAACAGAGCTAATGACCAGGTTCACATCAACAACTCCAAATGTTAGTAAATCTCTGTTAACTTTGAGGAATTACTACTCTTCATCGTCCTCAAGTCTGTCTATGTGGTGGCTCTGCTAATACTAGTTTATTTTCCAATGGGAAATATTGCTCATTATCTAGTTGTACTAAAAATTTCACATGTCCCTTTCGGAATGTAATTGTTTTAGCATCCCAATTCTATCTGACCTTGGCATTCCGCACCACGGTCATCCCAGTGATAAAAATTAATCCAAATTCTTTCCTTTAAGTTCAAGTACAACAAAAGAAATGGCAAATACCACATGGGAAATCATTATTGGGATGCCTTTAATAAGTTCCATTAGCTGCACTCGAGGTTGATTGGTCATTCCCATGAAGAATGGAGCTGGTTCGATGCAATTCCAACCCATATGCTTACAAGTAGTTGTACAAGAAATGTTAATGCTGGATCGGCCATCAATCAAAATGTTTGGAATAGCCTTGTTTATGTGCCATACATTGATCATAGGGACACCATAGTCCACTACCTTATCTGAGACATCTGCCACCATATTAATCGTAGCTTTTGGAATAGTATGGTGGGTATTCCTGGGCCCGCTGCATTGTTTTCTTCAATTGTTGCTTTTGCTCTATTGGTGCATAATGTTCTGGTTTTTGGGGATTTAGATATTCATGTGGTGACCTCATAATAAGCATTCTCAATGGCTCCAAATAATCCAGAGTCACAACATTGGCTACAGGATCTTTTAGTTTAGCTTCCTATTTCTTCGGATCATACTCCTTAGCTTCTTCACATTCAAATCATCTATGTCCATATTGCAAGAAAAATTGGCATTACACCAGTTGATTCCCAATAACTGCTTGGTCCAGGTTGTCTGAATCGCTCGCCTCTTCCATACTCTTGAAAGTTTGGGTGGAAACATTGCCACTAATCTGAAAACTACTATGAGCTTGTGTACTACAATTCTCTAGATACTGTAGCATCTTGACTTTATGTCCATTGTCTAGATGGGACTTTTGGCTTATAACCTATCAAATTACTAATCCATCAAGGGGTATCTGTTGGAACATCAAGCTTACACTATCCTTGAGGTGGATTTGATCTACATCAAAGGTTATCACGTCAAAGAATATCCGTTGGAGAATTCTTTTTCTTATTCTTACATATTGTATTTTTTAAAAAGATTTTTTCATGGATCTTTTACCATTGTAAAAGCTTTGAGCTTTAAACATGTAAAAGCAGAAAGATAGAGCTAAAATCCCACGAATTTTTGGTGGTTGAGTTGCATTCAATAACGCAATCAATCATATAAAAGTAGATCAAACTAAATCCTCACTTTTCCTAGATTGTAGGAAAGTGAATTTATTCACTCCAACAACCATTCCCACCTTCATTTGAATTCAAACTCCACTAGTAGAAGTTGTGGAAAACTCCTAGAGTCTATATAAAGACTTGAAATCACTTATACAATACATGGAAGCAATATACATACACTTGTGACCATCATTGTCTTGCTTCTTCAATTTTTTGCATCATCTTCTTTGCCAACAATAATCTTGTAGAGGCTGCTTCTCTCTCTACAGAGCTACAAATTGAGTGCAAGATGGCACATTGGAAAGCTTCAGCCCTTACATCCATCTTTCCTCTCAATTCTTGTGGCACATGTGTAGCATATACAATCAAAGATTCTAATATTTGAAAGGTATCATTTTCTTCAACTCCTTGCCTCCTTAGTTGTCATGTCATGTATGCCTCGTGTGGGAAACATATTCATAAAGTACATAGGAGTACATACAACATCTATCCAATATGTTAAAGGAAAATTCATTTCATTTGACAAAATCCTAGAAATTTCAGCAATATACATATTCTTCCTCTCTCCCACCACATTTTCTTTGGTATTATACATTCAAGTGCTTTTCCTCTTTATTCCTTGGTCGTGCAAGAAATCACCAAGGCATGGGAGAAGTATCCTCCCTCTACATCTAACCTTAGGTTTTTAATGTAACAACTTGTCTTCTTCTAAACCTTTGTCATGAATCTTTGGAACACATCAAACACATCTGATTTTTGTTTTATACAATACAACCATGATTTCCTTGAGTACATATGTGTGCACAATGCCTAATACAACATATGCTACATATAGACTCTTCTTGAAGGGTTGCCTAGTAGACTTGCATAGTCTACAAACTTCACATATCTCATGCAACATTTGAAATGAAAAATCTTGTAAACCTTTTACCGATTCTATACTCCCCATGCCTTTAAACCTTTGAATGTTGATGTGAACACATCTTCTATGCAACAAATCGATGTCTTCAATCTTCTTCTTGCCATAGGTGATGAACATTCCTTGTTGCTTTTCCCATTGCCAAGAAGAAGAGTGAACATAGTTCTTGCTTATTTCCTTTCAATATAATCTTATAGACATTCCTTGGGTATTCAATAAATTATCCTTTGAGGTTGAACTTTACTTGGTATCACGTTTCAACCATCCATCCAACAAACATTAACTTCTTTCTAATTGTAGGAACATGCAATACTTTAGATAGTCCTCTTTGTTTGCGGTTTCCTTCAAGATTCACATATCATCACCCTAAGTATGTTCACCAAATTTCATGCAATTCTGAGACTCTGACCGGGGGTGTCAACGACACCCTAGATGAAGTGGTGATCTGCACTGATACCAATTGTTGGAGTTTGAGGTCTCTAGAAGCACGCAAATAGCACAGGGAAGAAGAAGAAGAAGCTTGGAGCACAAAACACAATATTGAATGTATTAGCACGAGAATGTACAAAGATAAGTAACACATTAGGTCTATAGACATATATACAAGTCGGGGGGAAAGAACCTCCTAAAGAGGGAAAAATGTGCCCCGATGGTCCGAGTGTGTTCACGTGCATTCCTACTAAATATACCAACAAGAGGATGACCGTAAGTTCCCTCACATGTCTTTCTTATATAATGCTATAAAATTTGGTGTAGAATTTGAATTCAAATCATGCCTCCAAAATCCCTAAATTTTCTCCATCAAGGTACATGGAACCTTCAGCTAAAAACCTCGTGGAAAAGTGGTTGCACACTTTATTAAAAATAGAAGTGATGTGGCATTTGACTCAATTCTTGGTTCACACACTCAAACTCAATAATCATTGCCAAAATATATAAACAAACCCCCCTTAGGACTGATGCACTGAACAAGGAGTTGGCCCTCATGTATAAGGAAGTGCCAAGCTATGTGGAAAGACATCGATCCACTAGTGGAAGTAATTCCAAGGCTTTACAAAAAGATTCAATCTTCTCCCTCTCTAGAAGAAAACCTCTCCCTACCATAATGATAGTGTGCCTCAATGTGCTTAGTGGAATCATGGAACACATAGTTGCTCACAACTACCAATGCACTTTGAGTGTGATTGAAGATGATGGTAGGAAAAGACTACTCAACACCCAAATCAACCAAAGGCATCTCAGCCACACACACACTCAACAAACATTGTGAAAGTTGCCCTACGTTGAAAATTAGAACTAGAAGTGGCATAGTAGGCCACTTCTTGCTCAACCAATAAATGCATGAGCTACCAAGAATGAAAAATAAAACAAGTGGACACATGCGTTTCATAGCAATTAGCCTAGTTTTACTCTAAACGACCATTTAAATTTGGTGGTAATGATTCTCCATGGGATAAAAAGGTCCAAGTATCGGAGTACCATTCAAGTTGCAAAAGATGCGCTTAACCACCTAGCAATGATTGACATCTCAACAATGCATAAACGTGCTCATCAGAGAGATAACAAACTAAATATAATGACACATTGTGCATACATAAATCTAGCATCCAACACCCTACTAATAAAGGTTAACATCAAATGCATCTCCAACATCATGAAGAATTAATTCTAAACTCATTTCCATAAGGGTGGCAATAGGTTTGCAATCTTGAAAGCCAATTCATTGGAATAATGTCTCAATTTATTTTTTTACAAAGCTATTCCCACATCAACTTGCATAAATTGAATGCTCAAATAAAGATGAAAATGCTCTAAATCTTACATCTTTAAAGAGTGACACAAATGAGCACTAAACTCAATAGTATGCTTCTCATTTGGACTAGTGAGAAGCATGTCACCAACATATACAATGATGATAAGAAGTAAATTTTTTGCACATGTAACATATAAGGTGTTCTCACGTACAATGTTTTCACAACCATGTGCAAGGAAGTAGGCATCTATGTTTTCATACCAAGAACATGGTACTTGTTATAATGCCTTTTTTAGCATGCACACTTGATTTCATGCCCTTTGTATAGAGAAGGACGAGGTTGAAATACATAACTTCTTCATGCAACTCATCATTGAGAAATGTAGTTTTAATGTACAATTCATATACATTCAAACTACGATGAGTTGCAACTACATAAGTGCTTCCAATAGTGGTCATACGACATGTGGGAGCAAAGCTCTCACCAAAGTCAATGTCTGTCTCTTGAGCATAACCTTTTGTGACAATCCTTGCCTTATACCTATAAATTATTACATCAAGCTTTGGTTTCAACTTCTATATGCATTTGGTGCCAATGGCCTTTTTTCATTGAGGCAAATCACAAAAAGAACAAGTACCATTCTTTATAATAGCATCATATTTTGATTGAAAAGCAACCATCCAGTTTTCCAAATTTTGTGCTTCATCAAAAGAAACATGTTCATTCTCATCACAAAGACCGGAGGATGCTAAAAGTATGCCCAAATAGTTAGTGTAGACCTCTACAGAATGGGATCTTCTATTTCATTACCTTCCATTGAATTTAGTTTTGTGTTTTACCTCTATATGGTTGCTCAATAGTTTGCATCCTGTGAGTCCATACTTCTTCAATGTATCCAAAATATTTTTTCTCTACATAAGGCAAATACCATTGTCCTTGTATATGACCTAAATACTTAAGAAATAACTTAGGTCTCCAAGCTATGAGATCTTGAACTGCAAACATTGTACGTCCTTGTCTTTGTCTTTAAACCCTAATGGTTGTTCCATGTACACAAATTCCTCTAGTTTCCCATTTAAAAATCCATTCTTCACATCAAATTGATACATGTTCAAATTCTTGCTTGCTGCAATGGCAATAATAGCTTTAATTGTATTCATTTTACCGATAGGGCTAAATGTCTTCTCATAATCTATTCCATATTTCTGAGCAAATCTTTTAGCTAGAACTATTGCATTATAAATAGAAATACTAGCATTTGAAAACTTCATTACCTTATAAACCCAGTTGTTTCCACCTACCTTCATATCCTTCTTCCTTGGTACAAGAGTCCAAGTGTGATTGTCCTCCAAAGACTTGATCTTCTCCTATATAGCTTCCTACCATTCCTCGCATGTGTTTGCTTCTTCAAAGCATGGAGGTTATTCAACAAGGTTTCTCATTTAAGCATAATGTCTAGCCATGAATGAATTTTAGATAAGTATTTACATTGGATAATTTACCCTAGTAGATATCCCTATCTCACCATTCCATTGCTTCCGATATTTGGTTTTTTATCTTTGAGCTCTTTGCCTTCCTCCCTAGATGGTGTGCATTGGGCTCAATCCATAGATCTTCATCTTCTTCCATTTCTATGATTTTGGCCTTTCCTTTACTCATTGCATCACATAAATTACTTAATGTAGGGCTACCTTATCCCAAGTTAGTTGAAAACTCGTTTCCTTTGGTCCTCTTAGAACCATGCCTTCTGGCACAACCCTTGAAATCCTCTTTTCCTCATCTTCATTACCCTTGATAGATAGATTTGTAGCATACCAATGTAAAAGTTCATCAAATCTGACATCCCTTGATAACTTTAACTCCTTTCTTGTGGGGTAGTAACACCTATAACCCTTTTTTTAAACTGCATACCTTATGAAGACAAACCTTTCTGATTTATCACCAATTTTGGTCCTTATTTCATTGGGAATCAATACATAACATGTCCAATCAAAGACTCTCAAGTGTGATATATCTAGCTTCCTATGAAACTAAGCTTCATAAGGTGTGGTAGCATGAAGCGTCTTCCACCATTCCTTCCAAAGAAGCCTCTACTACCTCTATTTTTGAAGCTTCCCCTCTGATTTCTTCCACCTCTGCCTCTTTGATTATAATTCTGATTAAAGGTGCTAACACGTTGATTATTATGCCAACATTCATGACTAGATGATTATTCTTATCACATATCCAAAAAGCTTTGACATTATCCTTGTTGTTTTTGCCTCTTCCTCTACTTCTTCCACTTTTTCTTCCTCTTAGGAAGTTTGCTTGACTTGGAGTACCTTCATCTTCAATTGATTGTTGCTTTCTTTTGCTAGCTTTCTTCTTATCCTTGGAATACATTGCTTGACCTTCACTTTTATCAATATCTCCTTTGATATCATGCTCAAAGTTAGCATATGTCCTAACAATTGATTCAAATCAGGAGTTAAATGATCTAATGAAAGTTTTCTGATAATATGAAGGGCTTCCACTTCTCATCTCCTCTAAAACCTATGAGAATTCCACTTACCAATTTATTTTCTTCAATTTCTTCATCAACTGCACCTAAATAATCAACAATGTCTTTCATCTTTGTCACATAATTAGATATTGATTGTTAGGCTTTCTTCTTGAATGTGGTAGATTCAGCCCATAGTGATGCCTTTCTTGACTTGGTTGTATTCTAAAAATGCTCCTCAAAAGCATTCCATATATCACTTGCACTTTCAAGTCCTCTAAGTGAGGAAGCAAGTTATCATTTACTACCATATAGATAATGCTTCTTGTTTGAGCATCCTTCTTCATCCAAACCTTCAAGTTTGCAAGCTCCTCCCTAGTTGGAACACTAGGATCTTTAAATTCTGGCTTCTCTTCTTCTCCTGTGATGTATCCCATAAGATATTTTCTCATAAGATGAGCTTCCATCCTCATAGACCACAATGGATAGTTCTCTCTATCCAATTTCTCAATATGGAGACTATCTCCCATTCTTTTTTCACTTGTACTATCAAATTTCACCGTTATGAGTAGTGAATATACCTTTGCTTCGAAATTTTGATCCTTTTCATTGCTCTCGTGTGTCTCCCTTTAACTTTTCCTTCACACTCTCTCCATTTCAATCTTTGCAATGTTGGATTTTGTATGTCTACAACAGTCGGGGTCTTCCTTTCCTTCACTTTTGGATAAACTTGCTCTGATACCACTAACGGAGATGATTAATCTCCCAAAGAAAGTGTATACTTGAATTTAGAATAACTCTGTATCAAGTATAACTCAAAACCTCCTTCAATTTGGAAATCTTTAGCAAATTATAAACAATCAATACTTGTGTGACCTATAACTTTACTAAGAAAAGTCTGCTTAACAAAACTCATTCATTGACTCATGAAATGATTAACGTTTTCTATGAAACTTTGAACAACACTCTCTTAATGTTTGTGCAATTATTCCAAGTGCAAGTTCTTCAAACGAATTTGCAAAACATCACATATACTTCAATAAGTAAACATATTTTTGAAAGAGGTTTTCTTTGCAAGCAAATTTTGCAGATGCAACTTCAAAGACATGATTCTCACAATCTAGAACCCACTTGATCAAATGCTTTTAGATATAAGTTGATTACCTTCAAAATTAAATTTTGAATGCTTATTTGTGCAAAACTCTACACTGTACACTCTGATCTGATTAAATCTT
This sequence comes from Ceratopteris richardii, assembly GCA_020310875.1. Taxonomy (NCBI): domain Eukaryota; kingdom Viridiplantae; phylum Streptophyta; class Polypodiopsida; order Polypodiales; family Pteridaceae; genus Ceratopteris; species Ceratopteris richardii. The sequence goes on along the minus strand of CM035425.1, from coordinate 146,030,164 downwards.
TGACCATCACGATTGCACCTAGTTCAAGAGTCACTCATCACCTATTACACATATGAATGTTCCTACACAAAATTCTCTCAGTCTCATTACAATTAGATTCTCAAAACTTCACGATAGATGCATCAAGTATAGACTTAGACACACAGAAAAGGATTTCTCAATTGATTAAGCATAGAAGAAAGAAGGGGAAAAACATCAAGGTGCAACTTCTTGAAAACTTCTTCTATTCTGATAAGAAGTTCATCTTATGGGTATTACACACTCAACATATGATCTAATCATCTATTTCTCATCTCCTCTTTATCTCTCATACATATCATGTCTATATACAATTATATATATATATATATATATATATATATATATATATATATATATATATATATATATATATGACCTTAGAGCTATTGTTAGTTCACAAAAGACCTTCTTGAACCTACAAACATGATGTGGAAATGTTTTATGAAATCAACCTTGTGCTTGTTTCATTTTCTACCTCTTGCTCAAAATCTCGGTTGAGAAAAGAAATCCTGATATCCAATCAAAGTAGCTTCGATCCTTTGCTTCAAGACATTGCAATGAGTGTCCTAATGATGCTCATATTTTCCATGGGGTGGAATGTCTCTTGAAGTCCACACCATAGGTTTGTGTAGAACCCGTAGGAAATCGCTTTGAACCTAGGAATAGATCCATATGACTTTTTCTTACATTTATATACCCACTTGTTACCTATTAACTTAATGTCCTAATTCTTGGGCCCTGGATTCCATGATTTATTCTCGATAAGTTACTTGTTACCTCTAGTTGATAAAAACGTGAAATCTAGTCATAGTGGCGGGTCTCTCTAAGTTTTAAAGCAATTTATTGGATGGTTAAACCCCAACTATAAATATTGTGGTTTAAGTCTATTTTTGCATAGTTTTTTGCTCTTGGTCCACAACCTTATTCTTTATTTATGGCCCACAACCTTCACAATTCTGTAACACATTTATCAATCTAAAAGGATTTAATTCTATTTCTCATGCCTTTGAGATGGAAAAGTTTTATATTGATTTTGAGGCATTTTGATTCAAGATTGTAATGAACGTTTAACTTTTTAGTATTTATTTATCCAGTATATTCGATATGTGTAATATGTGTAATATGCGTAGGAATTCTAAAAGTACAATTGAGTAAGTGCAATAGAATTAAACACTTTTAGCTTAGATATTTATGTGCAAGCGATGTTGCTGTAGCAAAGAGGATATAAGTCACCTGTTCTTTGCTTGCCCTAAATCCCTTTGGTTATGGAGGGTCCTTGGTCGTTATTTGGGACTCCAAGAACAAATCTATTGGAAGCAAGCCCTCATTGGTGAAGCGATGGATTGCTCTGCGGCGTTGTGGAATGCGATTAGGGGAGAGATCCTTTGGAAGATTTGGCGAGAAAGATGTGCTCAAAACTTTGGCAATACGCCGAAGAAGTGGTTGATCGAGAAGTCCCTTTTCCTTCTCGGTAGAATAATTGCTAACTGTAAGAAACCCCCCCCCCCCTTCAAACATCACAAAGAGCTACAGTATGTCAACAATAAGCTTAAAACCAAGTGGGCTCCACATGATGGGGATGCAAGGTTTATCAACCTCCTCTATAACTCCATGTAAGCCTTGCAAGGCCTACCACAAAGGCTATAGCCGATCATCAGAATGAAAATTAGTCATCAAAAATATATTAGTTGGAAGCCAGCTCTGCTAGGGGAAGGGAATGGTTGCTCCACGACTCTCCGTAATGCTCGAAACTCTAGTCGATTCAGTATTCACTGTCCCTCCTTGGCAAAAGGATCGCTAATTGTAAGAACCCCCCTTTTTTAGGAGTCATTAAGTATTCCTTTTGATCAAGAACACACCTTACCCACGTGGGCCCCGCTTGAGGGTGATGCACGGGCGATTAACCTTTTTCTTGTAAAGCCAGCTACACTTTGTAAAAGCTTCCCCCGCTCTGTGGGATTCGGGGGATCCCATGGGCACTAGTCCCCTTCTTTTGTATTTTTCCTTTATTTAATTCAAGTTTGGAGAGTAGGCTAAGGCCGAACTTCCTTTATTTCAAAAAAAAACGTAGATATTTATGTAGTACACTATGCACCTACAATTCAATAATTATAAAAGAATATATATGAAGAGATTTGTTTGTATACTAGTTTTCTAGCTTCTACAAAGCTCGCATAATGTACATCCATGTAAAAAATTAATTTCTTGTATAAGAAAATGTTTTTATTTCTATACTTGGCCTCTACTAAGCATGGGTGATGGAAAAACTTGCATGATGATATGTGTGAGTATATGATCATTGCCTCCCTCTTCTTTCGACAACAGAGATCCATAAATTCGTTGACTCCCATGATCTTTCTATGAAAAAAAGCATTCATGTACAATATAAAGTTACATTCTCTAACATGTTTAAGCGAAGATAAGCAGGCATAAAGACATACACATTTGTAAAAATCTAAAGCCGTTTGAATAGCAATCGCTATTTCATATAACTACCATATGATGATGAAAAACGAAGATATATAAAGTCTAACAAACAAAAATATGCTAAGAACAAAGTGGACTAGTGGTTCAACATAGAAAGAAAATGTTGTACTTTTCTGAAAAGAAACCGTTTATCTTGATTAACGAGAAACGCACATACGAAAAAGTCATTTTTAGATCATTTTCACACAGTCACGTAGAGTGTCCTGCTATTGTGCTCGATGAGGATGAAAACGCTACTATTTTATGTGGACACAGATCAAATGTATCCATTTGCATTAACGCTTTATGAGTTTTTCAAATAACATCAGCTTCGATCAACGCTTGTCAAAGTTTGAACCTAAAAAATCTGTACCTGGAGCCTGAAAGGTACTATATTTCAGCAATGTATGTGGATCTACACATTCTAACATGATTTATTCGAATTTATGGATCAAATATCTTTAGCATATCTAAGTTGATGACTATATTTGACATTCGATTCTTTGAGCAATGAAGCTTGAAGTACGGTATAATTCTATATGTGAATGATTTGACTATCAATATAAGGTCGTAGTAAGGTGAAAATGTTATTTAGGAAAACAAAGAAGCTAGAAATTTTGATCCTAATCATCTCTAGTTTTTCATTTTCATTTGTTTGGCTCACTTTGGTCCTTTCTTTGCGCCATGAAGAGATTGGGAAGTGGGCTTGAAGCTAGATACCCAACACTGACATAAAAAATATGTGATATTGTTGGTGAACACAACCGGAAGCCTCACCACTTCTAGATTCATCATGGTAGATCTCAATACTCAATTTCTTCAGTAAAAGACGCAATGTCAAAGTACTCTCTAGGCACTCCAGTATTGGGTTATTGAATGACAAGTCTACTTTGATGACAAAAAATGTAAGTCACTTCTATAACTCATTAATTTATTTTCGTTTTCATATTTCAACAAGGAGACACACTTTTCTTTTCTAAATTGGATTCATACGTTAACGAATATTTTTTCTTTAAGATATGAAAGGAAAATGTGAAGGCCAATTTCAAAAGATTTTTTACCATGACTAGCGGTTATATGGACAAGAGCGAATTATTTTCATTCTATAAAGAATCAAATTCAAGGTCTATGAGGAACTATTGCCTTACCTACCTGATTCACATACACGAATAGACACAATAAAGAATTAGGATACATTCAATGAGGCTTTTTAGCAATATATTAAAATGCAATGGGCACTTGAAAAATTTATAAGTAGCTGGAATGATATGAGTATGGATCAGCAACAACAACCTACTCCAAGTCAAAGAAATGCAACGCCATAAATAATCAAAGAATCCATTCCTAAACCCAATCCTACAATTTTAGATATGATAAAGAGATTTAGTGACTTGAAAAATCAAAGTGTGGAGTAGCTTATTGATGCACAATTTTCTTTAACTTCATCAACTACCGAATCTAAGAAAGCCTCCTATGTGAATACATATGTATGCGAAATTGAGCATGAAGCATAAGCAAATGGAGTCAAGGGATATCATCGTGTCACGATGCAACAAAAGGATCTCAAAGTTACAACTAATAAAAATCAGCATGTTACATAGTGGAACGATCCTATAGATAGTTGATAATATTTATGTATCATCTGAAGAAATTATAAAGGTGCGAACACCAAAGTTTCAGATGCAAGCTTCTCAAACAAACCATTTTAGCCAACAAAACCATTCAAATCAATCAAACTCGAATTGAGATATCACAACCCAAAATCCTTCAAGAATCAAGAAGTGGATTCTAACTCCATGTCAAGCTCTTCTCAATTGATGGATGTCAATTAATCACATCAAGAAATAAATCAATTTCGAAGGAATCGATAGGTTCACAAGGTAATGAAACAAATCATGAACATTTTGTTTTTTAGGAATTTATGGCATGCCATTCTGATGAAGAAATTCCAGAGAATCTATTGCGTGGTGTAACAAATGAGGATATGTCTATTGATTGACTAATATCTCAATGCCTTGTCATAATGAATCTGTAAAAGTAATTGATGAGCATGTGTTTTATGAAACTATGACTATACATGAAGCTGATGTTATGTATGGGTATTTGGATAATGTATGTATGGAAGCATGTTTGGATGCAAAGTTAAGAACTTTATGTATCCACATTGATTATTCGGATAGTATCCATACAGAAATTGCATCTCCATATGATTGATTTGAAGAGGTTATGTACATACGCTAATGTACTTGTATGCGTTCTCTAACTAAAGTAGTTTCTGTAAGGCAAATGCATATCATTGAATGTCCAAGAGGGTTGATGGGCATATGGGATTGTGCAACCTCGTCCTCAATTTCTTTACCAGTTTTCTGATGCTTGACGGAGTGCAAAGATGGTGAATCTACTTGCAGATCTTTTTGGATTGGCTCCTATTGGAGGAGGTGCACGTTAAGACTGGGAGAATGTCATGTTGCGACATGTTTATAATTTTTGTTTTAATGTAAAGGAAGTTCGGCATTAGCCTACTCTTCCGGATTTGAATTAAATAAAGAAAAATACAAGAGAAGGGGACTAGTGCCCATGGGACCCCCCAAATCCCACAAAGCAGGGGAAGCTTTTAAAGAGCTTAGATGGCATTAGAAAGAAGGTTAATCACCCTCTCATCACCCTCATGAGGGGCCCACTTGGGTTTAAGCTTGTTGTTGATCAAAAGGAGTACTTGATGATGCCTGAAGGGGGGGGGGGGGGGGATTCTTATAGTTAACAATCCTTTTGGCAAGGAGGAACAACGATTTCTCAATTGACCACTCTTTCGGGGAGTCACCGAAGTTGAAAGCACATCTTTCCCACCAGATTTTCCATAGGACCTCCCCTCTGATGGCGTTCCAAAGAGTCCCGGAGCAACCGATCGCTTCTCCCAAGAGGGCTTGCTGCCAACTGAGATGTTTCTGAAGTCTAATTTTCTTTCCAGCGGTCTGCCAGAGTCTTTTGGAGTTGGGGCAGGTAAAGAAGATGTGTGAAATATCTTTGATAGACTGGTAGCAGCGTTTGAACCAGGAGGAATCCCACAAAATTTGCTAGCCTTAAGGTTGGTCGAGATTCCATGATGAAGAATTTGCCATAAGAGTACAGACTTTTTGATTTCTATGAGGGGGTGCCAGATAGCCATGAACTTCATGTCCCACCGAAGCCGCGTCCATGACAGGCACCACTTCTTTTTGATGTTAACCTGATAGTCAATCATTTCTTTGATGTTCGAGATTTTTGATAGGCTATTCCCATTGTGCCATTTGAGACCAAGCAAGCTCGATGTGTCGTGTCCCATGAGAACGCGAACTTTGTGTCGGTCCAAGGCGAGACATCTTCTTTGTAAAGTGTTCCATTCTTCGTACGAAATGTTGACGCAAGGGTCAATATCCTCGAAGTTGATCCAGCGGTTGGTGTCTTGTTTCCAGAGATGTTTTCATTTTTTGAAGCCTTTGTTCCATAACTTCTTGGCATTTTGAATGTTCCAAGATTCCACACTCCGGATGCCATGGATCAGAAACCAGATAGAGTCGTTTTGTCTGATACTAGCTGCCCACTTCCAGTCTTCACTAATTCTTGTGTAGCTTTTGACTTTATTCCACCTCTTCCATAGGGAGCACACGAGATTAGAGCCTTTCGGGAAGATGGGGATCGGGGAAAATAGCAAGGTCAAGATGTCAAGATTCTTCCAATTTGGGAAGCCTATGAGAGCCAACTCGTTCTTGTTTCTGAAGATCAACTTGGCCCACAAGGCCTCCCCATTGCACTAAGCCTTAATCATCCGTTTGGCTACGAGTTTGTTAGCCATGCACCCAATGTCCAGGATACCAAGTCCCCCACTATCTCTATCGCTGGTGTAGATGGACCATTTGATTTTAGGAACCCCCCTCCTATTGTGGTCGCCCGTCCAGAGGAAGTTTCTACAAATACTATCCAATTTAGACAGATCTTGCTCTTTCGGTCTCCAACAAGAAAGGAAATATATGGTAGATGAAAGGAGGAACGTGTTGATAACCATAGCACGACCAACAAGATTGATTTTCATACCTCTCCAATAGTTAAGCTTGTTTTCAAGTTTGGCCAGCACCCAGTTCCACCGCTGTTCCTTAGAGACCCCAAACCCCAAGGGGATCCCAGGAAGCCGAAAAATTTGGCCCCTCGGAATGATTTGACAACCATGATCAATGATAAGGTTGGGCTATGACCCAACAATAGCTCTAAAGGCAGTCTTAGAGTGGTTAATTGTGGATCTAGAGGCTACACAAAACGTAGCCAGACACCTCCAGAATGACTCAGGCTAGTACTATCATTGTGAACAAACGTGTTCATATCATGGGCAAAAAGTCTCATGGTGATCTGAATGTGGTCATGCGGCAAGCAGAGGCCTTTTATATTTCCAGCTTCCACTTGATGCTCCACCAGCCTGCTAAGCCCTTCCGTGGCAATGGCAAAGAGAAGGGGAGCCAATGGGCACCCTTGTCTAATAGATTTTCTAAGTTTGATCACCTTCAAAAGTTTGCCGTTAATGTTAATTTGGGTCGATGTGTTTTCGAGAAGGCTCGCAATCATCTTGGTGAATTTCTAACTACATCCAAGATCTTGGAGCGACTACAGAATATAGTCCCATTCGAGCCTGTCGTAGGCTTTGTCAAAGTCGATCTTGAGGAAGATCATGTCTTGTTTAGACTCATTTGCAAATTCAAGACCTTCCCAGATATCTATAATGGTTTCCAAAATTGAACTGCCTTTAATGAAACCTTTTTGGTTCTCGCTTAACCATGCTCTCAAGTGGCAAGAGATTCTATTGGCAATGACTTTGGCGATGATCTTGTATCATGTTTGGAGCATCGCAATAGGTCGCCAGTTCTGTATTCTGTTCTTTTCCCCTTTTTTGTGTATTAACTTGATAATGCCATTGTTGAGACAAGAAGGAAGTGCACCAAACTTGAGCGCCTCTTGCCAAACCACACAAAGAGGGGTGGCAACCACCAACTTGAAGGATTTAAAGAACTCATTAGTGAGCCCATCAGGTCCCGAGCTTTTACCAGAAGGGAGGGCATCAATGACCTCAATGATTTCTATTTCGGAGATAGGGGCATGTAGCAGGGAGCGAAGGTTGAGTGGTATCCTCTGGTGGGAAACCCTAGATATGGCTGCCATACAGTCCCTTCTATGGTGGTAGAAGGGGTTCGAGGTCCCCAGGAGTCTCGTGAAGAGCCCTTCAATGATCCCAAAATTATCTTCTTCCGTATTGCATACATTGCCATTTAAGTCTAGCAATAAGGGGATCGATTCTTTGTTATGTTTCCTTTTGAGGATATGACACATCTCTTTGGTGGGTTTGTCGGCTTTGCCAGCCCACCACTCCTTGAAGAAAATTTGCAGATTTCTCCTTTGTATTTCTTCCTCGTATCTCAGTAGTGCTTTGATTTTTTGAAGACCTTTTTGGGCTTGAGATTTTCCTTTGTTCACTTCCTCCTCGAGCCTCCAGAGTCTGTGATATAGAGCTTCTCTACGAGCCCGCCACACAGTCTCGAGCATCTTCCTGGATCTAATCATGATCTATCGTGACTTATCGACTGCACTTCTCCAGCACTTGGTTGGGGACAAGCCAGAGGTGAACACCTCCTTCCATACATCAGTAATTTCTTGATGGATGGAGGGGAGAGAGAAAGAGGGCGCACTGGTGTGGAACCGAGGGGCCTTACGGATCTTGGTGGAAGGTTGGAAAGTGATAATGATCGGGTAGTGATCAGAGATGGTGAGGTCGGTGCGTTGTGAGAGGGAAGGGTGGCCCCATTGATGAGTAAAACTCTAAGAGATGTAGCATCTATCAAGTCTAGCTTTCCTCAGGTCCTCGCCCGCTTGGAGATTTGACCAAGAAAAGCCATTCAATTCTTTGAATTCGACCAAATCCAAGTGAAGTTTGGTTTTGTCCCACGTTTCTTTCTCTCGACTATCGATGACCCTACCCTTGCCCATCCATCTCTCCATAGGGTCCTCCACCATGTTGAGGTCACCACAAATAAGCACGTTGTGGGGGAGGGAGTCCAACGAGGCCCAAGTGTTCAATCTCTCTAACTCTCCATTAGGGGCATAAAGAGAAACTAAAGTAAAACAGAAAGGAGCACCAAAAGAAACAACAATCCATCGATGGCATTCATCTTCAATGGAGTTATCAAGCTTTTCATACTAGAATTGATTAATACCGATTACCGTTCCACCAGACCCCCCGTGGTGCGCCGTTGAAATCTAAACATGGGTCGGGGAGACATGTCTAAGCCATTTTTGGAGGTCTTCTCCGTCAATTTTAATCTCTTGAATACATATAAATTCTGGGTTTAGGCTAATTTCACGAAGCCATTGACCAATGATGGTCGCTCTTGAGGGGTCGGTTAGCCCTCTAGCATTTAACAAGATGATGATCATTGTCGTAGTGAACCCTCTTTGCGGGAGGGCGCTTTATCCTTTCTTTTCTTGGATTCATCTTTCTTTTTCGCTAGGATCGGATCCCGAATTAGCAATAGATTCTTGTGGGGGATTTTCCAGTGTAACTCCATAGGTTGTTTTCCTTTGCGGGGTGCCTCGTGCTCAGAAGATTTGGGCACCATTTTTGACACCGTTTCCGGAATAGTCGATCCGATGATGGAGCTTTCACTATCCATGTTATCTTCCTTACTAGTAGTAAAGCCGTCTTCTTTGCTTGTAGTGTAACCCTCCTCGGAGGTTTCTTTATTGTCAGGGATCTCTAGGGCTTTGTCGTTGGTGTCCACCTCAAGTTGGTTCCCACCTGGGTAGTCAAACTCATTGATATCCTTTTCCAGATTGTAATACAAGTTGTTGGAGGGGGTAACTGACATGTTTCGCTCAGAGGTCGCCCTAGGGCTTCTTTTCCTTCTTCTTCGGACTTCGATGAACCTGTCTGCATCAGCTTCTGGATTAAGGGGGCCCTTGACTTCCTCTTCCTTCGTCGAGTGAGTCAGTGCCCCTTTGTTGTCTTGAGCGTTTCTAGGGGCCTCTTGATTTCGCTTGTTTTTTTTGTCTCAAAGGGCAATCTTTAATCCTGTGACCTTGTTGGCCTCAACATAAGCACGCGTTGGGAAGGTTTTTGTAATTGATCTCTTGCTCCCATACATCCCCTTCGCCCACGTCCACTTTGATCTTCGATGGAAGCGGCAAGCTGAGGTCAACCTCGACACAGATTTGAGGGTGCCACCGAGCGTTGAATGGGTGTCTTGCACCTTCATAAATGAGACCACCAATGTCCTCGCGTGAGGCTAGCGGCTTGTCGATAGGAGAAACAATGTCCCACACAAAGTTGTACAAGAAGTATGGCAGGTTAGGGAGCTCCACCCAGAGAGGGTACCGAAGCGATTTCGATTTGTCGGGAGTAAAATCAAGGGACCATCTGAACAGGCATAGGGTCGCCCGGTCGAGTTGCCAGGTTCTGACGCGTAGGGCTCGAAACGCCATATCTTCATTTTCAAAGACTAGCAACATGTGGTTTTCAAGTAAGAACTGACACTTACAAACAATTAGCCCACGGGGGAACCACTCATTGCGAAGCCACTGTCGCACGGTTTCGAGCGAGGGCCTAGGGCCAAACATTTGGCTGAGGAGGCAAACTTTCTTGAGCTCCTCCTGAGTTGATAGAATTGCGGATCTACTGAGGGAGACCAAGGGGGGTTCAACACTCTCGGTGGCCCCAAGGGCGGCACAAGATCCCCCCTCCAACAGAGAGGCCAGGTTACCGGTCTCCCCCGGAGGAGGGGCCAGGTTACTTCTCACAAATGAGGGGGTCGCCAAATCCATGACAAAGGCCTGACAAAGCAAAAAAGGCTCACGAATTACTTACTTTGGAAATGTTTTCAACGGTTTAATTTTAGCAAGACCAAAAGCAAAAGCCCCTTTTCATCTCAACTGATCACAAAGTGAGCTTTGAAGATCTTTTAATACTCCTTTTAATGCTTTGATGTTGACTTCTCACGAAAAGCTACAGGAATGTCATTGATCATTTTACCAAGACAATAGCCACCAATTCAGTTTTGGCGCCATCCCCAAAACCTTCACAGACCTGGAGAACTGAAATCTTCTTTTAATTCGAAGAGAGAGCTGCGCTTCAAACTATGAGGCGAGTGCTTTGTTTTTTTTTTTTTTAACTCGAGAAACGAGTGCTGCTGACCAACCACCAGCGCATACGACTTTAAATAAGCACGATTAACCTTGCCCACGATGGACAGCTAGTCCACGATGGACACAAAGTCCACGACTGATCAGAAGAAACAATGGACAGGCCAGCGATCGCGACGGACAGGCCAGCGATCGCGATGGACACACCAGTAGCAACAATGGGTAGTGCGCGACGGGTAGACACTGCGATGGACTTCCTTATGCGCGACCGTCAGACACCCCGATCGACACACTCTCTGGCGCTTACGACTTTTGCCGTCGCCTCCGTCTTCAGCTCCACAGTGCGTTTCAGCTCTGACAGCTCCAGCTCTCCGACTTCAGCTCCAACTCCTTCAGCTACAAACTTACGCTTCACGACTGACATGTTTATAATTGGATGCCATGGACTACATACGATTGATCATGCTTCAACTTTGAGTGAAGGGCCCATAAGGGAGAAAAGATCGTGAAGTTTACTTTCCACTTAGAAACTTAAAGATATGACAATTTATGTTAAATATTATCTACAATTAAATGACAGTATGTATGATAATAACCATGTATGACAATGTGCATATATATAAAAGTGTGTGTGTGGTTAAGCCTATATATGTGAATGACTGTGTACGACATGATAGAAATAGTCACATGTATCATACATAACTAAAAGTAAATAAGCATGCACGTTTCAAAACATATGGAGCTTACAGGCCCACGGCGGGGAGTTACATGAAGATGCATAGGATGTTCATGGAGGAACGCTGAAAAGGTAGCAGAGAAATATAGCGCTAGTAAGAAAGAGGAGAAGAATTCATCCACCATCCGAAGTTTTTCTCATTGATAGTCGAAAAAATCCTTGGTCTGGAATTCTAACCAGAAACATTCTTCTTTCTCTCCTCATTACAAAAAGAGAAATGGGCTACCGATGGTAAGCCATCACTAAGAACTTTACTTCACGGGACTTTGTGAGTTTCCATATTTGTTGAAGGTACTGGGAGAAAACTACACTAACGTCTTAGGTGCTATTTAAGAATGGACGCTTGAAATTTCTTCGATTCTAGGGTCTCTTATTTTCTTGAAATGTCTTCAAGAAAATAAGATACCCTAGAATTGAACGAGGCCACTAGTGCTGAAATAATCTTTGCAGCTTAAACACATAAGCGATTTTCAATTGCTCCCAGACACACATTTGCATGATAAGTGCATATGTAGGAGTTCTATAAGCTTCTGATATATATGAAAAGTTAGTGCTATGAATTCGGAATAGGCCTACCAAACGAACGTTGAATGGGGGAAAACAGTGCGTGCTACTGGAAATATAAGGAAGACCTGTTGAAAAAGAGTTGCAGATGGAACTCTTTAATGCTGAAGAAACCGGACTCAGAAGTAGTTAAAAAATAAGGAGGTGATGGGGATCGAATGGAGATGGCATGGAACTCATCAGGAACATAAGTGCATCACGTGGATAGGAAGTCCTCTTTCATGTTTCGCGCGAATTATTGGATGGTTAAACTCCAACCGTGGATGTTCTGGTTGAAGTCTCTTTGTGCATATTTTTTTTCTGTTTGTATGTCCTTTGCTTCCATCAAAATAGCTTCCATCCTTTGCTTTCAGTCATGAGTGTCCTTGCAATGAGTGTCCTTATGATACGCATATTTTTCATGCAGTTGAGTGTCTCTTCAGTTCCACTCCATACGTTTCTGCAAAACCCTTTGCCAAAAATATTGCTTTCATCTTAGCAAGACATCCACATCAATTTTTCTTGTTTTATATACCCACGTGTTACCTATTGCCTTCATGTAGTTCTTGGGCCCTAGATTCCATGTTTTATTCTTGACACGTTACTTGTTATGTCTAGTTGAGAGCTCTTTGGTTGGTCCCTAGAGATCTATTTTTATCAACTGGAATGGGTATTGGCTTATGTACCCACTTCTCTTGAATAGAAGTCAAGCTTGGTGCACTAATATAAGATATTCACATAATTCTTCATATGTTTTCCTTGGAAGTTGCGAAACCCTTCAATCAGCCCTTTAATCACATTTTCTTCATTATTTATATGTTCATGTGGCCTGTTCTTTTGCACCACAAGTTCACCTCCAAAATCTACTTGTTACCATATTTGAAGTAGACAAGTTGAGTGAAATGAGAGTTTATCTCTTAAGCAGAGGGTCTACCTTGCTTCTCTCCCCTTTCTATGAACTTGTACCCTTTCTTAGGGTTCTTCACAAAGCATCCAGCTTTGTTGAATCTTATTGAATATCCTTTTTCAACCATTTTCCCTATGTACACCAATTTTTTTGTGATGATATGTGCATGCAAGACGTCCTTAAGACATATTTCTTCCTCTTTGGGATCGAAAGTTGCATCTCCAACATGGGAGATTGCATCTTACATCATCACCTATTTCTACATGTCTTTACCTTGGACAATAAGTAGATTGGTAAAGCAAGAACCATTAAACTCATATGTTTATTACATCCATTAACATACCAAGTGTTATCTACTTTGTGTGAATTCCAATTCATATGTGTGAATTCCAATTCATATGCATCATCAAGTGTTATCACCCTGATTTGATCTCCTTTGGTTTCCTCCTCGGTACCCGTATCTAGTATAGTGGCAAAACTTGCCACATATGCATCACGCTTCTGCATCTTGTTTCCTTCATTTTTGATGCATTCCTCGTCTTCTTCTTTTCCTTCCTCTACCTCTTTTCGATGAGGTTCCTTGCTTATGTCCTTGATTTCTTAGTTTTTTAGGAATTTATGGCATGCCTTTGTGATGAAGATATTCAAGAGAATCTTTTTGATGATTTAGCAAATGAGGATATGTCTATTGAGTTGATACAAGAAGAGACTAACATGTGAATGCCTAGTCATAATGAATCTCTAAAGTCATTGATGATCATGTATTTTATGAAGCTAACAGTATGCATCGAGCTGATTTTATGTATGCGTTTTTGGCATATCAGTCAATGTGCAAGAGGATCGATGGGCATATGAGATGGTGCACCCTCATGCTCAACTTCTTTAGCGGATTTCGCATGCTTTGACGGAGTGCAAAGATGGCAAGTTTACATGCATGTCTTCTTGGATTGGCTCCTATTGGAGGAGGTGCATGTTAAGACGGGGTGGATGTCATGCTGTGACATGTTTATAATTGGATGCCATGGAGTACATATGGTTTATCATGCTTCAACTTTGATTCAAGGGCCGGGAGAAGAAATAATGAAGTTTACTTTCCACTTAAGAACTTAAACTTATGACTATTTGTGTTAAATATTATCTACAATTAAATGACAGTATGTATAATTATAATTATGTATGACAATGTGAATATATTTAAGTCTGTGTGTGTAAGGCTAAATATGTGAATGAATGTGTACGACAGTTCAACAGATATGATAGGAATAGTCACATGTATAATATATAACGTCCAATAATAACAAAAGTAAATAAGCATGCAGGCTTCAAAACATATGGAGCTTATAGGCCACGGCGGGGAGTTACAGTGCACTTAATTATATTAATGAATGAACGCATAGGATGTTCATGGGGAAATGCTAAAAAGGTAGCAGAGATAAAAGGCTCTAGTGAGAAAGCGGAGGAGAAATCATCCACCATGCAGAGCTTTTCTCATTGATAGTCGAACAAATCCCTGGTTGACAATTCTAGCCAAGATCATTGTTCTTTCTCTACTCATAACATTGGCTATGAACCCTTATTCTCTGAGCACGAAGTATGGAGAAAGTCTTAAACCTTGCGAGTACAATGTTCATTTCGACTGCTTCTTTGATATTTTGGCCCTGGAAGATCTGCTGCCCAGTTCCATGGATTGTTTCACAAGCAGAAAGATTCTGATCAATGGTCATTTTTACTCATTCACCCTGTCATATTGTAGTTTTGGATGCATTGCTCAAATAAAGGGCATGTGCGTACTGTTAATCTTGATCCTTGGAGGGTACTACTGATGGGACACAATACATCATGGAGAAGCACCTATAGAAGGAGCTAAATGTATATGTAAGGAGGTAAAAGTGCTGATACTTCTTCACTTTTTACGTACTTTTGAGGCGGATATTTGGTGTCTGTGAATGATTGTACCGAAAATTTTACATAAAGAAAGAGAAGTGGGCTACGCATGGTAAGCCATCATTGAACTTTACTTCGCGGCCCTCTGTGAGTTCCCATCATTTGGTGCAGGTACTGGGAGAAAACTACACTAACCTCTTAGATGTTATTTAACAATGGAGGGTTGAAATGTCTTCAAGAAAATAAGAGACCCTAGAATTGAACGAGGCTACTCGTGCTATTATTTTTGCAGCTTAAATACATAGCGGACCTTTAAAGTGCTCGCAGACACACATTAACAATAACTGCAAAGGTAGAATTTGCCATGGTATCTGGACCAATCTAAAGGCTTGTAAAATTTGTGGAACTATGCCATGGTGCAAGTGACTCTACCGCATCATTGAGGATCTCGGTCACAAGCAGAAAGGATATTTAACCTGTAATATTGTAATTTTGTAGTTTTGGATGAGTTTTACTCATTCACCCTCTAATATAGTAGTTTTGGATTCATTGCTGAAATAAACGACGTGCATCGTGGTAATCCTGATCCTTGGGGAGTACTAATGATTGGACACAATACATCATGGAGAGCACTATAGAAGGAACTAAATGTATATGTGTGCAGGTTGAAGGGCTGATACTTGTTCACTCTTTAAGTACTTTTGAGGCGGATATTTGGTGTCTGTGAATGATTGTACAGAAGTATTTACATACAAAACGAGAAATGGGCTACCGATGGTAAGCCATCAGTAAGAAGTTTACTTCGCGGCCTTCTCTGAGTTTCCATCATTTCGAGAAGATAGTTGGAGAAAATTACACTAACTTCTTGGGTGCTATTTTATTTTTTAATATAAAGGAAGTTCGGCATTAGCCTACTCTCCCAGACTTTAATTAAATAAAGAAAAGTACAAGAGAAGGGGACTAGTGCCCATGGGACCCCCCAAATCCCACAAAGCAGGGGAAGCTTTTACAGAGCTTAGATGGCATTACAAAGAAGGTTAATTACCCTCTCATCACCCTCATGTGGGGCCCACTTGGGTTTCAACTTGTTATTGATCAAAAGGAGTTCTTGATGATGCCTGAAGGGGGAGGGGGGGATTTCTTATAGTTAACAATCCTTTTGCCAAGGAGGAACAATGACTTCTCAATTGACCACTCTTTGGGGGAGTCATCGATGCTGAAAGCACATCTTTCCTGCCATATTTTCCATAGGACCTCCCCTCTAATGGCGTTCCAGAGAGTCACGGAGTAGCCGATTGCTTCTCCCAGTAGGGCCCACTGCCAACTGAGATGTTTCTGAAGTCTAATTTTCTTTCCAACCGTCTGCCAGAGTCTGTTGGAGTTGGGGCACGTAAAGAAGATGTGTGAAACATCTTTGATAGACCGGTAGCACCGTTTGCACCAGGGAGGAATCCCACAAAATTTGCTAGCCTTAAGGTTGGTCCAGATGCCATGATGAAGAATTTTCCATAGGAGGATAGACTTTTTTATTTCTATGAGGGGGTGCCAGACAGCCATGAACTTCATGTCCCACCGAAGCCGCATCCATGACAGGCACCACTTCTTGTTGAGGTTAACCTGATAGTCAATCGTTTCTTTGATGTTCGGGATTTTTGATAGGCTATTCCCATTGTGCCATTTGAGACCAAGCGAGCTGGACGTGTCGTGTCCCATGAGAAGGCGAACTTTGTGTTGGTCCCAAGCGAGACATCTGCTTTGTAGAGTGTTCCATTCTTCGTACGAAACGTTGACGCAAGGGTCAATATCCTCAAAGTTGATCTAGCGGTTGGTGTCTTGTTTCCAGAGATCTTTCCATTTTTTGAAGCCATTGTTCCATAACTTCTTGGCATTTTGAATGTTCCAAGATTCCACACTCTGGATGCCATGGATCAGAAACCAGATAGAGTTGTTTTGTCTGATATCAGCTACCTACTTCCAGTCTTCACTTATTCTCGTGTAGCTTTTGACTTTATTCCAACCCTTCCATTGGGAGCACAGGAGATTTGAGCCTTTTGGGAAGATAGGGATCGGGGAAAACAGCAAGGTCAAGATGTCAAGATTCTTCCAATTTGGGAAACCCATGAGAGCCAACTCATTCTTGTTTCGAAAGACAACTTGGCCCACGAGGCCTACCCATTGTACAAAGCCTTAATCATCCATTCGGCCGCCAGTTTGTTAGCCATGCACCCAATGTCCAGGATACCAAGATCCCAACTATCTCTATGGCTGGTGCAGATGGACCATTTGATTTTAGGCACCCCCTCCTATTGTGGTCTCCCGTCCAAAGAAAGTTTCTACAAATACTATCTAGTTTGGACAGATCTTGCTTTTTTGATCTCCAACAAGAAAGGAAATAAATGGTAGATGATAAGAGGAACGTGTTGATAACCATAGAATGACCAACAAGATTGATTTGCATACCTCTCCAATAGTTAAGCTTGTTTTTGAGTTTGGCTAGCACCCAGTTCCACCACTGTTCCATAGAGACGCCAAACCCCAAGGGAATCCCAAGAAGCCGAAAAATGTGGCCCTACGGAATGATTTGACAGCCATGATCAATGAGAAGGTCGGGCTATGACCCAACAATAGCTCTAAAGGCGGTCTTAGAGTAGTTGATTGTGGATCCAGAGGCGTCACAAAAAGTAGCCAGACACCTCCAGAACGTCTCCATGCTGGTACTATCATTGTGAACAAACGCGTTCATATCATCAGCAAAACGTCTCATGGTGATCTGACTGTGGTCATGAGGCAAACAGAGGCCTTTGATATTACCAGCTTCCACCTGATGCTCCACCAGCCTGCTAAGCCCTTCCATGGCAATGGCAAAGAGAAGGGGAGCCAATGGGCACCCTTGTCTGATAGATCTTCTAAGTTTGATCACCTTTGAAAGTTTGCCATTAATGTTAATTTGGGTCAAAGCGTTTCCGAGAAGGGTCACGATCATCTTGGTGAATTTCTGACTACATCCAAGATCTTGGAGCGACTGCAGAATATAGTCCCATTCTAGCTTGTCGTAGGCTTTATCAAAGTCGATGTTGAGGAAGACCACATCTTGTTTAGAATCATTTGCAATTTCAAGACCTTCCCAGATATCTATAATGGTTTCCAAAATTGACCTACCTTTGAGGAAACCTTTTTGGTCCTTGCTTAACCACGCAATCAAGTGGCAAGAGATTCTGTTGGCAATGACTTTGGCAATGATCTTGTATCTTGTTTGGAGCATCATAATAGGACGCCAGTTCTCTATTTTGTTCTTTTCCCCCTTTTTTGTGTATTAACTTGATAATGCCATTGTTGAGACAAGATGGAAGCGCACCAAACTTGAGCACCTCTTGCCAAACCAAACAAAGAGGAGCAGCAACCACCAACTTGAAGGATTTAAAGAACTCATTAGTGAGCCTGTCGGGTCCCAGGCTTTTACTAGAAGGGAGGGCATCAATGACCTCAATGATTTCTGCTTCAAAGATAGGGGCATGTAGTAGGGAGCGAAGGTTGAGTGCTATCCTGTGGGGGGAAACCCTAGATATGGCTGCCATACAGTCCCTTCTATGGTGGGAGAGGGGGTTCGAGGTCCCAAAGAGTCTCGTGAAGTACCCTCCAATGATCCCAAAATTATCTTCTTCCGTATTGCATACATTGCCATTTAAGTCTAGTAATAAGGGGATCGATTGTCTGTTATGTTTCCATTTAAGGATATGACACATCTCTTTGGTGGGTTTGTCGGCTTTGCCAGTCCACCAATCCTTGAAGAAAATTTGCAAATTTTTCCTTTGTATTTCTTCCTTGTATCTCAGTAGCGCTCTAATTTTTTGAAGACCTTTCTAGGCTTGAGATTTTCCTTTGTTCACTTCCTCCTCCAGCCTCTAGAGTCTATGATATAGAGCTTCTCTAGGAGCCCGCGGCAGAGTCTCGAGCATCTTCCTGGATCTAATCATGATCTATCGTTACTTATCGACCGCACTTCTCCATCACTTGGCTGGGGACAAGCCGGAGGTTAACGCCTCCTTCCACACATCAGCAATTTCTTGATGGACGGAGGGGAGAGAGAAGGAGGGTGTAGTGGCGTAGAACCAAGGAGCCTTACAGATCTTGGTGGGAGGTTGGAAAGTGATAACGATCAGGTAGTGATCAGAGATGGTGAGGTCGATGCGTTGCGAGAGGGAAGGGTGGCCCCACTGATGAGTAAAACTCTAAGAAATGTAGCATCTATCAAGTCTAGCTTTCCTCAGGTCCTCGCCCGCTTGGAAATTCGACCAAGAAAAGCCATTTGAATCTTTGAATTCGACCAAATCCAAGTGCAGTTTGGTTTTGTCCCACGTTTCTTTCTCCCGACTATCGATGACCCTGCCCTTGCCCATCCATCTGTCCATAGGGTCCTCCACCATGTTGAAGTCACCACAAATAAGCACGTTGTGGGGGAGCGAGTCCAAGGAGGCCCAAGTGTTTAGTCTCTCTAACTCCCCATTAGGGGCATACAAAGAAACTAAAGTAAAACAGAAAGGAGCACCAAAAGAAACAACAATCCATCGATGGCATTCATCTTCAATGGAGTTCTCAAGCTTTTCAAACCAGAATTGATTAATACCGATTAGCCTTCCACCGGAACCCCGTTGGTGTGCCGTTGAAATCCAAACATGGGTCAAGGAGACGAGTCTAAGCCGTTTGTGGAGGTTTTCTCCGTCAATTTTAATCTCTTGAATACATATAAATTCTGGGTTTAGGCTAATGTCACAAAGCCATTGACCAATGATGGTCCCTCTTGAGGGGTCGGTCAGCCCTCTAGCATTTAATGAGATGATGGTCATTGTCGTAGTGGCCCATCGTTGCGGGAGGGAGCTTTGTCCTTTCTTTTCTTGGATTCATCTTTCTTTTTCTCTAGGATCGGATCCCGAATTAGCAATAGGTTCTTGTGGGGGCTTTTCCAGGGTAACTCCATAGGTTGTTTTCCTTTGCGGGATGCCTCCTGCTGGGAAGAACTGGGCACAGTTTTCGACACCGTTTCTCAAATAGTCGATCCGATGATGGAACTTACACTATCCATGTTATCTTTGTTACTAGTAGTAAAGCTGTCTTCTTTGCTTGTAGTATAACCCTCCTTGGAGGTTTCTTTATTGTCACGGATGTCTAGGGCTTTGTCGTTGGTGTCCACCTCAAGTTGGTTCCCACCTGGGTAGTCAAACTCATTGATCTCCTTTTCCAAATTGCAATACAAGTTGTTGGAGGGGGAACTGAATTGTTGTTTCGCTAAGAAGTCACCCTAGGGCTTCTTTTTCTTCTTCTTTGTTGGAGAAACAATCACTAACTGGACATATATTTGAAGGTCAAATCTTAGGAAGAAAACCCCATGCCTATGTGAAGGGAAAAATTCACAAATGTATCATATTTGTAAAGTTAGTTCACTTTAGTTCTAGAAGTTTTTTAAAATCACGAGAATACGAAAATCTAGATAAGTTAGTTTGTATCAACTGACGCGGAGAGAGAGAGAGAATAGAGAGAAAGAAGAAAGGAGTTCATTTTATACGACTGATTATAGTCGGACTTCTCTGAGTGAAAAAGCATCTGTAAAACTTGTGAGTTTCCATAGCTATGAGAAAGAACTGAGTAAAGTTCTGTGTATGAGTCTCTCTCCATCATCTCCATGCTTGCCTATTGTGTGATGAATTAAAAAGATCAAGTTTTCCAAGCAACTCGATGCTTGGCATCGAATCTCTGCTGATAAGTCATATTTTCATTTATATTTTTCATTCAGTACTGAAGTGTTTTGAAAACATGATGTTGTTGGAGCAACTCGATGCCTGGCATCGAATTCCAGTTGATAAGTCATATTCTAAGTGTGCATGAAATCACCTATAGTTTTGGTGTCCAAAAGATCAAGGTTTTATGCGGGAAGTCGATGCCCGACATCGAATCCTTGCTAAAAAGTGGCCAAAAACACTCTAAGTCGATGCCCGGCATCGAATTCTCGTTGCAAGTCGATGCTAAGCATCGAATTCTAATTTTAAACAGGCGCTCTTACTATAACACGAAAGATTTCCAATTTTGGAAGGTCATACAGGGTCATCTTATGAGAGCCATAACTTGCGTTCTAGAGATCAATTTGATGCATATGATAGCTTGTTAGAAAGCTCTACTTCTCTAGTTTCAGCCTATAAAGTTTCATGGAGAAATAATACTTGAGCTAGGAGAAATTAGCAAAATACTGAAGGTATGTCATTTCGGTGACTATGAACTTCTGTAGAAGCAAAGTTCTCACTTTAGGCTATCATTTCTCAAAGTTTGGAGTGGCAATGAGTTAATGGTGACCATAGAGGTGTTCTAGTGTCACATTAATTCATTTCTTGTGGTGTTTCATACATCAACAAGTGGTATCAGAGCAGAAAGATTCTCGAGAGCAGAAGACGACAGAGGTACGAGAAGTTTTGTAAAGTTTTCCATTAAAGTTTGAAAGGTGAAGCATTTGAAGACACAAGGCATCAAAAGGTTACTTCAAAAGTATCCTCATACACAAAGAACTTCAAAAGGTATTATCCTTTATCCTTTAAGCTCACAGGTTGCAGCAGAAGGAAAGAACTATGGCAGATCATATCTCCATTGACAAACTGGACAGAGATAATTACCCCGCATGGGTAATGAGAATGGAAGCCTTACGTATGAGTAAGGATCTCATGGTATATGTTACAGGTGAAGAAGAGAAGCTAGTATTTGAAGATGAAATCCGACCAAAGAAAGAGGAACTTGATGCTTTAAAGCATTGGCAGAAGAAGGATGCAAGTGCAAAAGCATACATCTACAATACAATCTCTGATCATTTGCTACCAAACATCAGAGGATTGGAGTCATCTGAAGATATATGGAATGCATTGGAGTATCATTTCCAAAGTACTACCAAAGCAAGGAAAGCAAGTCTATGGTCAGAGTTTACAACATTCAAGAAGAAGCCAAGTCAAAGTATTAGTGATTATGTCACTAAGATGAAGGATCTAGCAGATAGTCTTGGATCCATAGATGAAGATGTTGAAGATCACAGATTGATTGCTCAACTACTTGCAGGTTTGAGAGGGGATTGAAAGGTGGAAACCTTTTGTCTTATCAACAAAACTTTCATTAAATCATTATGTTCCAGATTTGAACCAGTTGCTTGGTTTGATGCTCACATATGAGCAAGACTTGAAGGGAGATGGAGATAAAGGACAAAGTTCTGCAATGTACATGAAGAATAAGAAGAAATGAGATAAAGGTAAAGCAAAGGATGAAGAGGAGTCTAGTTCTCAAGCTTATTATGCAAGAGGTAAAGGCACTGGCAGAGGAAGAGCAAGAGGTTTTGGAAGAGGAAGAGGTAATCAAAATAACAACAAGAAGGCTTGCTGGATCTGTGGATTGAGTAATCATTTGGCTCATGACTGTTGGCACAACTAACAAGGATCAAACCAGAATCAAAACAACAATAGCAGAGGTCGAGGTGGAAGATATCAAAGTAATTTCCAAAGAGGTAGACAAAGTCAAAGAGGAGGCTATGGTAGAGGTGGAGGAAGAAGTTGGGGATAGAATCAATCCTACAACACCACCTACTACAACTATGCAAATGACACACAGAATGAAAGTCATACATCATTGATGATGAACTCAATCAACATCAGATAAAGAAGATCTAAATGTATTTTACATTGACTCTGGATGTTCTAATCATTTGTCAAGAAACATAGAATTGATGTCAGAATTGGAAAAAGGCATTTCTAGTCACACAGTTCAAACTGGTGATAATACAAGACATAGTGTACATTCAATTGGAAAAGTGAAATGCAAGAGTGGAGCAGATTTGCTAACCAATGTTTTGTATGTTCCAACAATACCTAAAAACTTGATTAGTGTGGGACAGATAGTTGAAAAAGGTTTTCAAGTCAGGTTTACAAATGAAGGAGTATTTGTGGAAGATCCAGAGAATGGATATAATCAGATTGTCTCTGGTAAGAAAGAAGGTAGACTCTTTACTTTAAGAGTGCAAGGGAACATTGGTCAAGCTTTGCTCACACATGGTGAAGGAGTGATTACAGAACTTGATCTCTGGCATAAGAGATTAGGTCACTTTAATGAAAGAGGAATTAAAGCTATGGTTGCTAATCAGTCTGTACTAGGATTACCAAATGTGCAAAGTCAACATATGGTTTATAAATGTGAAGCATGTCAAATGGGTAAAGCACACAGGTTACCATTTCAGAAGAAAGGATTCAAACATGATGGATTACTAGAGCTCATTCATACAGATGTATGGGGACCAACAAAAGAAGGATCTATCAGTGGCTCAAGGTACTATGTTCTTTTCATTGATGATGCTACAAGATGGATAACATTATATGTTTTGAAGGAAAGATCAGAAGTGTTTGGAGCTTTCAAGCATTTTCATGCATATGCAGAGAGAGTCACAGGTCAAAAGCTTAAGAGACTGAGGTCTGATGGAGGGGGAGAATATTTCTCCCAAGAGTTCAATGATTATCTTTGGAATGCAGGTATTAAGAGAGAAATAACTTGCAGGTATACACCACAACAAAATGGTGTAGCAGAAAGAAGGAACAGGACTTTGGTTGAGTTTGCTAGAGCTATGCTAAAGGAGAAGAACTGTCCAAATTATCTTTGGGCTGAGGCTGTAAATACAGCTACATATCTTGTGAATAGATTACCATGTGCAGCTCTGAATGGAATGACTCCATATGAAGCTTGGTGGGGTAAGAAACCAACACTAGATCATTGTAGAGTGTTTGGATCAATTGCATATGCTTATGTGCCATCACAACTTAGGCATAAACTTGAACCAAAGGCAGAAAAATATGTGTTCATTGGTTATGATGAAAAGCAGATGGGTTACAGGTTGTGGAATCCTCTAACAAAACAATTTATTGTTTCTAGAGATGTTACATTTGATGAATAGAAAAGTTGGTATGCAGATCAAAGTCATACAGCTGAAGAATTTGAAGAAGAGGTAAGAAGATGTGAGAAAGGAAAATCAATTGTGCAGGTAAATAGAGATGAAGACTATATGCAAGCAAGTACATCCACAAGTGGATTAACAAGAAGAAATGAAGAAGCTCCTATATTTGATGAAGAAGTGTATCCAGACACTTATGAAGAATGTGAACCAAGAAGGTCAAGCAGGACTAGAAGACAACCAGAAAGGTATTCTTATGATACTTCTTACATAACTCAGAAGAACTATGCATATATGGTGAAAGATGATGAAGAACCCCAGAACTATGATGAAGCTAAAGATAAGAAGCAATGGGAAGAAGCAATGAAGGAAGAGTTCAATGCACTGGAGGAGAACAAGACATGGGAACTTGTTCCTAAACCAAATGGTAAGAAAGTTATTGGAAATAAATGGGTTTATAAAGTGAAGAAGCTTGCAGATGGAAGTATAGCCAGATACAAAGCTAGACTGGTGGTGACAGGCTATGCCCAGACCTATGGCATAGATTATGATGAGACATTCAGTCCTGTAGCTAAGATGTCAACTATAAGGACAATCATTGCTATTGCAGCTTCAAAAGGATGGACTCTAAGTCAATTGGATATAAAGAATGCATTCTTGAATGGATACATATCAGATGAGGTATACATGGAACAACCTCAAGGGTTTATAGATTCCAGGTATCCAAATTTTGTTTGCAGGTTGAGAAGAGCATTGTATGGATTGAAGCAAGCTCCAAGAGCTTGGAACTATAGACTAGTGAAGTATCTCAATGATCTTGGATATCAAAGTTCAAAAGCAGATTCAAGTCTACTTATCAAAAGAACAGAGGAAGGTACAATCTACATTTGTATTTATGTAGATGACATTATAATCAGAGGTACTTCAGATGAAGGAATCAAGGAGGTAAAGAGATTACTTGAAAAAGAATTCAAGATCAGTGATCTAGGAAAGTTGTCATACTTTCTTGGAATGGAAGTTACTTATACAGATCATGGCATATATGTGTCACAAGAAAGGTATCCTCTAAACTTGTTGAAGAAGTTTGATATGGAAAATTGTAGAGAAGCTTCAACTCCACTTGAAGTTAATCACAAGCTCAGTAAATATGATGGTGCAGAATACAAAGATATGAGGAAGTATCAATCTCTTGTGGGTAGTTTGATTTATGCTACACTAACAAGACCTGATCTTAGTTATGCAGTGGGAGTTTTGTCACAATTCATGCATTGTCCAAAGGACCCACATTGGATTGCAGGTCAAAGAGTTCTTAGATATATCAAAGGAACTATAAAGGAAGGATTATATTATCCTTTTACATCAGATTTGAAGTTGAGAGCCTATAGTGATTCAGATTGGGCAGGTAACCAAGATGACAGAAGATCAACTCATGGTTACATGATATACATTGGTGATAAGCTTGTAAGTTGGTGTTCAAAGAAACAACATACAGTAGCATTATCATCAACTGAAGCAGAATACAAAGGACTTGTGGAAGCAGCTAAGGAAGTCATATGGATGCAGACATTGTTCAAGAGCATAGGTATTGATCAAGGTACACCTACAATACATGGAGATAATATGAGTTCACTTTATCTTGCAGCAAATCCAGTATTTCATGCAAGGACAAAGCACATAGAGATACATTATCATTTTCTCAGAGAAAAGGTAATGGAGAAGGAGATTGAAGTGGAGTACATTTCTACTAAAGATCAGATAGCAGACATAATGACAAAGAGCTTGGATGGTGTGAAGACCAGCAGATTCAAAAGCATGGCAGGAGTAAAAGAAAAGAAGATGATATGAAGAAACAGGGAATGTCAATTAGTGATTGAGGGGGAGCTGTTGGAGAAACAATCACTAACTGGACATATATTTGAAGGTCAAATCTTAGGAAGAAAACCCCATGCCTATGTGAAGGGAAAAATTCACAAATGTATCATATTTGTAAAGTTAGTTCACTTTAGTTCTAGAAGTTTTTTAAAATCATGAGAATACGAAAATCTATATAAGTTAGTTTGTATCAACTGACGTGGAGAGAGACAGAGAATAGAGAGAAAGAAGAAAGGAGTTCATTTTGTACGACTGATTATAGTCGGGCTTCTCTGAGTGAGAAAGCATCTGTAAAACTTCTGAGTTTCCATAGCTATGAGAAAGAACTGAGTAAAGTTCTGTGTATGAGTCTCTCTCCATCATCTCCATGCTTGCCTATTGTGTGATGAATTAAAAAGATCAAGTTTTCCAAGCAACTCGATGCTTGGCATCGAATCTCTGCTGATAAGTCATATTTTCATTTATATTTTTCATTCAGTACTGAAGTGTTTTGAAAACATGATGTTGTTGGAGCAACTCGATGCCTGGCATCGAATTCCAGTTGATAAGTCATATTCTAAGTGTGCATGAAATCACCTATAGTTTTGGTGTCCAAAAGATTAAGGTTTTATGCGGGAAGTCGATGCCCGGCATCGAATCCCTGCTGAAAAGTGGACAAAAACACTCCAAGTCGATGCCCGGCATCGAATTCTCGTTGCAAGTCGATGCTAGGCATCGAATTCTAATTTTAAACAGGCGCTCTTACTATAACAGGAAAGATTTCCAATTTTGGAAGGTCATACAGGGTCATCTTGTGAGAGCCATAACATGAGTTCTAGAGATCCGTTTGATGCATATGATAGCTTGTTGGAAAGCTCTACTTCTTTAGTTTGAGCCTATAAAGTTTCATGGAGAAATAATACTTGAACTAGGAGAAATTAGCAAAATACTGAAGGTATGTCATTTCGGTGACTAGGAATTTCTGTAGAAGCAAAGTTCTCACTTTAGGCTATCATTTCTCAAAGTTTGGAGTGGCAATGAGTTAATGGTGACCATAGAGGTGTTCTAGTGTCACATTAATTCATTTCTTGTGGTGTTTCATACATCAACATTCTTTAGACTTCGATGAACCAGTCTACATCAGCTTCTGGATTGCGGGGAGCCTTGACATCCTCTTCCTTCGTCGAGTGAGTCAATGCCCCTTTGTTGTCTTCACCATTTCTGGGGGCTTCTTGATTTCTCTTGCTTTTTTGTCGCAAAGGGCAATCTTTAATCCTGTGACCTTGTTGGCCACAATGAAAGAACGCATTGGAAAGGTTTTTGTAATTGATTTCTTGCTCCCATACATCCCCTTTACCCAAGTCCACTTTGATCTTCGATGGAAGCGGCATGCTGAGGTCAGCCTCGACACAGATTTGAGGGTGCCACCGAGCGTTGCATGAGTGTCTTGCACCTTCATAAATGAGACCACCAGTGTCCTCGCGTGAGGCCAATGGCTTGCCAATAGGAGAAACAATGTCCCACACGAAGTTGTACAAGAAATATGGGAGGTTAGGGAGCTCAACCCAGAGAGGGTACCGAAGCGATTTCCATTTGTCGGGAGTAAAATCATGGGACCATCTGAATACGCACAGGGTCGCCTGGCCGAGTTGCTAGGTTCCGGCACTTAGGGCTCGAAATGCCATATCTTCATTTTCAAAGACTAGAAACATGTGGCTTGCCGATAGAAAATGACACTTACAAACAATTAGCCCATGGGGGAACCACTCATTGCGAAGCCACTATCGCATGATTTCGAGCGAGGGCCTAGGGCCAAACACTTGGCCGACGAGGCAAACTTTCTTGAGCTCCTCCTGAGTTGACAGAATTGCGGATCTACTAAGGGAGACCAAGGGGGGTTCAGCACTCTCGGAGGCCCCAAGGGTGGCACAAGATCCCACCTCCAACAGAGAGGGCAGGTTACCGGTCTCCCCCGGAGGAGGGGCCAGGTTACTTTAAGAAGGAAAACTTTAAGAAGAGCCAATAGATAACACTTAATGCCCAAATAAGAGCTACTCACTTTTAGGGAATATGGGCAAATTCACGACCAAGCCGACATTCCTTAACTTCACATCACATTGGCTCTTAAATTCACTTTTGAGCGCTTGGATTGAAAGCATTGAGAACTTGATTTTTGAAACTGAAAAGAGCCCCACAAAGGACATCTTACTAGGCACATCGCTACCCACTCGCGGATCAAAAACCAACTTAATCGCAATTGGCTCCTAACGAGGATGTGACTAGCAGGACTTGTGACTGAGACATTGACTGGCTCCTCACCTAACCGAAGGGCTAGGCAACCTAGCACTCTCTCTCTACCGGCTGGCCATGGTTCGAGGTGGATCCGGATCAAGTATGAGCCTATCAGTCAAGACCGCACACCAGTCCATCGTGTGCCAACTCTGCTTGAAAGGCCTTTTGGAAACCCTCTTTAAAGCTACTCATATGCATACATACATGATAAAAATTTGTTGCTCGAAGATAAAGCTATATATAAAATAATTAGGCATACCCCCGAGCTTCATGTTCTAACTTAGAAGAACATGATTTCATCTCTCTAGTAGGATTCATCGTTATTCAAGTTAATAAAAAAATCTATTATCTGATATCCATTCAGAAGCTTCAAGTTATTGATCGATAACTAGAGTAGAATTTACTATCTAAACTGCTCATATGTTTTCATTATTGCCATCATTTTGGTAAGACATCAATATAGTCTCATCTTTATTATCCTTATTGATTTCATTTATTTCTTCTATTGTTCAATCTATGTTCTCATGAATCACATCATCTATTGATGGATTAATATCTATTTCTGGTAATTCCTCTTCCTCATCAGTAGAATCAGCATGTAGAGAATTATCCTCTTCATCAAAAAGATTAGTATCATTATCACGTATAATGATTCTAATTTCTATTTCAGATGTTGATGTATCTGTATCTGATGCTGAATCTCACATGAATGACTTGCCACCAAGGACGAGCATCTGGGTTTTTATAAAAAAATGCTTGTTCAATATGCCTTGGAAGAATATTTGGTTCTCTAGTAGATCGCATTAACTTGGAAGAATCAATTGCCCAAAACCCAGATAATTCCTTTCTTAATGTGGAATTACTACCTTTATACTTTGCTCAAAACCAGTCAACCTTCAATATGACCTATCAAAATATATAACAACAAAAACCCATTATTAGGTGCTTTAAAAAATAACTAACTCTATAAAAAAATTAAAAACTTTTTTCTACCTGTTTGAATGTACGAAATGAAATTTCGTAGATACCAACAATAGTTCCTACGTAACCAAGTTCTAGAAAGAAGCAATACTACTAGAATCCTGTGTTTTACGTAAAGAATCAATGGCTTTGATTCTAATATGCTGTCTAAAAGCCCACATATTAGTGAGCATTCAAACTTGCAAAATAAATTCAATTAGGAAATAGAACCTAACATGCATTTATGAAAAAAATAAAATATTATTTTAATAAAATTACCTTTCGTTCATAACCTATCATCAGCTCTCTTTGCTCATCTCAAATTTCTTCATTATTTGCGTTTGCGTGTTGCAAACGACTATATAGCCAATCCGTGAAAGAAGATATATCTCTAATCTCATTATTATCGAGATTACGTCTAAATCTTTTGTTTTTTCGTGTTTTACTTCGGAGATTTTGAAGTTCCTCGTACTCGCTAAGGAATGCTTGCATGCATTCGCTATTATATGCTACAAAAGTAGAAACATCATTTTTCTCTTGAAATATAAATAAGAATGGAACCCCCTTACCTGATAATACCTCATCTGCTATTTTTGAAGAAGACTCGTTGGTCCATGCACGTGGAGCTTCATCATGAACTCTTTCAAGGTACTCACTAATGTAATACATGCACTCTTCAAGCATCCAACCCTTTGCCATGGATCCTTCTGGTTTCGCTCTTTGTCGCACATAACCTTTTAACACTCCCATAAATTGCTCGACCCAAAACATCCATCGAGTGTTGACAACACCTGCAATCTCTATTTCATCTACAAGATGGACTAATAAATGAACCTGAATATCAAAAAATGAAGTAGAAAGTTCTTTCTCCATCAAACATAGTAGCTCTTTGCATTCACGTTTTTTTTGTGGGATTGAGTTTTTGTCAATCTCTTTGTATGTAATCCATCTATACATATCATAAAAACAATTATAAAGAAGTTAATTAAAAAATAAAAGATATCCAATATTCATACATATTAAATATAAAAGTATCATAATTACCTTATAAGTGATCCAAGACGATAGATCACATCTCCTACTCCTTTCGTTGTACGTCCATCGATAACCAAAGGTAAAATATGTTTCAAAAAGTTATGCCAGTCATGGGTCTTTAACCGAGATAAGCTCTTATCATCCATAGTAAACATGTTTTGAAAAGATGCTCCATATCCTGTAGGAGTCTTAATCAATTGAATTCTATTGTTGATAGTCTGTATCTCTTTTGTTGTAAGTACCCAAGGAGCAGGTGCATAAGTCGTTTCTTGGCAATGTCTATCAAAAACTGGCCATAACTTTGGTTTGGATTTTTGATCTTTCAAATCATTCCTTGATGCTGTGGTATCTTTTAGTCCAAGAAGATGCTGCCATAGTGAATAACCAATATTTTTGAATATATGCATAGGATCAAGAAGATGACATACTTTTAACTCTTTCCAATACTCCAAAGAATACCATATTGATATGTTCTCTGCGAGTGCCAATTTTCCTTTACCTCTGTTCACATACTCATTATCTGAATCATCACTGAAGATTTCTGCTTCTGGATCTATCAAAGGTCCATCTGTCCATTTTTTATACCAATCCATAGGCATCATAGGTTTTGGACACTGACCTGTTTCAAGCTTTCCATTAAAATGTATCGCTTCTCTTTTAGATCTTAATGGATGATCATCATGCAAGAATCGTCAATGTCGAAGATAAATATTTTTGTTGAGATTCTTACTATAGATTGATCTCAACCAATCACCACAATATGGACAAGCTTTATAACCCTTAGTAGATATTCCTGCATCATGGAAAATGATAAAAATATAATTAGATTATATCATATTTATTTACATGCATATTGAGTAAAAAAGTTACATCAATACCTCAACAAACACGATATCTTGGAAAATCGTGAATAGTCCAAGCCAAAATACCACGAACTGTAATATGTCTTTCATTGATGCTTTTTGATACATCAATGACATTAATACCTCTCCATAACTCTTGAAGATCCTCAATGAGAGGAGCAAGATATATATTCATATCTTTAACTTGTCTCTTGCCTGGGATTAAAAGTGAAAGCTTAAATGTTCCTTTTTAATGCTAAGATATGGCGGAGGATTGTAGTTTATTACTACCACTGGCCATGTTGACCATTTACTAGATTTCATGGAGAATGGATTAACCCCATCTAATGCAACTCCTAACTTTAGATTCTGTGGATTTTGTGCAAATTTAGGCCATGTGGAATCAATATGCTGAAAATCAACACTATCATGAGGAATTCTAATTATTCCATGAGTACTTTTGTGATCATGTCCCCAAGTCAAAAGCTTTGATAATTTGGGGTTTTGAAACATATGTCTAATCCGTGGAGCCAATGGAAAATGTCTCAATACCTTTTTTGGGATTTTACCTTCTTCCCCCTTATATCGAGGAGATTGACATTCGGGACATGTCAAAGAGTCTGCATATTCACCTCTATATAAAATACAATCGTTAGGACATGCATGTATACATTGATAATCTATACCAAGATTGTTGATTATCTTCTTCATTTCATCATGCGAGGTAGGAAGAATATTCTGACTTAGTAAAAACTTTTCAGATAATAACCCGTAAGTTTATCAAAAAAAGATATATTGAAAAAAGTAAATAAATAAATATACACATATATATATGCATATAATTTTATATGTGTGTATGCTTATGTGCATCTTTCAAAATATTCGCGCAAAATTTGATTGTTTTGGATGTCAGGATACGATTGTTTGTTTTGGAGGATATGAAGTATGTACCTTCATTGAATGATTTGTCGATTCTATCATATGTTCAGTTTGAAAGTGTGAGAAGTGGGTTTATAATTGCTATTCAAAGAATTTGGCACTGTTTATAGGCCATACGATGGTGACCTGGATGAATCGCATGCACAGAGGTTAATCAAGATAGAGCAACTTGATTAGAAGGGACTAGTACCAGCAAGATTCCTGGGGTATGCAGTAAACCTCTTGCATGTCAATGATGAGCATCTGAACTTAAGGATAAAAAGTGAAAATCATGGTGGCTTGAGAGGATCACTTTTATACAGCTTGTTCAAAGAACTTCAGGTTTATGACACTGAAGTTTTTTGAAAAAGCTGTATAAAAGTGATCCTCTCAAGCCACCATGATTTCCACTTTGTATCCTAAAGTTCAGATGCTCATCATTGACCTGCAAGAGGTTTACTGCATACGCTAGGAATCCTACTGGCACTAGTGCATTATAATCAAATTGCTCTATCTTGAGTAACCTCTGTGCATGCGATTCATCCAGTTCACGTACCATTGTATGGCCTATAAACAATACCAAAATCTTTGAATAGCAATTATAAATCCGTTACTTTCAAACTGAACATATGATAGAATTGACAAATCATTCAATGAAGGTACATACTTCATATCCTCCAAAACAAACAATCGTATCTTGCCATCCAAACAATCAAATTTTACGCGAATATTTTGAAAGATGCATCAATAGTTTTAAAACATGCGCGGATAAAAGTGTCCATTGAATTTAAGTTCTTGTTCTTACCTTATCTAAAGTAAGAATAAAAACCTGCATGTATTTATATACATATATATTTATCCATATATATATAAATAGATAGAAAACTGAAAATTAAACCTTAAAAGTGTCGAAACAGATACATTACTCCATCCAAAACGATTTTGAAGGTTGAGAATAAGTAAGCTAGCACTTAGTCGTGTCAAACGACTTCCTTCATATACATGCTTTAGACATTCCTCTCTAAGATATTTCTCATTTTTAGAAATATCAATGCTCTCACTATCATTTTGATACCAATCCTCAATAAAATCTGCCATGCCATCATCTTCATCATTGTCACATAAATCTTGTACTTTATCGTCTTTTGAATATAGATCTTTCAACTTTGCATATTGCACAGGATTAGTTTTGCGTAGCCTCCTCATGGAAGCTTCTGATAAATAAGGTCTTACTGGTAATTGTGAATGATGGGGAGGAATATCATCAACATCATACGTTGGAATCTACACATATAAATAAAATTCATTAGTATTCCATAAATGAATAAAAAGTAAACTTTGAATAAAAAATTAAGTATATAACTGATTAAATATCGATTAAAAAAAATTTATTCTCTCTAGCTAAAAGGTGCTCTTGGAGGTCTACGCCATCCATAATTCACTAATAGTTCATCACCAGCATGTAATGTAGTAATAGCATTGACAACTATGTATCTTGATACATCTCTACTCATGTATGGTGATTCATGACTATTTTCACGCTCCTCAAATGTGCAATTAGTCCTTGAACTATTATGTAACCCTCGACTACTATTTATTAAACCTGCTATATTTCCATGTGTGTAAGGTCTTCCATCAATATATAATCTTTCACTTTCTGCATGTAAAATCCTTCTACTAGTAAGGGATGTTGCATTCAAGCATATTCCATAAGTACTCATGCTTTGAACATAATGTGAAAGTTGATGCCAATCTCCCCATCCATATATAGGACCACAAAATGACATAAGAGTGACTTCAGAGTTCGGAGGCACATACAAATCCTCTACAATAAAGAGACGACGACCAACATTAGTAATAGTGGATGGAGCAATCATATAGTGATTACCCCAAAAGTTGAAAACCTCTCAATCTAAAGGAAGTGGTCCTCTATTCCATCCTCCATATCTTCTTCTATCATATGTTTGTACTAAAGAACGATCAGGAGCTGGCAATGGATAATCTCTAGCCGTTTCATTCTCTAAAGGAGGAGGTAGAGGATTTCTAGAAACCTCTGCTTGTGATTGATGAAAAGCAAGTCCATGACGTGTACGAGGTATATTAACATTATGAGAAAAATTATCGTCATCATCATCATCGAGCAAGTATTCTTGTATATCAACAATAATTTGATTTTATATATGGTTTTTAAATAAAATAATGACATTAATATATATAAAAAATACATACCCAAGCATTATCACGTTGACTAGGTGATGGTGCACGCTCAAAAGTACCATAGTCTGCCTCGTGTTCAATACATTCCAATCGTGGTCTTCGATACGTGCCATAACAAGAGTTACACCAACATATAACATGCTCTTCATAGTAAAATTCATCATAATTCCTATCGGAGGACACATGTGAAGTCATTGCATGGGTAGGAGGTGGTGGAGTACCCTCTCATTGATCAGAATCTGCACATAATAAGAAACAAAAAAAATATAAGTTATGTATCCATCAAATATATTTAAAATTAAATGTTTGATATACTTACAGTATAAAGTCGTTGCACGATGAGGAGATGGTGGTGGAGTTCCATCTGATTGATCAGAATCTACAGATAATGGTATTTGATATTAATAATCTGATTATCTACATACACAAAAAACTCACATATATATATTTACACATACACACATATTCACATTTACAGATTTATACATACACATATATTCACATATACACTACACATTATTGTGGGATAAATGCATGTACTTTTTATGAATGAGTGTATATGCATGCATGTGTGTGTACGTATATATGTGGATATCTATATGTGTGTTTATGTTATATGTATGTATATGTGTATATGTATACATATATATATGCCTATATGTTTGCATGTATATGTTTGCATGTATATGTTTGCATGTATATGTGTATGTGGATATGTGTATATGTATGTGTGTGTATATATGTGAATGTATTCTGATTTTTTTTTTCTGTTTGAGATTAAATTAATAGGAGATATTGTATGGTCGAAAAAAATAAGAGGCGAGCTAACATACCACCTGAGTCGTGGCAGTTTTTTCGTAGATAGCTACATCTTCAAGAGTCATTTCCTCAGCAGAAGGTACACAAATTAATAGTTTATATTTATAATTTTTATATATTTTAGTAATTTTTTACATTTAATTTGTGTATTTTTTTTCTTAAATAAACAGGCTGCTGCAAAGAAGAGAGTGGAGTTGGGCCACACATCGCACCTAGGCCAAATGGGCCATAATGGTTTTGTAGGTACATTTGTAAGTATATGTGTTATTGTGAGTATATTTTTTATTTTAGTTAAAATGCAAGTAACTAATGTTTTTTATTTGTTTCATTGCAGCGGAAGGATTATGGACGATATCCTATGAAAGATGAGATCAAGTATGCTACACATTTTGGATATCGGCATTTGAGCGAGTATATGCAAGATCATCCTGATGCCTTTGTGAGTGTTTTTAAATTCTATATAATTATTTTATTTTTATGAATGGTTTAATTGTTTCATTTATTTATGTTTGTTATATGTAATACAAGAGTATTATGGAGAGACAAATATGGATGAGGTGGAGAGACAGACACAGGAGGGACGATCTCGATCATCACAGGGTGATCATGAGATGAGGATGAGGAGGATCAGGATGATCATGATATTGCAGATGATGATGATGGTCATGATGATGATGATTAGGATCTTAGTTGATTATGACATTGGATTATATGTATTTACATTGATATATATATATATTTTATCTATATATGTTTCATTTTAGTTATGTTTTGAATTGTATGTATGGTATTAAGTAATGAAGAGTTTTGTTCTATTGATTGTTATTATTGTTTATATTAAGCATGTGTTTTAATACTTTAATTATATAAGTCATTCATATGTGTGTACTTAAGTGTATATGTATGTAGTGTATATGTATGTATGTGCATGTGTATGTGTGTGTATATGTATGTATGTGCATGTGCATGTGTAAGTGTATATGTGTGTATGAGTATGTGCATGTGCGTGTATGTGTGTGTATATGTATGTGCATGTATATGTGTAACTCTATATGTATATGTGTCTATGTGCATGTGTGTGTTCATGTGTATATGTGTTTTAACACTTTAATTATAAAATTCATTCATATGTGTGTACCTAAGTGTATATGTATGTGTGTGTATATGTATGTATGTGCATGTGTATGTGTGTGTATATATATGTATGTGCATGTGCATGTATAAGTGTATATGTGTATGAGTATGTGCATGTGCATGTGTATGTGTGTGTATATGTATATGCATGTATATGTATAACTCTTTGTGTATATGTGTGTATGTGCATGTATATGTGTATATGTAGGTATGTACATGTGTGTGTGCATGTGTATATGTGGATGCATGTGTATGTGGATGCATTTCCATTTGCATCCATGTGCATGCATTTGAATGTGCATGCATGTGGATGTGCATATACATGTATTTGCGTATATGTTAATGTGTGTATATATATATATATATATATATATATATATATATATATATATATATATATATATATATATATATATATATATATATGCAATAATGCATCACACCCAGTCGTGCCACAAGCCACAAAAAACGTCGTTCACTTCGTCGTTTAATCAACGGTCCACGCGTGACGCTAATTACGATGCATGTTGCAATTTTATAGCGACGAAATTCTATCGCCTTAACCGTCACTATACGCCCGTATTCCTTGTAGTGTTTTGACGGGTATAATCTTCAATATCCCATGAATCACTCGATCGAGAACATTAATCGATCTCTTACAACATCAAGAGCTTCTATGTCATTTACTAGGTCTATCAGCAAATGAACTTGGATATCGAAAAAGCAAATGAACTTGGATATCGAAAAAGATTTTTGGCAATTCCTTCTCCATTAAACAAAGAAGCCCTCTAAAACCATGCTTAGTTTCTAGATTTGAATCCTTATCAATTTCTTTTACTTATACATTAGAAAACAATGTGTCATAAATATCTTCTCAATAAACCTAGTTGATACATCACATTTAATAATCTTGTTTTATAAGCATCAACAATTAGAGGGAAGGCATTTCGCACGTATAATTATTTTGATTAATATAAAATTCTAAAATAAAATTTATGTTTAAAAACGATGAGATGCCGTTTAATTTCATAACATTTTCCTAATCATGTTATTTAATTTAAACTATATAGGTTTTGTTCAAACCAAAGATACGTGGCCATAACTAATAGCTGATGTTTTTAAATATATGCATAATTTCAAGAAAGTAAGAATATTTCACCATTTCTAATACTCCAAAATATACCATCTTGATAGATTTTTTGCTAGTAAAACGTTTCCCTTTCTTCTCTTCTGCACATCGCCTAAAAATCCCCTTAGGATACCAATCCAGTACTACAATTGGCCTAGGACACTTATCCTCTTATGTTTCTCCATCAAAATGTATGGGATATTATAATAATAATAAACTAACCAAAGATACAATTTTTGCTTAGCATGTAAAAATGAAAATTCCATAAGTATCTTCAAATTAATGGGACTTTAAAGGATAGAAAAAAATGATGTTCGACTTGGAACTTAGTCCCAAATATTAAAGTGATATTCAAGTGTCCACTTTACTTCTACAAATGAACCAGGAGTGTTTCAATGCTAAGTGTTTGCATTCTGATTTTGCAACATTGAATGCATTGTCTTGCATTTCCACATTAATTTGGATCACTTGGATACTCTTTAGAAATATGTGTTTCATGGCTTATCTTTCTTCTTTCATAAAATCATCTTGCATACAATATCCTCGATTGTTTTCCCAACTTTCAATTCTTTTTTCTAGCATGCCCCTTTTAGCTAATTTTTCGAGATTGAGCATGGATGATCCTCCTCAAAGCATTAGAATACTAACTAGTAGAGGAAATTCGAAGGAAATATATTTCAAGGGGATCATATGGTATAAATCATCAAACACAACCCTTTTAGAAATTCATTACAATAAATCCTTGGAATCTCAATAAAGAAGCATTCAAAACCATGGAGTATCTACTCTCTATTTGGGTGACAATTCCATTGTAAAAAAAAACATCTCCACAGCATTGGGACCTATGTCTTCAAGGATTTGGAGTAATGTTTCCTGAATGGACATCCAATGATGTACATGTCAGCCCTCGTTTCCTCACGGAGGTCCAATTGATAATTTTGATATAGAATGTAAAGATGTAAATGCGTATACACATAATTATAGGTGCAGTATTATGCACAGTTCTTGATCCCTACCATCAGATAGAGTTTTTTATATGCAAAAGCGCATGTGTGTAGATACTTATGTATATTGGGGGTATATATATGATTCTGGGTGTGTACGATACTCTTCATCTCAGTATGTTTTGTGCAAAAACAACATAAAGTAAGTGAAAATAACTTTAAAGGCCATCACAAAACTATAAGAAAATAACTTCACTCGCCCTCTTGCATACTAGAATATAATTATCAAAATAAATAAAAAACATTAAATTAGAGATGTAACTAGATGTTGATATTAGACTGTCGATCTAGAATGCATGGAATTACACTCAAGACTTTGAAATAAATAATATGGGACTTTGGACCTATTGAATGGGTGTTCTTGGAGTTCTCGCCATCCGGAGTTGATTAATACGTTTTAACAATCATATGATAGTTTAATAGCAATAAAATCGTGGTACCTTCATCATTCTCTTGCCCTGTAAATGTGCAATTGAATCTATAATTTCCTTCCTCGAACACTGTTGATTGAAGGTGATATGTTCCATTGAGCGCAAGATCTTCCATAAACTTATAGAGTCTTTAGTTTTTCGCATGTTTAATCCCTCGATTAGAACCCGTGGCTACCTCTGCATATTTTGGATTGAGTCGATACGACCTACTTCTTGCAGGTGCGGCTCCCTCAACTAAGGGTATTCTGTGTAATCCAAGCTCCTCTGGTATCCCTGTTAGATCTTTGTAGGACCATGCGAAGACATTTTTGTAGGAAAAAAGTAAAGAAGTTACCTTCTGCAGTAAAGGAGGATAATGCCATAGCCAAGAGGCCAAGTGGACTACTTGAGGGTTCTCTTCATCCCCTAGATTTATTTCTTGAACTAGTGTTTCAGGACTAGTCTTGTTTGAGAAATCATCCCCACTGTATGCAGGAGTGGTATTTAGCATAGATTCTGCAATATGTTCACTAGTCCATCCTTGAGGTATATCTGAAAAGGGGAAATCATCTCTGGATTCAGGCTCATAATCTTCCTTTTCTGAAACTTTTATAGCTGTTGCCCCTTCATCTTTCGTAATTTCCTGCAAACTCTCATTGCTCAACTCCTTATGAACCTCATGGCTTGTGCCGTGACTCCTTCACCTACAACTTCTTCCTCTATTTCATTGATTTAGACCGTGCAACATTCGGCACTTTCCATCATCCAATTCAATAATGTATCTTCTTCTTGGGGTAGAGAGGGCATTACCTGAGTTTCCACAGTATACCCAGTAGTTTTCTCTGAGTCGAATCCTTCTTCCAAATGTAACTGTTGCAGTTGGCTATTGGTGCTTGTTGAAATCCATAGTTTGTTTTTCCCCCCAATCTTGCAAAGCTTTTGCTTGCCTGAGCCAAGGTCTCCCCAAAAGTAAAGGATAGAAAGTCTCCTGTGGAAGTGCAATAACGACAAAATCCAACACAAAGTGGCAACCATGTACTACCATCCGTACCTTTTCAATAATGCCAAGAGGCGCAACCCGATGTTGATCTGCTAGTGTAACCGTGAATGGCGCCATCTTGGTGGGGTTCAAATTTAGTTTCTTCATTGTAAAATCTGGCATCAAATTGATACCAGAGCCTCCATCTATGATCACACTTGCGTAAACTTTGTCCTTTATACAAACAGATAATCTTGAGCTTTGGTGGTCTGTCAAGGGTGCAAGGGGAAAATCAACCATGAAACCATCTATATTGGGCGGTTGGATCAAGTTAGCAGAGTGTATAATCTTCAATAAGTCACTTCTTATTTTTGAATCCATCCTTATAAGTTCGTGCAAACTAACCTTATGATGAATGCCTTTCAAAACTTGCTCAATGTTTACCTCATGTGTGTTTGCTTGCAGACTTGTCGGTTGGTCCCCCAATGAAATAACCATCCTTTCATAAGCTCCTTCAATGTCTGTTTGGTCTTTCCGCCCAGCCTTCTTTCCCTCCTCTTTATCCTGGAATCCTTGTTGTTCCTCTCTACCGATTGTTTGCTGCTTGTCTGGCTCTAGTCATCATGGGTATGGCAGAGGATGAAAGAGCATAAGACTGAGTGGTCATACCTTCTTCTTGTGGTGAGACTGTAATCATGTGGATTGGAGCAGGATGACTTCTTGGGTAGTCTTTGGTATAGTGATCCTTGGCCTCGGGACAATGTTGACAAGGAGGTGCATCCTCTGGAAGGGAACACCTATTCTGCGTATGGCCATACTCACCACAACGATAACACATCAATGGTCTATTATATCTAGGCTTTGTCATACGATTTTCCTCTCTATTAGGTGCATTTGAAGTACTAGCATAATATGTATCCAAAGCCTGAGGGTTACCTCGTTGCTGTGTACCCTTCAGGTAGTAACAGTCTCTAGCTTCATGACCATCTTTTCCACAAAATTGACAACTTATCTTGTTAGGGAAATTGGCATTGGAATGTCCATTGTTGTTACATATTGTACACCAAATTTGCCTTCTTATATCCTAAGTGGTCCGCAAATCTTCTAACTAACGGCGAAGGTGGGCTATTTCATCATCAGTGCCACGTAGTGGTGGCAAGACCTTCTCTTCTTGTTGATCTTGTTGCATTTTCAATGCCTCTAGCTCCTTCCTTAGTTGCCCAATGGAGTCTAGTTCGGCAGCATAATTTGTTTGTTTGTCGCCTTTCAAACGTTGTCTAGCTTCTTCAATGCGAGATGCTGCTGCAACAAAATCATTGAGGGTGGCATCCAATCTAAGAGACTCACGTAACTTCTGTTGAGATGACCTGGGCAAAGCTTTTTCTATCCATTTTTTGACCAAGAAATCACCTGGAGCATGTGGAAGACGTGCAACAAGTGCTTTTGTCCTAGTGTGAAGTTCATGGAAGGATTCACCTTGTCTCAGCCTTAAGTTCTCTAGCTGATCTAGAGCTCTTTCAGAGGAGTCACTTGGCCGAAATGTCTGTGGAAACGCCATCTTCAAAGCCTCCCATGTAGCAAAATGGCCATCCATATATTGACTGTACCATTTGTCTGCAAGACCTTCTAGTGTGGATGGGAAGAGTGCTAGCATTGCATCTTCTCTATTTTGCAGACCTCGTCCACGGCATAAGGAGATGAATCTCCTTACATGATCATCAGCATCCTCATATGCTTGTCCCTTGAAGGTAGGGAACTTGATGTTGAGTCTGGAGAGTAAATGACATATCAGCCAAAGTTCTGATATGTCATCGAAATGCGCACCACAGGTTACCGAAATTCTACCGAAATGGTGTCGAATTTGCGAAATTGTTACGAGTTATGAGTTCCTTCCACCGAAGTACTCATTGGAAATTCCACCGAAATAGTACCAAATTTGCAAAATTCTTACGAGTTATGAGTTCCTTCCACCGAAGTACTCATTGGAAATTCCACCGAAATAGTGCCGAATTGTGAGCTCCATCAACAAGTTGACTGAAATTCTGACTTGTCAGTGCTCACCGAAAAGATACCAAAATTCTGCCAAAAAGGTGTTGAATTTGCGAACTTCTTCTGAGTTATTCCAGTCGT
Source organism: Ceratopteris richardii (assembly GCA_020310875.1). NCBI lineage: Eukaryota > Viridiplantae > Streptophyta > Polypodiopsida > Polypodiales > Pteridaceae > Ceratopteris > Ceratopteris richardii. The sequence continues at coordinate 145,988,774 of CM035425.1, read as the reverse complement.
GTTTCGGTACTCGGCTGCACTTATTTTCCTTTGGAAAGACGCGATCTTCTGTCCTTTGTTCAAAATGAGACTTCGCCGGCTTTACACATCGTTTTAACAAAAAAAAAGGAATGTGGAAATTCCATAGAGCAAAATAAGAAAAATCTCGAGACCATCACCGAGTATTTTAAAGTATAACTAAAGGACAATAAAATTACAGCCCATATACAACCAAAGAACCACACATATGGTACTTTTAGATGCAAGAACTCCACGAATAGTGTCTCCCTACTTTGCTATCTATCTCAACTGTTTTCAACCTTGCACTCAATGTTTCTCCAAGTGTGGTTGCGATAGCGATGCAATCACCGAAAACCCTACTAATACATCTTTAGATTAGTATGTTAGATTCCCATTGAGGTGTCTTTTTCTTGAGAAAACTTTAAAGAGAGATAGTCTAGCATAATGATAGTATGAAAGAGAGCAGTGTATATCTATCCATTTGCTAGCGTGCTAACGAGAGGATACATTACACATATTAGTATCACTATCTAATTTTTCTATTCTCTAAAATAAGTGTTTATATGTTCTATAGTCTCTTAGATGCCTGAACTACCCACAAAAAATTATCCTTTTTTCCATGTGTCTTTTTCCATGCCTCTTCCAAGATCTTTGGAATTGGATAAAGAACCCTTTACTTGGAACAATGTCCCACTCTAAGCACAAACAATACCCAAACTTTTGTTTTTTTCATAAACGAAGTGAATCCTCATAAAAGCTTCTTTCTACATACAATCGTCTTATTGGAGTGATCCTCATTTGTCTTGTGTTTACTTTAGAATATGTGCTCCAAAACAGAAAATTCAAGAGGCAGCCTTGTATATACTTTTATCCTAACGTATTCCACGTACATAACAAATGTGATGACGCGACCACTACAAAATATAAATAAATGAAATCCATACGATTCTCATCTTGAGTAATGTATGGTCTCAACTTCCTAGCTTGAAGAACTGAGTGAACTTAACAATGTAATTTATATGCAACTTTACAATGTGTCCACAAAATTAACAATGTAATTTATATGCAACTTTACAATGTGTCCACAAAATCTAGGGGATACCTTGGATTTTGAACCCGTTAGTGAGAAACTAAAAGGAACCTATAAAAGAACACGATCACTATTTCAAAATGTTGGTGGTTTGTAATGTCAATCAACAAAAGCTTTCATTATCTCACTAGGTTGTTGAAGTCTAGATTGCGTATAAGTTAGCTTCCATATCTATATGGAACTGTAAGACACTCGGCTATTTCTATTTGGCGGCATTCCAATTCAACGCTGTTATGAGACTCTCTCTATTATTTAGTGTACCATAGAAATTCATGAGTTGTGTTACGCGTGGGAATTTTTAAAGTTTCCTTGAGTAAGAGCAAAAAAACTAAATGATTTGAACTTGTACATTTATTCAGCACCTCCATGCCAATATGTTCCATAATGTTAAAAGAATAGATGTGTGGAGATCTATAAGTATTTGCTTTTCTAGCTTCCACTGAGCTTGCAGGCTCTACATCAATGTCAAAAACCCGTTTCTTGCTTGCGAAGACGGATTTTGGGTGTTTTGACTTGACATCTACTGAGTTTGGATGATGAGGAAGCTTGCTTGCTGACATCTGCGAGCAGAACTTCTCTCTCTCTCTCTGTGTTTTTTTCAATAGTGACCTGCCAATTAATTGACTCGCGTGAGTCCTTTCTATGGGAAAAGGGATTAATGTAGAAGAGAAAGCTCTAATCTTTTACACTGTTGGGAAAACATAAGAAGACATGAAGTGATGCATCACTTGTAAACTGCTAAACCCCTTTGAACAGTAGCTGCAATTTGGAAATTTCATATGACTACCATATGCGGTTGAACAAAAGAAGGTAGACAAAGTCTACAGAAACCAAAGACTTCTGAAAATGAAGTCGACTAGTTGTTGTACTTTCGGGTAAAAAAGATGCTTTATCTTTATTGAACAAAGATGCACACATGCACCTTCAATTCTTGAAATGAGATTCTATATCATTTTCGGACACTCGTATAGAATATGCTACTCGTGGGTGTGAAGAAAGATTATTTTTTTTCTTAATATAAAGGAAGTTCAGTATTAGCCTACTCTCTCGGACTTGAATTAAATAAAGAAAAGTACAAGAGAAGGGGACTAGTGCCCACGGGACCCCCCAGATCCCACAAAGCAGGGGAAGCTTTTACAGAGATTAGATGGCATTACAAAGAAGGTTAATCACCCTCTCATCACCCTCATGTGGGGCCCACTTGGGTTTAAGCTTTTTATTGATCAAAAGGAGTACTTGATGATGCGTGAAGGGGGGGGGGGATTTCTTACGGTTAACGATCCTTTTGCCAAGGAGGAACAACAATTTCTCAACTGACCACTCTTTGGGGGAGTCGCCGAAGTTAAAAGCACATCTTTCCCTCCAGATTTTCCATAGGACCTCCCCTCTGATAGCGTTCCAGAGAGTCGCGGAGCAGCCGATTGCTTCTCCCAGTAGGGCTTGCTTCCAACTAAGATGTTTCTGAAGTCTAAGTTTCTTTCCAACCGTCTGCCAGAGTCTGTTGGAGTTGGGGCAGGTAAAGAAGATGTGTGGAACATCTTCAATAGACCGGTAGCAGCGTTTGCACCAAGGAGGAATCCCGCAAAATTTGCTAGCCTTAAGGTTGGTCCATATTCCATGATGAAGAATTTGCCATAATAGGACAAACTTTTTGATTTCTATGAGGGGGTGCCAGATAGCCATGAACCTCATGTCCCACCGAAGCCGCATCCATTACAGGCACCACTTCTTATTGAGGTTTACATGATAGTCAATCGTTTCTTTGATGTTCGGGATTTTTGATAGGCTATTCCCATTGTGCCATTTGAGACCAAGCGAGCTCGACGTGTCGTGTCCCATGAGAAGGCGAACTTTGTGGCGGTCCCAAGCGAGACATCTGCTTTGCAAAGTGGTCCATTCTTCGTACGAGATGGTGACGCTAGGGTCAATATCCTCAAAGTTGATCCATCGATTGGTGTCTTGTTTCCAGAGATGCTTCCATTTTTTGAAGCCTTTGTTCCATAACCTCTTGGCATTTTGAATGTTCCAAGATTCCACACTCCGGATGCCATGGATCGGAAACAAGATAGCATCGTTTTGTCTGATACTGGCTGCCCACTTCCAAGCTTCACTTATTCTTGTGTAGCTTTTGACTTAAATCCAACTCTTCCATAGGGAGCACACAAGATTCGAGCCTCTCGGGAAGACGGAGATCGGGGAAAACAACAAGGTCAAGATGTCAAGATTCTTCCAATTTGGGAAACCCATGAGAGCCAACTCATTCTTGTTTCTGAAGATCAACTTGGCCCACAAGGCCTCCCTGTTGCACCAAGCCTTAATCATCCATTTGGCCGCCAGTTTGTTAGCCATGCACCCAATGTCTAGGGTACCAAGGCCCCCACTATCTCTATGGGTGTTGCAGATGGACCACTTGATTTTAGGCACACCCCTCCTATTGTGGTCACCCGTCCAAAGGAAGTTTCTACAAATACTATCCACTTTGGACAGATCTTGCTCTTCAGGTCTCCAACAAGAAAGGAAATAAATGGTAGAAGATAAGAGGAACGCGTTGATAACCATAGCACGACCAATGAGATTGATTTGCATACCTCTCCAATAGTTAAACTTGTTTTCAAGTTTACCCAGCACCAAGTTCCACCCCTGTTCCATAGAGACACCAAACCCCAAGGGAATCCAAAGAAGCCGAAAACTTTGGCCCTGCGGAATGATTTGAAATCCATGATTGGTGAGACGGTCGGGCTTTTACCCAACAATAGCTCTGAAGGCGGTCTTAGAGTGGTTGATTGTGGATCCAGAGGCTTCACAAAAAGTATCCAGACACCTCCAGAATGTCTCCAGGCTAGTACTATCATTGTGAACAAACGCATTCATATCATCGGCAAAAAGTCTAATGGTGATCTGGCCGTGGTCATGAGGCAAACCGCGACCTTTGATATTACCAGCTTCCACCTGATGCTCCACCAGCCTACTAAGCCCTTCTGTTGCTATGGCAAAGAGAAGGGGATCCAATGGGAAGCCTTGTGTGATAGATCTTCTAAGTTTAATCACCTTTGAAAGTTTTCCATTAATGTTAATTTGGGTGGATGCTTTCCAAGAAGGGTCGCGATCATCTTGGTGAATTTCTGACTACATCAAAGATCTGGAAGCGACTGTAGAATATAGTCCCATTCGAGCCTATCGTAGGCTTTATCAAAGTCGATCTTGAGGAATACCACATCTTTTTTAGACTCATTTGCAAAGTCGAGACCTTCCCAGATATCTATAATGGTTTCCAAAATTGACCTGCCTTTGATGAAACCTTTTTGGTCCTCGCTTAACCACGCTCTCAAATGGCTAGAGATTCTATTGGCAATGACTTTGGAAATGATCTTGTATCCCATTTGGAGCATCATGATAGGGCACCAGTTCTCTATTATGTTCTTTTCCCCCTTTTTGTGCATTAACTTGATAATTCCATTGTTGAGACAAGAAGAAAGCGCGCCAAACTTGAGCGCCTCTTGCCAAACCAAATGAAGGGGGGTGGAAACCACCAACTTGAAGGATTTAAAGAACTCGTTAGTGAGCCCGTGTGCTCCCGGGCTTTTTCCACAAGGGAGGGCATCAATGACCTCAATGATTTCTGCTTCTGAGATAGGGGCATCAAGCAGGGACCGAAGGTTGAGTGGTATCGTGTGGGGGGAAACCCTAGATATGGCTACCATGCAGTCCCTTCTATGGTGAGAGAGGGGGTTTGAGGTCCCCAAGAGTCTCATGAAGTGCCCTTCAATGATCCCAAAATTATCTTCTTCTGTATTGCATACATTGCCATTTGCATCTAGCAATAAGGGGATCGATTCTCTGTTATGTTTCCTTTTAAGGATACGGCACATCTCTTTGGTGGGTTTGTCCGCTTTGCTAGCCCACCACTCCTTGAAGAAAATTTGCAAATTTTTCCTTTGTATTTCTTCCTCGTATGTCAGCAGCGCTCTCATTTTTTGAAGACCTTTCTCGGATTGAGATTTTCCTTTGTTAACTTCCTCCTTGAGCCTCCAGAGTCTATGATATAGAGCTTCTCTACGAGCCGCCACACAGTCTCAAGCATCTTCGTGGATCTAATCATGATTTGTCGTGACTTGTCGACCGCACTTCTCCAACGCTTGGCTAGGGACAAGCTAGAGGCGAACACCTCCTTCCACACATTAGCAATTTCTTGATGGATAGAGGGGATAGAGAAGGAGGGCGTGCTAGCATGGAACCAAGGAGCCTTAAAGATCTTGGTGAAAGGTTGGAAAGTGATAACGATCGGGTAGTGATCAGAGATGGTGAGGTCGGTGCATTGCGAGAGGGAAGGGTGGCCCCACTGATGAGTAGAACTCTGAGAAATGTAGCATCTATCAAGTCTAGCTTTCCTCAGGTCCTTGCTCGCTTGAAGATTTGACCAAGAAAATCCATTCGAATCTTTGAATTCGACCAAATCGAAGTGCAGTTTGGTTTTGTCCCACGTTTCTTTCTCTTGACTATCGATGACCCTTCCCTTTCCCATCCATCTACCCATAGAGTCCTCCACCATGTTGAAGTCACCACAAATAAGCACGTTGTGGGGGAGCGAGTCCAAGGAGGCCCAAGTGTTCAGTCTCTCTAACTCCCCATTAGGGGCATACAAGGAAACTAAAGTAAAACAAAAAGGAGCACGAAAAGAAACAGCAATCCATCAATGGCCTTCATCTTCAATGGAGTTCTCAAGCTTTTAACACCAGAATTGATTAATACCAATTACCGTTCCACCAGACCCCTGTTGGTGCACCGTTGAAAACCAAACATGGGTGGAGAAGACATGTCTAAGCCGTTTCTGGAGGTCTTCTCCATCAATTTTAATCTCTTGAATACATATAAATTCTGGGTTTAGGCTAATGTCGCGAAGCCATTGACCAATGATGGTCACTCTTGAGGGTTCGGTTAGCCCTCTAGCGTTTAACAAGATGATGATCATTGTCGTAGTGAGCCCCCTTTGCGGGAGGGAGCTTTCTCCTTTCTTTTCTTGGATTCATCTTTCTTTTTCGTAGGGATCGGATCCCGATTTATCAATACGTTCTTGTGGGGGCTTTTTGAGGGTAGCTCCATAGGTTGTTTTCCTTTGCGGGATGCCTCCTACTGGGAAGAACTGGGCACTCTTTTCGACACCGTTTCCGGAATAGTCGATCCGATGATGGAACTTTCACTATCCATGTTATCTTCATTACTACTAGTAAAGCCAACTTCTTTGCTTGTGGTGTAACCCTCCTGGAAGGTTTCTCTATTGTCAGGGATCCCTAGGGCTTTGTCGATGGTGTCCGCCTCAAGTTGGTTCCTTCCTCGGTAGTCGAACTCATTGATCTCCTTTTCCATATTACAATACAAGTTGTTGGAGGGGGTAACTGGCATGTTGTTTCGCTCAGAAGTCGCCCTAGGGCTTCTTTTCCTTCTTCTTTTGACTTCGATGAACCCGTGTGCATCAGCTTTTGGATTAAGGGGGCCATTGACTTCCTCTTCCATTGAGTGAATCAATGCCCCTTTGCTGTCTTGAGCGTTTCTGGGGGCTTCTTGATTTTGCTTGCTTTTTTGTCTCAAAAGGCAATTCTTTAATCCTATGACCTTGTTGGCCACAATGAAAGCACGCGTTGGGAAGGTTTTTGTAACTCCTGTCTTGCTCCCATACATCCTTTTCGGCCAAGTCCACTTTGATCTTCGAAGGAAGCGGCATGCTGAGGTCAGTCTCGACACAGATTTGAGGGTGCCACCGAGCGTTGAACCAGTGTCTTGCACCTTCATAAATGAGACCACCAATGTCCTCGCATGAGGCCAACAGCTTGCCGATAGGAGAAACAATGTCCCATACGAAGTTGTACAAGAAGTACGGCAGGTTAGGGAGCTCAACCCAGAGAGGGTACCAGAGCGATTTCGATTTGTCGGGAGTAAAATCAGGGGACCATCTGAATAGGCATAGGGTCGCCCGATAGAGTTGCCAGGTTTCGATACTTAGGGCTCAAAACGCCATATCTTCATTTTCAAAGACTAGCAACATATGACTTCGCGGTAAGAACTGACACTTACAAACAATTAGCCCGCGGGGGAACCACTCGTTGCGAAGCCACTGTTGCACGGTTTCGAGCGGGGGCCTAGGGCCAAACAATTGGCCGAGGAGACAAACTTTCTTGAGCTCCTCTTGCATTGACAGAATTGTGGATCTACTGAGGGAGACCATGGGGGGTTCAACACCCTCGAAGGCCCAAGGGCAGCACAAGATCCCCCCTCCAACAGAGAGGCCAGGTTACCGGTCTCCCCTAGAGGAGGGGCCAGGTTAATTCTCACAAGAGAGAGGGTCGCCAAATCCATGACAAGGGCTTGACAAGAAAAGAACCCCCCTCTCAAACTTCTTCTTAAAAAAAGCTCCTTTCTTCTCAATTAAGGGTCCACAAAAGTGAAGCTTTCTCTCTTTTAAAAAAGCTCCTTTCTTCTCTCATTTAAGGGTCCACAAAATCCTTTTCTCTTTTACATCAGGTCGTTCACTTAATTAACTCCCGCCAGCAAAGCCTAAAGGAAACGAAAAGCCTAAAGGCTTCTCTCACCAACGCAAGAACGCAAGGGAAATCCGGGTCTAGAAATGATACGAAGGTAAGCTCTGAGCGATACAAATTACAATGGCCTGAAACTTGCAACGCGATACACGATACACTACTACCCTGAACCACTACTACCCATGAGCGTTACGAGCCTCCCCCTGAGCGACAAGACACCCTACAACCCATGCGATACTTGAGTGAGCAAAACGATACTTCTGAGCGAAACCACGAGCAACGCAATATCCGATACACCACGAGCGAAACAACCGAGCAAAGCGATAAGCGGGACCTTGAACACAAATCTGGGTCCTGGCGCGATCCTTCCAGCACAGAGCAAAACACACTACCAAAAGCTACCCGCACTACACCATGAGGACTCTACCTACAACAGGGAGTCCAGCCATTACCACATCTCGACCCCTCAACCGAGAGGGGAGGGGGAGAGTACAACGGCGACCACCCACGAAGCGACAACTCGCGTACTGTTGAGGTTTTTGCTTTTTGCTGTTGAGCTTCCCTTGACTGCGTTGCAGCTATACCCTCTCACTGTTGTGATCTATCTATCTAGAATGGCACCCTACAACAGATGCGCTAATGCGAAATCCTTAGTGAAACCGCCAATGGCAGACAAAGTCATCGCCACCGAAAGATTATTTGTATCCATTTGTATTGCATGATGTAAATGTATTAAATCAGTTTAAAACTTGAATTTAGAAACATACCAGAGTTTAGCATTGTATCTGGATTTACTCATTATGACGCGAATTATTTAAACTGATGGATCGGATGATTTTGGCATACCTGTGTTCATGGTTATTTTTCATATCCGATTCTTTGTTCAATGAAGCTTTCACATGGCTTATTGTACATATGAAATTATATAATAATCAATATATAATCGTAGTAACGTCAAATTGTTATTAAGCAGAAGAATGAACTTGAATAGTTGGATGTTGATCCTCTCAACTTGTTCAATTTCATTGGCATGTCTTTCAGTTTAGTCTTGTCTGAATATATCATCCCATCATGATGAGATTGAGAAGTGTACTTGTAGCTAATTGTCTCACGCTGAGATGAGAACTATCCAACATTATGACATTTCCTTGAAAATAGTAACAACACAGTGGCCCTGTGTTAGGTACAAGGCATCGATAACCTTTTTTGGAATATGTTGTCGATACACACACATATTGATATAAATGTAAGTCTACATCAATGAATAAATTAGAAATGAAGAAAGAATAAAATTTTATTGAGTTAGACGTTTTGGAATTCAAAAAGTTACCTTTATTTCACATCCAATCATAAACTATCTCTTCTCATGCAAGATAGGCTCATATGCATAGTAGGCTCATGATCATGATCTGCCTATTGTATATGAATGTATGAACAATCCATGAAAGAAGATGTACCTTTGTTGATTTAACATCTAGATCTCTTCCTTTGCTATACTCCATCTCATTTTTTTTCCAAGTTCCTCTTCACGATCATCAACAAATCTTCATGTGGATTCGTTATTATACACAGTAATAGCCAAAATATTATGTGTGCCTTGTACCTTAAGTAGAAAAAAATTTCGATTACCCAATAACGCCTCATCTAGCATGGTAGAGGATAACAAGTGATTCCACATGCAAGGAGGTTCTTCATGGGATCACTGAAGAAGATATTCATATGCTTAAAAAATGCACTAATTGAGCCATCATTCCTCTTCCAAGAGCCATGTAAATTTTTTTTTAATAATCTTTAGCATCCCATGAATCAGTCGATCGAGAACATTAGTCGATCTCTTACAACATCAAGAGTTTCTATTTCATCTACTAGGTATATCATCAAATGAACTTGGATATCAGAAAATAAATTTTGGCATTCCTTAAGAAGCTCTCTTAAATCATGCCTAGCTTCTGGATTTGAATCCTTAACAATTTCGTTTACTTTTACATTAGAATACAATGGGCAATAAATATCTTGTAAACAATCCTAGGTAATACATCACATTTCATAATCTAATTTTATAAGCATCAATAATTAGAGGGAAGACATTTCGCACGTATAATTATTCTGATTAATATAATATTCTAAAATAAAATTAATATTAAAAAATAATGAGATATGTTTTAATTTCATAAAATTTTCCTAATCAGGTGATCTATTTTAAACTAGATAAATTCCTTTCAAACCAACGATATGTTGCCATAAATAATAGCTGATCTTTTTAGATATATGCATAATGTCAAGAATGTGAGAAATATTTCAGCATTTCTAATACTCCAAAGTATATCATCTTGAGAGAGTTTCTGCTAGTAAACGTTTTCTCTTTCTTCTCTTGTGCACATCGCCTAAACATCCGTTTAGGATATCAATCCATAATTTCCATTGGTGTAGGACACTTACAAAAATGTGTGGCTTCTCTCCTTCTTTGCAAAAAATAATTATGAAAAAGAAGCGTCCATGTCAAAGGTATATGTATTAGCTCAGTTTTTATTATACATTTATCTCAACAATCAATATGATGTGCATGATATTTGATCCGTTTATACATATCTTTACATGAAAAATATCATAGAAATAACTTAAACAATGAACATTATACAAATCTATGATAAAATAATAAACCATATCCAACAAAGTCATTGTTGGTGCAATTTACAAACATACACATTTGGCTTGTAATTCATTCAAATATGGAGAAGCATGGGAATCAATGCTAGTAGTTAATTACCACTTTATCTCTTTTGTAAAAGTCACATTTGACTTGAAATCTTTGTAAACACCTACTAAAAGGAACTCGTGAAAAAGTTGGATTTGATTGATGGAATATCTCCTAGGATGTAGGAGCATGATTATACAGAGCCAAAGTTTGAATTCAAATTCAAACTTTGAACTCAACCACTATAAAACATGAACTCAAAATGTCGTGGGTAGAAGACTCATAATCCCGAGCTCTCATTGTACTTTCTAAGTGAGTGTGAGGCCTATACTCTAGCCCACACCTATCTACATCATTAGGCAATGATCTTCATGCCTATGGCATTGTACAACAGTGTTCATTAATATGTATATCTACATTGTTCATTTTTAGGTTCTTTGTCATAGTGCCTGAAAGTTTGTCAACTTGTAAAGACCATATCTCACTCATTTCTCTGTTGATATATTTAGGTAGTGATGTGTGTCAACACTCTAGGACCGCCGGGGCACTTTTTTCCCTCTTTAGGAGGTTTTTTTCCCCCGGCTTGTATATACGCCTATTGCCCTAATGGGCTACTTATCTTTGTACATTCTCTAGTAATACATTCAGTCTTGTGTGTTGTGCTCCAAGCTTCTTCCTCTTCCTTGTGCTGTTCGCGTGCTTCCGTAGACGTCTAACTCCAACAATTGGTATCAGAGCAGGTCGTTGATTCTTCTAGGGTGCCGTGCACACTCCTTCGTTTGCAGTCTCAAATTCGCACAAAATTTGGTGAGCATACTCAGGGTGTTTTCGAGATCAAAACATCTTCGCTCTGTGGTGCCGAAATAGCGATCTGAGCTCGTTTCGGCCTCCGAACGCACTATCGCAGTGCTTGTGCAGGCTATTTTGTCCTTTTGTGCCAAAGGTATATACCAGTTTCTGTTCGCCAGTTTAAGCGTCTCGAAGTCTGCTACAGGTCTAGCAGAACTCGTCTGGGCAGTTCTGTTCAACTTTTTGAGATACAGTCAATTTTCTGCATCAAGGTATTTTAGTCACCGGCCATGGCTGAAAGCAGTGATGTATTCCGTATGTTGGCTGTTGAGGATAAGTTGGATGGTACCAACTACCCATTATGGGCTTATATGATGCGACATGTACTGGTTGCAAAAGGATTATGGAACATTGTGCAGGGTGTTGAAAGACGTCCTGTTACACCTGTAACGACAGGTACTACAAATACAGGTGTTGGAGCTGATGAAGATGGTGTCGAAGATGATATTCCGCAGATTCCTGTTCGTGCTGCTGTTTCTGTTGCACCTACTGCAGAGCAGATTTGTTGGGATGGCAGAGATGCCCAGGCACATGCATTGATAGCTTTGTCTGTCAAACGTGCCATTATTCCTCACATTCGCTCTTGCAGAACAGCAAAGGATGCTTGGGATACACTTACCACTTTGTACCAGGCTAGGAATGAGGCTCGTGTTGCTTACCTCCAAAAACAGTTGGAGAGTGAGCACATGAATGAAGGTGATTCGATGGACAGTTTTCTTACAAAGATCAAAGACCTGAAGGAACAATTGATCTTTGCTGATGAGGTTATACCAGATAGCTCACTTGTGCAGACCGTTCTGAATGGCCTTCCTGATTCATATCAGAGTTTTGCCTCTACTCTTTGATTGATGATGAAAGGCAATCCGAATGCCTTGTCATTTGAGGAATTAGTCTCTGTTCTGTTACAGGAAGATCAGTCCAGGCAGAACAGGTCCATTATGCGTGTTGCAGATCAAGCTTTCCTGGCTAGTCAGAAGGGCAAAGGAAAATGGAGCTCTTCTACTAGTAAGTAGAAATCTGCAAATGCTGCACAATCGAAGAACCATGATAAAGATGAGAAGAAATCAGAAAAGTAGAAATTGTTCTGCAAGTACTGTAAAGGAAATGATCATATTATAAAGAACTGTCCAAAACTGGATGCTAAAGAGGCAAAGAAGAAAGAGGCTGGAATGGTTGTTGCAGAGGCCTCTACACCAAAAACAGAGTCTGCAAATCTTGTGCAGGAAGAAGAATGGGCATTTACTACTGTTTGCAGTTTTGACCCATCTTCTCATGATCAGTGCATGTCTGCAGTAGACTCAGATGTTTGGTACTTTGACAGTGGGGCAACCAAACATATTACCTCGCAGCGCAGTTTCTTCTCTTCACTCGAGCCTGCCCCTACAGGGAATACTGTCACATGCGCCAATAACTCCTCTTATCCTGTTATGGGAGTTGGTAAGATCATTCTGACTACTCCTGATGGTAGTTCTTTCACTTTGTCAGATGCTTTATTTGTGCCAGGGATCAAAAAGAACCTGTTATCAGTTTCTGCATTAGCCAAGATTGACTTGGTTGTGAAATTCGTTGATGACAGGTGTACAGTCCATGATCTCTCAAATGGCGATGTGATTATTGCTTCTGGCATTTTATGTCGTGGGCTGTATAAGCTCATAGACTATGAAAAAGTGAATGATTCGGCATGTGCAGTTCATGATTCTCAGGCTATGTCAGATGCAAAGCTTTGGCATGCACGCTTTGGTCATATGAATTTTGCTAGTTTGTTACGCTTGCAGAAATCTGAAACGGTGTCCTCTTTGCCCAAACTTGAGGCACCTGGAAAACATGTTTGTGAAGGCTGTATTTTGGGCAAAATGCAGCATTCTTCCTTTCCAAAAGATGGTTTAGTTCGGGCTATGCAGAAATTGCAGCTTATACATAGTGATGTCTGTGGTCCTATGCAAACACCCTCTTTTGGAAATTACCTTTACTTCGTGACTTTCATTGATGATTTTTCCAGGCATGCATGGGTATATCCACTCAAAGCAAAGTCCGAAGTGTTCATGTGCTTCAAACAGTTTTTGGTTTTGGCTGAAAATCTGTCAGCATGTAAAATGGGCACCCTCCGTTCTGATCGAGGGGGGGAATATATGTCTTCAGATTTTAATACATTTCTGGCTGAACGTGGGATAAAACACCAGTGTACAGTGCCGTATACACCTCAACAGAATGGAGTTGCTGAACGAAAGAATAGGTCACTCATGGAGATGGCGAGGTGCATGGTCAAAAGTCAGGCTTTACCACATAGTTTCTGGCTTGAGGCTGTCATGTGTGCAGCATATGTACTGAACAAGTGTCCCACGAAAGCGTTGCAGTCTATCACTCCATATGAGGCTTGGCATGACCGCAAGCCATCTGTTGCTCATCTGCGTGTTTTTGGTTGTTTGGCATATGCATTAGTGCCTGAACAACATCGCAGAAAATTGGATGATAAGGCAGTAAAATGTATTTTTGTTGGGTACAGTTCTGAAAGTAAAGGCTATCGTCTGTATCATCCACAGACTAAACGCATTCTGGTTAGCCGTGATGTTGTCTTTGTGGAAGATGCTATTCAGCCATTGCTTTCATGTACTAAGGAGACATCTGTTAGCTCCAAAGACATGTATGATACTTTGATGCCTCTTTTTACAGGTGGACAGGCTAGCGCTGGTCCTAATGAGGCAACTTCTCAGCCTTTGCAGGTTTCATATGATGATGCACATCATGCCATTTCTGATGCAAATTTACATGATGCACTTGTTGATGAGAGAGCTGATATTGAACAGGCAAAAACTATGCCAAAATGGCTGGTGCAGACTTTGCGTGACAGCAAATTAGATGCACCTTTGTCATATCGTACTCGTTCAGGCTCTCATAGTACCTCCTTTGCATCAGATTGCTATGCTATGGCTGCATCTAGTCTCTGTGATGAGAATGAGCCTGTTTCTTTTGATGAAGCACAAAATTCAGAAAATTGGATGGCTGCTATGCAATCTGAATATGATGCTATAATGAAGAATGGTACATGTTCTTTATGTGACTTGCCTCGTGGCAAGAACGCCATTGGCACTAAGTGGGTATACAAGCTGAAGCGTAAACCTGATGGTACAGTTGACAGGTATAAGGCTAGGCTTGTTGCAAAGGGTTATGCGCAGGAAAGAGGCATTGATTTTGATGAGACCTTTGCACCTACATGCCGTATAACTACTGTTCGGAGCATTTGTGCACTTGCAGCCCATCATGGTTGGAATGTACATCAGTTGGACATTAAAACAGCATTTCTAAATGGTGACTTGCATGAAGAAGTGTATGTTTTTCAGCCCCGTGGCTTTGTGCAGAAAGGGCATGAAAACCAGGTGTGCAGGTTAAAGAAGGCGTTATATGGTTTAAAGCAAGCACCACGTGCTTGGTATGAGAAAATACATGCCTATCTGATTGCACATGGTTTTGAGAACAGTCCAACTGAAAGCACCTTATATGTTAAGTGTGCTAATGATGTGCTTTTGATCATTGTTGTCTATGTAGACGACATGCTGCTCACTGGTCCTCTTGAGAAGCATATTGCTGATTTCAAGGCTGATTTGCATGCCTCATTTGAGATGTCTGATTTGGGGCATTTGCATCACTATTTGGGCATTCAGTTTATGCAAGTTGATGGTGGAATGGCTTTGTGTCCAACGAAATATATTGACACATTATTGCAGCGTTTTGGCCTTGAAGACTGTAAGCCTATTGCCACTCCTATGGAGACAGGTTTACGATTGAGTCTTCATGATGCTGGAGATGCATTTGATGCTGTTCTCTATCAGCAGGCTGTTGGATGCTTGATTTACTTATGCATTACTCGGCCAGATATTCAGTTTGCTATCTCACAGATGAGCAGGTTTATGCATTGCCCAGGAGTCACGCATTGGAAAGCGGTTAAGCGCATCTTTCGCTACTTGAGTGGTACTCGGCTACTTGGGTTGTTTTATCCCAAGGGGGGATCACTACCGCCAGATTTGCATGCTTTTTCTGACTCAGATTGGGCTGGTTGCTATGACACTCGTGTGTCCACCAGTGGTTTTTGCTTCATGCTTGGTAGCTCATGTATATCTTGGTTGAGCAAGAAGCAGCCTACTGTGGCCACTTCCAGTTGTGAGGCTGAGTATAGGGCAGCTTTCATAGCGACTGTTGAGTGTGTGTGGCTCAGACGCCTTATGGCTGATTTGGGTGTTGGCCAGTCTTCTGCCACCACCATCTTCACTGACAGTCAGAGCGCATTGGTAGTTGCGAGGAACCCTGTGTTCCATGCTCGCACTAAGCACATTGAGGTGCATTATCACTATGTCAGGGAGAGGTTCTCTGCTGGGGAGATCAGCTTGGCATATGTGCCCACGCAGGAGAACATTGCAGACCTTTTCACGAAGGCTCTGCCTAGGGAGAAGTTTGAAGCTTTCCGCAAAGCTTTGGGCTTACTTCCTTTTGTGGAGTGATTTCCACATAGCTCGGCACTTCCTTATACATGAGTGCCAGCTCCTTGTTCACCGCATCACTCCCAGGGGGGATTTGTTGATATATTTAGGTAGTGATGTGTGTGAACACTCTAGGACCGCCGGGGCACTTTTTTCCCTCTTTAGGAGGTTTTTTTCCCCCGGCTTGTATATATGCCTATTGCCCTAATGGGCTACTTATCTTTGTACATTCTCTAGTAATACATTCAGTCTTGTGTGTTGTGCTCCAAGCTTCTTCCTCTTCCTTGTGCTGTTCGCGTGCTTCCGCAGACGTCTAACTCCAACATTCTCCACCAAATGAAAACATCTATAGCTTTTTGGAACCATCTCAACGTAGTCTACATGCAGGAAAATGTTGAAGGATTTCTATTTAGCCATTTCAGAGAAATGTTGGTCGAAGTGATCACTGGTGGAAGTCTGCAACAGTCCTAAGATATCGGGGGTAAAGGTTTACTTGCTAAATTGATTTCTCTGAGCATAGTTAATCTTTTTGCGTCATTCCACTTGGAATAGTTAGCTTGCTAAGCTAATTAGATATCCCTAGAAGTAATTTTTCCAATTCCTACTGTGCTGGTCATACTGAGCAAAAGATATAGTAGGTGTCTAGTAAAAAATAGAAGGTTTTCTTGAAGGCTTGAAGTTCAAAGTTGTCTGTTTTGATTCAACTTTTTCATACATCATTTTCAAAGTAGATAGGCCATTTTATGGTGTCATTGGAAAGCTGAAAGGGTCCACTTATCAACTCTGAAGCATCAAAGAACTGGTACAAAGGAGGATTTGGCAGTACCTACTCATCCTCTTGAAGTGTCCATCCATCATTCCCAACAGTGGTATCAGAGCAAAGTTAAGGTAAAATGGGAGATGGTTTTCCTTCATTTATTGATAAATTGGACAGGAACAACTATGAGGCATGGTCTCTAAGGATGAAGACATACCTACAAGGAAGGAGTCTTTATGGATACATCTCAGGAGATGAGGAATTTCCCTCATTCAAAACTAGAGGATTACCAACAAAGGAAGAACATGAAAAGCTCAACACATGGTGTGCCAAGGATGCATTAGCAAGGTCTTACTTACTCAGCTCCATCTCTGATTTTCTTTTGCCACATATTAGAAACTGTAAGACATCCCAAGAGAGTTGGGAAACCTTGTCATCCTATTTTTCTTCCAAGACAAGGGCCAGAAAAAATCAATTGTGGATTGAATTCACCACACTAAGGAAGCAACCTAAGCACGCTATTTCAGACTATGTGACTAAGATTAAAGATGTATCAGATCCGTTAGCAAGCATAGGAGAAGAGATTGAAGAAGAGCAGATAGTAAGGCAAGTGATCAATGGGATTAAAGCAGATGATAAATGGGAAAGCTTCACCACTGCCATGGACCTATATATGGACATGCAAATTCCAGATCTTACAACTCTCATAGGACAATTGTTCACTCATGAAGCGAAGCTCAACATGAATGGAGACTCATCCAAAGGTAATAGCTCTTCTGCCCTATACACTGATAAAAGTAAGTCTAAAGATAAAGTCAAGGACAAGAAGATAGAGGATGAAGGCACTACCTCCCAAGTCAACTATGCAGGGAGAGGTAGATCATCAAGTGGAAGGGGCAGAGGAGGTAAGCAAGGTAGGGGAAGACCCTATAACTCCTCACCATGCAACATTTGTGGTTTATCAAATCATACTACAGATGAGTGTTTCAGGAACTACAAAAATCAGAGAGGAAGAGGATATCAAAGAGGTGGATACTCATAGTCAAGAAGCAGATTCAACCATCATCAAGGGTACAACAACAACTACAATAACAACTACAACAACAATGGCAAATACCAAGGAGGATTCAAAACCAGAAAGGACCACAACAACTATACAGAGGAGCAAGATGATTCTCTTCTGATTGTGAACATGACATCAAAATTAGGTACAAATGATGACCATCTCTTCTACATTGACTCAGGATGCTCAAATCATGTGGCTGGCAATGTAGCTCTACTCTCCGACATTGAAGATCCAAGACGTAAGCATCAAGTACAAACAGATGATGACACCAAGCACTCAGTAGTTTAAGTTGTAAAGGTTAAGACTTGTGATGGAAATCAGAACTTGTTGAGTAGGGTACTATATGTACCAACCAGTACCAAAAATTTGATGAGTGTTGGACAGATTGTGGAAAAAGGTTTGCAGGTTAGATTCAACCAATTTGGAGCATTTGTGGAGGATCCCAAGCAGGGGTTCAAGAGAATTGCTAAAGGAGAAAAGATAGGTAGACTTTTTACTTTTGAGCTAGAAGATATAAAGAATATTGCACTCTACAATTATAAAGATCAAACACTTTTAGAGCTTGAGATTTGGCATAAAAGGTTAGGCCAGGTAGGAGAAAGAACTTTGAAACAGATATGCAGGGATCAATGTGTAATTGGAATACGCAATGTTTCCAAACAACACAGGATATATAAATGTGGTGCTTGTCAGTTTGGGAAGTCTCACAGGTTATCCTTCTCAAGGAAAGGCTACATGCATGAGGACTACCTAGAACTTGTTCATACAGATTTATGGGGACCAAGCAAAGACCCCTCAATCTTAGGATCAAGGTACTATGTATCTTTTATTGATGATTATAGCAGATGGATTGTATTGTACTTTATGAAGCACAAAGATGAAGTGTTCAATTGTTTTAAAAAGTATCTTGCACTTGTTGAGAATCAGATAGGAAGAAACCTAAAGAAGCTAAGGTCAGATGGAGGAAGTGATTACTTCTCCAATGAGTTTGAAGTATTCTTGCAGGACAAAGGAATCAAGAGAGAAATCACCACAAGGTATACTCCTGAACAGAATGGGGTAGCTAAGAGAAGAAGGAGGTTGATTGTTGAAACAACTAGTACAATGTTAAATGAAAAGAAATTACCTAACTACTTATGGGCAGAGAGTGTATCTACTGCCACTTACCTCATAAACAGGTTACCATCTAAGTCACTTGATGGGATGAACTCCTATGAAGCTAGACCCTAAGGCTAGACCCTAAGGCTGAGAAGTGTCTCTTTATTGGATATGATCTAAATCAGAAGGGGTACAGCTTCTACAACCCTTCAAATAAGGGATTCATGGTTAGTAGAGATGTTATCTTTGATGAAAATGATTCTTGTTATGAGAATGAATGCAGGAAGTTCAAACTACCCTATGACTTGAAGGAGGAGTTTCCAAATCTTGTTAAGGAGGAACCTACTAAGAATGAAGACACCACTTCACATGATGAAGACATTATCAATCTTGAAGAGTTCAAGGCATGGAAGTCCAAGGGCAAAGTCAAGATGAAGAAACTTGAAGACATACCTGAATCTTCAAATCAATTATTCAGAAGATCACAAAGGGAGAGCAAAAAACCTATCAGATATGGGTATGATACATCTCTTGTTACTAAATGAGTTGTCAATTGAAGAACCAGGATCATATGAAGAAGCCATGACCAAGACAGAATGGAAGGAAGCTATGGATGAGGAGATTGAAGCACTCAAGGAAAGTGACACATGGGAACTAGTACCAAAGAAAGAGTCCATGAAGGTAATTGGATCCAGATGGATCTATAAACTCAAAAGGAATTTTGATGGATCAATAAACATGTACAAAGCCAGATTGGTGGCCAAGGGTTTTGCACAAACCCAAGGCATTGACTATGAAGAAACATTTTCACTTGTGGCCAAGATGCCAACCATCAGGGTGTTGGTAAGTGTGGCTGCATCTAAAAACTGGAACATGTATCAATTGGATGTAAAAAATGCCTTCTTGAATGGATGGATTTCAGCGGAGGTATATATCTCACAACCTCCTGGCTAAACAAGGTAACATATGTGTGCAAATTAAAAAAAGGCTCTTTATGGATTGAAGCATGCACTTATGGCATGGAATCACAGGTTGACCACATATCTTCAAGAACAAGGTTTTGTCATGAGCAAGGCAGACACTTCTCTATCCATCAAGAGAAGTAATTGAGAGGTAATATACCTATGTGTATATGTTGATGATAT
Source organism: Ceratopteris richardii (assembly GCA_020310875.1). NCBI lineage: Eukaryota > Viridiplantae > Streptophyta > Polypodiopsida > Polypodiales > Pteridaceae > Ceratopteris > Ceratopteris richardii. The sequence continues at coordinate 145,969,069 of CM035425.1, read as the reverse complement.
CATACTTATAGGTAATGATGTCAATGGAATCAGACAAATTAAGAACTAGATGATGAAGGAGTTCAAGATCAGTGATCTTGGTCTACTAAAGTATTTTCTTGGACTTGAGTTAGTCTATACTAACTCTGGAATCTATATTACTGAGAAAAAATACATATAGGAATCTGTTGAAGAGATTTCAATTGTAGGATGCCAAAGTTGCAAGCACTCCAATGGAGGTGAACCTAAAACTAAGTGCCCATGAAGGTGATGAAATTGATGATATTAAAGGTTACCAAAGCATAGTTGGAAGCTTGAACTATGCTACCTTAACAAGGATAGATATTGCATATGGAGTTAGTGTGCTAAGTCAGTTTATGCACAAGTCAAGTGTACCTCACTTAGAAGCTACAAAAAGAATTTTAAAGTACCTTAAGGTTACTCAACAGCATGGTTTGTATTTCCCTAACACATCTGACTTGGATATCAAGATCTATTCAAATCAAAGAAGCAACCTACTGTTGCTTTATCTTCTACAGAGGCAGAGTATAGAGGATTGGCAAATGCCACCCAAGAAGCTATATGGATCAAGTTATTGTATACAGAGTTGGGTATGTATACTACCTCACCATTGATCATTGGAGATAATACAAGCTCACTTCACCTTGCAGCTAATCCTATCTATCATGCTAGGACCAAGCATATAGAGGTCCATTATCATTATGTGAGAGAAAAGCTATTAAGCAAGGACATTCAACTAACTTATGTATCAACCAACATGCAGTGTGCATATTTGTTAACTAAAGCTTTGGATGGAAACTTTGCAGGTTCAAATCAATGATTGGATTGCAGAATATAATTGAAGACTGAAGGATGAAGACCAAGCCAAAATGTTTGGCTTGAGGGGGAGCCGTTGGTGCAATTTACAAGCCCACACATGTGAATTGTAATTCTTTCAAATATGGAGAAGCATGAAAATCAATGCAAGTGGTTAATTACCACTTTATCTTTTTTGTAAAAGTCATATTTGACTTGGAATCTTTGTAGACATGTACTAAAAGGAACTCGTGAAAAAGTTAGGTTTGATTGATGGAATATCTCCTAGGATGTAGGAGCATGATGATAGAGAGCCAAAGTTTGAATTCAAATTCAAACTTTGAACTCAACCACTATAAAAGATGAACTCAGAAAGTCGCGGGTAGAAGACTCATAATCCCGAGCTCTCATTGTACTTTCTGAGTGTATGTGAGGCCTATACTCTAGCCCACACCTATCTACATCATTAGGCAATGATCGTCATGCCTATGGCATTGTACAATAGTGTTCATTAATACATATATCTACGTTGTTCATTTCTGAGTTCTCTTTCATAGTGCCTGAAAGTCCGTCAACTTGTGAAGACCATATCTCACTCCTTTCTCCACCAAATTCAAAGATCTATAGCTTGTTGAAACCAACTCAAAGCTATCTACAACCTGGAAAAATGTGAAGGATTTCTATTCAGCCATATCATAGAAAAAACCATCGAGGTGATCACTGGTCCAAGTCTACAACTATCCTAAAATATCGGGGGTAAAGGTTTACTTGCTAAATTGATTTCTCTGAGCATAGTTAATCTCTTTAAGTCATTCCACTTGGAATAGTTATCTTGCTATGGTAATTAGATACCCCTAAAAGAAATTTTTCCAATTCCTACTATGCTGGTCATAATGAGCAAAAGATACAACAGGTGTCTAGTAAAAAATAGAAGGTTTTCTTGAAGGCTTGAAGTTCAAAGTTGTCTGTTTTGTTCAACTTTTTCATACATCATTTCCAAAGTACATAGGCCATTTTATGGTGTCATTGGAAAGCTAAAAGGCTCCACTTATCAACTCTGAAGCATCAAAGAGCTGGTACAAAGCAAGATTTGATAGTACCTACTCATCCTCTTGAAGTGTCCATCCATCATTCCCAACAGTCATGAGTTGTCAAATCTTGAATTTCGTGAATCAAGATAAGAGGAGCAAAATATACGTTCAAATGTTTCACTTGTCATCTTCCTAGAATCAAAAGCTAGATCATTTAATGCTCTTTCTTGATATTGAGAAAAAGGTCTAGGTAATAGTTCCTGAATGATAGGCAAACAGGCTTGTTCCCTAGAACTTATCAGATTTTTGTTTGGCTGCATCTTTGTACTGCGGAAGAGAGACCGCCACCAACAAGAAAGATAACCAAGAGGATAACCAAGAGGGCTATACCACTAGTAAAGACGAGGGATTCACAACTAGCAATTAAGACAACCCAGATAATGAGAGTTCCATCATTGGACAAACACTCCTCAAAAAAGTGCTAAATTCATTCCCACAAAAGGTGGCTCATAAGGGGAGACAACTATTGGAAATGCCATGGAAGAGCCCCCTTAAAGGTAAGATTTGTGGATAGGATCTCTCGTTTTTGAGGAAAAAAGATGAACTAGGAAGAAAAAAGATAAGGCCCCTCTGCACAAAGAGGGTAACTAGCATTAATGATTATCATATCATTTAATGTCAGGGGGTCTGTTGACCCCTCAAGAGTGGCTATTATTGGACACTGGTCTCACAATAGTAGCCTAGCCCTGGATTTCATATGTATTCAAGAGAGTAAAATTGATGGAGGGGACCTTCAGAAACGACTCAACTGCATCTCTTTGACCCATGTCTAGGTCGCCACTTCTCACCCTAGAGGGGCCGATGGCGTAGCTATTGGGATAAATAACTTTTGGTTTGGTAGACTAGTCAACCATTGTGAGATTCAGAAACATCATTGGATAGCTACCTCCTTTAGAGGCCCCCTGTAGCTCACTATAGTCTCCATGTATGCCCCAAATAGGGAGTCATAGCAGATTGGCACTTGGGTCTCTTTCGACTTCCTTTCCCACAATGTGAGGCTTTGCGGGGACTTCAACATGGTGGAAGACACTTTGGATCAATGGAACAATAGGGGGTATACCATTGATGGTCAAGAGAAAGAAATCTGCGACAAAATCATGCTCTACCTAGACCTTGTCGAGATTAAAGATACAAAGGGCTTATCTTGGTCAAACCTCCAATCTAGGGATGACTTGAGGAAAGAAAGGCTCAATAGAATCTATATTGCACAGAACATTGTTTCTGAGTGGGGCCAACCCAACATCTCGCAACACATTGACCTTGCCATATCGAACCCGATTATTCTCACTTTCAAGTCGATTGCCGAATTTAGAAAAGCACCTTGGTTTCATGCTTGTTGGATGTCTTTCTCCCTTCCCTTTGTCCATCAAGAAATTACCTTGGTATGGAACTTGGCTTTTGCCAATGACCCCTCACCGGCGAAATGTGGGGGGGGGGGTTGCGGTGGAGAAGACTTGTCAAATTCTAATCACGACCCACAAGATGGTTCACAATGTTTGGTGGATGCAGAGAGAGAAGTTGTATCAAAGGCTCTCATGCCTTGAGGGGGAAGTGAACAAAGGCAACTACCAATACCAAATAGGACTAGAAGAAAATCAGAGGCATGTTGAGATACAAGGAAGAAATTCAAAGAGAAAACCTACAAGTATACTTTAAAGATTGGTGGGTGGGAAAGGTTGAGAAACCAACTAAAGAGATGTGTGGCATCCTCAAGAGGAAGCTAACTAGAGACTCTATTCCCTTCTTGATAGGTAGCAATGGGTTTGAATGCAAAATGAAAGAAGAAAACAATGGTATTATTTTTTACCATTTTACTCAACTCATAGGGATCTTGATGCCTCTCTTTCCCCACAGGAGTCATTGCATGGCGACCATCTTGAGAGTCTCTCCCTTGAGAATACTGCATAACTTGAAGTATCTCCTTGACGCACCCATTTCAAATAATGGGATTCTCGAAGTTATGGGCACACTCTGCAATGGGAAAAGGCTTTTCTTTCCGTGCCCTTCCCAAATGCCTAAACAATGGTGTGATCAATCTTATCCACAAAAAAAGGTAATATGAATAGGATTAAAAACTAGCGCCCAATCATGATGCTCCAAATAGGGTAAAAGATTCTTGGGAAACGTATTTCCAATAGAATATTTGTTAACTTGAAGAGGTGGCTTAGGGAGGACCAAAACGTTTCATCAAGGGTAGATCAATGCCGCTATTATTTATATTTGGGAAGGTCTCAATTTTGGAGAAGAGTTTGAGCAAGGTGTAGTATTCATTAAAATTGACTTCAACAAAGCATACAACAGGCTAGAATTGGGACTTTGTTCTCCAATCTCTTAAAGACCTGAGATCTAGTAAAACATTCACTAAGATGATCACTACTTTGCTCGGAATGCATCAATGCAAATAAATATCAATGGCTAGTTATCAATGGCTATCAGATTAAAACAATCCATCAGGTGAGGATGCCCATTGGCTTCTCTGCTCTTTGCTATCTCAATGGAAGGGCTCAACCTTCTCGTGCAACATTACAAGGAAATGGGCCATATTAAAGGTCTCTCTCTCCCTCTCAACCATGGTCAGATGATCATGATACTCTTTGCAAATGACATGAACATTTTTGTGCATAATGATTTGACCAGCATTGCGGCTTTTTGGGGGTTCTTTAACACCTTCTGTGAGGTGTCTGGCTCCAAAATCAATCGCTCCAAAATTGATTTACGGGACATAATCAGACCCCCACCCCAAGTGCTAGTTGACCATGGTTGCCAAAATATTCCTTAGGGTCAGGTCTTCCATCTTCTCGGTATTCAGATGGACTTTGGTGTCTCGATGGAGCAGCGATGGAATTGGGCCTTTTCCAAGCTAGGCAAAAGTTAGCATATTTGAAGGGCATGCAAATCATCCTCGCATTTTGTGCCATGGTAATTAATACCTTCCTCATCTCCTCGAGCATGTACTTTCTCTCTTGTTGGAGACCGAAAGATGAAGAGCTTAGCAAACTGGAAGGTATCTGTAGAAACTTTCTTTGGATGGGGAACCACAACAAAAGAGGGGTTTCCAAAATTTAATGGTCTACCTGCATTAGCCAAAAGGATTGTGGGGGTTTGAGCATTATGGATATTGAAGGCATGGTGACAAGCTCGTGGAAAAATGGATCATCAGAGCTTGGTGCAATGGTGAGACCTCTTGGGCCAAGCTCATTCTTAGGAACAAGAACAAGATTATGTTGGTGGGACTCCGTGGTTGGAAAGACTTGGATCTCCTTACCCCTTTATTCTCCACAATCCCACTTTCCTCTAAAGGCTCGAACCTTGTGTGCTCCCTATGGAAGACATGGAATAAGTTCAAACAATTTGTTAGAGTCAAAGAAAATTCAAAATGGATCAAATTTTAGGACATAGACCCAGAAATAAGAGTGAACTATAAAGAACAGAATCTCCTTTAGAGGAGATTCATCAATTGGGACCATTCAAAAACCAGACTCCTTATTGGGAAAGATCCACTGTGTTAGGAAGGTCTTATGTGGCACAATGACAATTGGCTACCCAAAATTCTTAAAATCAAGATGAACATGGACTATCACATCACACTTAACAAGAAGTGATTCCTCAGTTGGACAAGGCTGCACTCGGATTTCAAGTTCATGTCTACCTGGAATCCCCTCATTCAAATTAAAAATCGGTTTTATGTGGCCAATTCTCCACCATGGTATCTGGACGAACCTAAAGGATAACAAAATTTGAGGTTCTCTCCCATGGTGTAAGCGATGCCACCCTAGCATTAAGGATCTAGGTCACATCTTCCTCACATGTCCAAAGTCTCTATTGCCCTGGCAGACCCTTGGGAATATTTTGAGATTGTAGGCACAAATCACCTAGAAGCAAGCACTACTAGGTGGAGCAATCATCTTTATAGCGGCACTATTGAATGCTACAAGAGCAGTAACCCTCTCAAAGATTTGGAGGGAGCGGTGCACGAACAATTTCGGACACCCTCCTAAAGAGTGGTCGATCGAGAAGTCTCTATTCCTCCTTTGCCAAAGAATCTCCAACTGTAAGAGGTCCCTAGCTTTTAGGCATCATAAATTGTTTCACATCCAGAACAAAAAGCTTATACCTGAGTGGGCCCCACATGATGGTGGAGGGCTTTTAAGCTCAACTTTGTAACACTCTCTAGAACCATAAGTTTGGCCCCTAATTTGAGGGCGTCAGGGGGGTCCCAAGGGCACTAGTACCATTCACTTGTAACTTGTTTGTTCTTTTTCTTTAATTAAATTCCGGGAGAGTAGGACAAGGCCAAACTTTCTTTTGGCAAAAAAAAAAATGGATGTAGGCGATAGTGAACATTTTGCTTGTAGATCACCTACTTGATCTTATCAAAATTGAGTTAACTTTATGTATGTAATGTAGTAGCAAACGTCAAATTACATTCTTCCTTTGTACATTTGATCCATTCAAAACCAATATGCTCAAACTCTAGATTCATTTCTAGATTTCAAATCAAACCAACACTTGTCTTATGCATTGCATGCCATACCAAAAAATTAGCTAATTCTGGACTTTGAAACATGGGTTTTATTCAAGGACACAATTGGAAATATCTTAACATGGGTTTTCTTCATGGACACACTAGGAAACATGGGTTTTATTCTTCTTATCTGGCATTTTGAAAATTTTTCATGTAAGATTGTCGTTCAAACTAAACTCTATACAAATCAAAATTGTTGGGATAAGAAATGTATAGGATCATAATCATTTACAAGCATACTTACCATCTTCTTCATTGCATCATCCGGTATAGGAAGACTACTTCCTTTTGTTGAGGACTTTTAAGATAGTACACTACAAGTTTAATAAAACGAGTACTTACATTGAAAAGGAAAAAGGTTATTCTTTTGTAATTTACCTCACTCCATCGAAAATGATTTTCATGGTAGAAGTAATCTTGAACTTAATTATGTCCATTGAGCTCCGTGATATATATCGTTGATAGCTTCTTCTTGAAGATACGTCTTGCTCTTGAAAATATTTCTCCTAGTTTCATTGGGAGATCAATCCTCAGTAAAAGCATACGTACCATCATCATCATCAAAAATATCATCATATCATCAATCCCTAAAAAAAATATTCCTTTGAAGCATATTGTGTAAGATCACGTCTATATAGGATCCTCTTAAAATCATATGAAAAAGGACATCATATGCCGCACTATGAATGTTGAGGTGTAACGTCATCAATATCATAATCTAGACTCTACATATTTGAAGAGAAAACGTGCACCATGAAATTTTTTATAGTTAAAAATCTAAAAGCTAAAGTATAGATCCTCGTTTAAGTTGAATTCCAAACTAAAATAGAATCGATTAGATGCATACACACATATACCCAAACATACACATAGAGAAACACACACATAGAATCACATACACACACATATACATGCATACACATTCACAAATACATACATGAAATTGAAATATATAGACTAATACATACACAAACATATACACATACACATACACACACATGTGACAGATTGCTCCACATGGATTATGAGAGTGGTCCATAGGGATCAGTCCATGTGTGTGAGGGACAAGATCCAGCAAGCCAAGGTCCCAAGCTCGGGGGATACCCTAAGGTATTTAGTAGTAATGGGGATAAGTGTTGCATTATTTCATATCAGACATTGATCCATGGGGATCATGACATTGGACCATATGGATCAGTCCATGTGTGTGAAGGACAAGGGCCAGCTAGCCAAGGTCCCAAGCTTGGGGGCTACCCTAGGGTATTTAGTAGTGATGTGGATATGTGTTGCATGATGGCCACATGTTCATGCTAGATTATTCAAGAACATTGCTATTAAATACCTTAGGGTATCTCTCGAGCTTGGGACCTTGGCTAGCTGACCCTTGTCCCTCACACACATGGACCGATCCCTGTGGACCAATGTGATAATCCTTGTGGATGTTTGACAATATGCATATGTAGATTAACAGTAATACACACATATACTCACACGTATGCTTAAACACACACATATACACATACATAGATACACATATACATAGCTATACACATACACAAATACATAGATCAACATCCAATGTATGGAATAAGATAAAGACACACATACACATACACACACAGTCATAGACATACACATATGCACACATATATACAAATATGTAAACACATACATGCATATGCACACAGTTACACCCTCGTAGTCATAGACATACACATATGCACACATATATACAAATGTGTAAACACATACATGCATATGCACACACTTACACACTCATAGACACGTCCAAACAAATACACATACATATATACACATACACACATCGAATTCAGTTATTTGGAAGTATGCATGCGCACAGATGTGCACATAAGATGTAATATAATAATAATAATAATAATAATAATAATAATAATAATAATAAACTAACCAAAAAATATAGTTTCTGCTTACCGTGTAAAACGGAGAGTTCAATCAGGTTCTTCAAATTAACGGGACCTTCTAAGATAGAAAACTGAAATGATCATGTATTATTCTCTCATACATCTTCACAAAACGTTTTAGATAACTTCGAAAGACATTCAGATCGTTAATGAAATTATCAGCACTTACGTATGAATACGTCTACATATAGTATAACATAGTGACATTATGTAAATTAAACTATAAAATGTAGTAAATAAAAAAATCATTAAGTATATCACATATCAAAAGTTGATCCTACTGATAAGATAGTGGGTCTCATCCAAAAACACCATGACCCCTCCCATGTCTGAAGCACACTCATCATGGCCTCAAATTTGTACCATGTGAATATGTGCACCAACATATAATATTTTGGTAATAGTCCAAATCATCAACGCCTATCTCGTTTTCCTATACATATTCTATGGCACAATAGTAGGATGTAGTGGGTTATCCCCTAATCAATAAAAAATTGTGTAAGAGAAAACCAAAAGCACGCGTTCTTTAGTAAATTAAAAACATTGAAGAATGCTCATAAAACTAACTAATCGTTGAAGGTTGATAATTGATGAGAGAGAAAAGACGTAGAAGAGAGAGTTAGATAGAGAGAAACGGCAAGGATATATATATATATATATATATATATATATATATATATATATATATATATATATATATATATATATATATATATATATATATATATATATATATATATATATATATATATATATTTGGATATGTGTGTGCGTGTGTATGTGTGTGTGTGTTTGAATGTGTCTATGTATACATGTGCTCTAGATACTTTGCAGATGGGTGTTTGAGAGTTTTTACAAGAAGAAAAGAAAATAGATTGTGATCACAAAAAATTTACTATAGTTTGAACAATATGAGGATTACAAAAATATCCATACATATGCTGTGGGTACTTTGGGGATGGGTGTTTAAGGGTGTATACAAGAAGAAGAGAATCAAATAGATGGCCACCACAAGAAATTTACCTTTAAATTGAACAATATGATGGTTATAACAAAAAGAAAAAAGGATTGTGGAAGTTCCATGCAGAAAATAAGAACCCACTAGAGACTACCACTAAGTACTTCCAACTATAGAAAAGTATAACAAAACGACAATGTAATTGCAATCCAAGTACAACCAAAGAACAGCACATATGGTACTTGTAGATGCAAGTACTCCACGAATAGCATCTCCTTAATTTGCTACCTTTCTCAACTCTTTGCAACCTTGCAGTCAATGTTTCTCCAAGTGTGGTCGCAATAGCAATGCAATCACCAAATACATCTTTAGATTAGTATGTTCAATTCCATATTGAGGTGTCTTTTCTTGAGAAAACGTTACAGAGTGATATTCTAACATAATGTTAGTATGACAGAGGAGTGTATATCTATCGTTTTGCAAGCGTGCTAACTAGAGGATACATTGCACATATTAGTATCACTGTATATTTTCTCTATTCTCTAAAACAAGTGATTATATGCTCTATAGTCCCTCAGATGCCTTAACTGCCTACAAATACTTCTCCTTTTTTTTCCATGTGTCTTTTTCCATGTCTGTTCCAAGATATTTGGCATTGGATAAAGAATCATCTACTTGGCACAATTTCCCACTCTAAGCACAAACACTTCCCAACCTTTTTTATGATTCGATTATGTTATAAACCAAGTGAATCCTCATAGAATCTTCTTTCTACATACAGTCATCTTGTTGGAGTGATTCTCTTTTGTTTTGTGTTTAATTTCCAATATGTGCTCCAAAACAGGAAACTCAAGAGGGGGCCTTTTATACACTTTTATCCTAAAGTATTCCACATAACAAATGTGCATTACTCGACCACTACAAAAAATATAACAAAATGACATCCACAGAATTCTCATCTTGAGAAATGTATGGTCTCATCTTGTTGGCTTGAACAACTAGGTAAACTTTATAATCATTTGGAAATTGTAATTTTTGTTGGAACAACAAGCTTTCATTATGATTGAGGTGGAGATTATCTTCATCAAACTCATCAATGGAATGATGCCATATATACTCCTTGTAGAGTTTTACTCGCATTCATTTTTTGTATTGAGAGTTTGATCATAGAATCACCCTCTTATGTAAGTTGCAAAGCATTTAAATTTGTAAAAGGGAAAAATAAAAAGCCTTGAAGCCATGAGTTAGAAGTGGTTGGGATTGATTCTCGATCAATAAATCAATCAAAACGTAGATGTGACTTTTGATTTCCCTTTTCGAGGATTGTAAGAAAGATGCCAATCAATCTAAACGAAGAAATCTTCCTAGATTCAAGTTCAAATTGATAAAGAAATAGTGTGGCCATGTACTCAAGAGTCTATATAAAAACGCCACAACACTGTTACACTAAGTAGCATGATGATTTGAAGCAATACATATACTTCTTGTTCATTGATTAGTGCCCCTTCAGTTTACTGCTTCTTTTTTCCTCAGACTTAATCAACTTGAAAAGAGTGCTCTCTCTACAGAGCTCCAAATTGAGCGATTAAGCTCTCATTGGAAAGGTATCACTAGATAGTTTATGGTAAAAAATTTTGCCAATAATTTATTCCATTACTTGCATGGATATTGAAGACTTGCAATGTAGAGGTCATTCTCTACAACTCCCTGAAATTTTGGAATGACACTAGTTCAATGTTAAGGGGATTGCTCCTTGTATACTTCATATACTATAGGACTTTTATGCATTATAGCAAGCCAACTCTATTTATAAAAGGCCATGAAAATGAATTTTTCCAATTGTGACTGTGTTGGCAGCTCTCAGTGTTTGAACTCACAACTTCTATTCATTTTTATAAAATTCTTGTGAGCTAGTCAAGGTCCAAGTTATCTGTTTTGCATCAAGGTGTTCTTCTTGATGTTTATAAGTTAAGTACCTATTGGGTTTTATTGCACTAACCGCAATCCTAAAAGTTCTATTTTACATATACAAAGAGCTAGGGTTAATCCTATGCTGGTTTTCTAGACCAAATTCACCACATGATAACTCATCTTTCTAAGCCCCTCCAAGCTTCTCCAACTTTTCTTTCAATGGTATCACAACAACTTCAAGATAGGAGATGGATTTCCATCAATGGTTGATAAGATTGATAGACATAATGATGTTGCTTGGCAAATCAGAATGGAGGCTTATTTGCAAGGAAGAAATCTATATGAGATTGTATCAAGTGATGAAGCAATGTCTATTCCAAGGTCCAAGGGAGGACCTACTCAAGAGGAAATAGATAGGCTCACACTTTGGTATGCAAGGGATGCTCAAGCAAGGTCATACATTCTCAACTCTATTTTTATATTCTATTACCACATATAAGAGGATGCAAGACATCTCAAGAGACTTGGGATGCTCTAGAGATTTTCTTTTCTACTAGTAGAAAGGCAAGGAAGAAAGATCTTTGGAATGAGTTCAACCAAATGATGAAGAGTCCAAAACAAACAATCACCAAGTTTGTTACAAAGGTCAAGGAGGTTGTTGATCAATCGGCATCCATTAGAGAGCTGATCGCAGAAGAAGCCATCATGAGGTAAATTCTAAATGGGATTAGAGGTGAGAAGCAATGGCAATCTTTTACCATAGCATATGATCTCATCATGAATGTGCAAACACCAAACTTCAAGATCTTTCTTGGACAACTCTCAAATCAAGAGGCTAAAAATAGCATTAAGGAACCTAAACCTTATCATGGTAATTCAACTAGTGCTCTTTGTGAAGTTAAGAAGGACAAGAAGTTGAAAGGCAAGAACAAGGAAGAAGATGAAGAGGAGACTTTCCAAAGCCAACTTTGCAGGCAAGAGAAGTGGAAAGGGAAGAAGAAAGGACAAAAGCCAGATAAAAACAAAGGCCATGACATTCAACCTTGTGCCATTTGTGATCAAACCAAACACACCGCTCAAAATTTTTGGTTCAAAGGGAAGACCTAGAAAGGAAGTGGAAGAGCTGGATATGGCAGCAATAGAGATAGAGGTGGACATAATTTCAACAATAAAAATGGAGCCCATAATAGAAGGGAGTACAACAATTATTCTGAAGATCAACAACAGGAAGACTCATTGCTCTTGATGAATCTAAGCCATAAGGAAGGTAAAGAGAATAATCATTTATTCTACATAGATTTAGGATGTTCAAGTCATCTTGTAGGTGACATAGCTCTCTTATCTGATTTTGGAAAGCCCAAAGCATACGCATGAAGTTCAAATAGGAGATGATACAAAGCATAGTGTGGAGAAGATTGATAACGTGAAATCTTCCAATTGTAGGATAAATATTCTGAGCAAAGTACTATATGTTCCCACTATCACTAAAAAATTAGTATGCCATGTCAAGGCTTGAGGACGATAGCCATACGTGAGAAGCATGGTGGGCTCTTTAGTTTTGAAGTAAGATAAACTAAAATCATAGTTCTATTCAACTTTGGGTGTCAAACCCTAAGTGAGCTTGAAGTGTGGCATAAGAGGCTAGCTCATGTGAATGAAAGAACCTTGCAAGATATATGCAGGGATCAAAGTATTCTAGGACTGCCAAACATATCAAAGCAACACATGATCAACAGATGTGATGCATGTCAGATTGAGAAGACACAAAGACAACCATTCAACCACAAATTCTACACCCACAACAACTTATTGGACTTGGTAGATACACATGTATGGGGACCAAGTCAAGAACCTTTGTTGGTAGGATCAAGGTATTCTATCTCATTTATTGATGAACATAGTAGATGGACTATTCTCTACTTTATCAAGAGTAGGAATGAAGTGTTTGATTGCTTCAAAAGGTATCTAGCACATGTGGAGAATCATACAGGTAGAAAACTCAAAAAGCTCAAATCTAATGAAGGGGGAGAATACTTATCCCAAGATTTTGATGAGTTCTTGTAGGATAAAGGTATCAAAAGGGAAGCAACTACTAGTTACTCTCCTCAATTGAATGGAATTACACAGAGAAGAAACAATACATTGGTTGGATAAACTAGAACAGTGCTTGAAGAGAAGAGGTTGCCACATTATCTATGGGCAGAGGCTATTTCAATTGTTATCTACCTTGTCAATAGACTACTATCCAAATCACTTCAAGGTATGACTCCTTAAGAAGTATGGCATGGAAGAAAACCTAGTCTTGGGCATTGCAAGGTGTTTAGTATTTTAGCTTATGTTCATGTACCATCCCAAATAAGAGGTAAGCTAGATGAAAGGGCAGAAAAGGTATTTTATTGGATATGACTCAAATCTGATGGGTTACAGGTTCCATAATCCTAACAAGCAATTCACTACAAGTAGGCATGTCATGTTTGAAGAACAAAAATCTTGGAATGATGAAGAAAAACAAAAGGTATCTCTACCATATGATCTTGATTCTCATTCACATCAAATATGAAGAAAGCATGATACAGAGTTCTAGGATCCAAAAAGTGATACAGATGATGACAAAGATGAAAGGAAAAAGGATTACAAGCTATGGAAGTCCAGAGGCAAAGCAAATATGCAAGAGTGTGGAGAATGCTCCAAGCAAGCACCTAAAAGATCAACACGAGAGGAGAAACAACTAGAAAGGTATGGATATGATTCCAAATTTGTTACAAATCATTCAATCTACTTGGCAAAATACTCAATTTTAGGGAAACCCTCAACCTATGAACATGCGAAGGGAAACCCTTATTGAGAAAAGGACATGAAAGAAGAAATGGATGCATTTAAGGAGATGGACACTTGGGATTTGGTTTCAATGTCACCCAATCAAAAGGTAATTGGTTGCAGATGGGTATATAAGTTTGAAAGAAACTCAGATGGATCAATTTGCAGGTATAAGGCAAGATAAGTTTCCAAAGGATGCTCACAAACTCATGGTATGGACTATGAGGAAACATTGTCACCAGTTGGAAAGATGACTACAATCGGAAGATTGAAAAGTGTAGCTACTGCAAGAAATCAGACACTCCTCCAACTTGATGTAAAAATGCCTTTCTAAATCATTGGATAAGTGAGGAGGTATATATAACACAACCTCCAGGTTTTGGAAACCCTAATCATACATCTTATGTTTGCACACTTAAAAAAGCATCTTTTGGATTGAAACAAGCTCCTAGAGCTTGGAAATACATGTTGGTTACATACCTCAAGATAAAGCATTCAAACCTACTAGCTGAGATCCTTGTCTATTCATCAAATGGGATCACAATGAGGTTATCTATCTATGTGTATATGTAGATGATATTATGGTGACATGTGATGATCTAAATGGCATTCAAAGGATTAAGAAAGACATTCAAGACGAGTTCAAAATCAGTGACTTAGGTGAGCTCACATATTTCCTTTGTATACAAGTGATTTATACATTTGAAGGGATGTATCTAACTCAGAGAAGATACATTCAAGATCTACTGAACTTGAGTTTAGAATGGAGAACACAAAGCTTGCAGGTACACCTTTGGAATTGAATCATAAATTAAGTGTTTATGAAGTTGAGAAGATTGATGATCCTAAAGAGTACAAAGCTTAGTTAGTATCTTGATATATGCTACTCATACCAGAGTAGACATATCATATAGTGTGGGAGTGCTTAGTCAAATCATGCACTCACCTAGAAGGCCACACATGGATGGTGCAAAGAGAGTACATAAGTACCTTAAATAAACACTTAATGAAGGTATCTACTATCCTTAGTCTTCAGATTTGGGTATCAAAATCTATTCAGATGTAGATTCGGCAGGATCTAAGGATGATAGAAGTACATATGGATACTTAGCATTTGTAGGCTCAAAATTGATGTCATGGAGTTCCAAGAAGCAATGAAGAGTTGCTTTAGACTCAACTGAAGTAGAGTACATAGGTTTGACCATAGAAACTCAAGAGGCTATATGGTATTTTAAACCTCATCTACTTGGAGATGATGTAAGTTCCATGCATTTGGATGCAAATCCAATTTTTCATGCAAAGACAAAGCATATAGAAATCCACTACCACTTTGTAAGAGAGAAGCTTATGGCAAACAAGACTGACATTTCATTTTGTTCCAACGAGGAAAAATAGCAGACATGATGAAAAAGGCACTTGATGAGATAAAGCTTTATAGATTCAAAGCTATGACAGGCATTCAACCTATCAAAGAATGAAGATGCAAGCATACTTTAGCTTGTGGGGGAGTTGCTTGAACAACATGATTTCATTATGCTTGAGTGGACAGGATCTTCATCAAACTCATCATTGGAATGATGCCACATATACTCCTTGCAGAGTTTTATTTACATTCATTTGTTGTATTGATAGTTTTATCATAGGATCACCCTCTTTTGTAAGCTGAAAAGCATTTAACTTTGTAAAAGGGAAAGAAGTCTCAAGTAAGAAGTGGTTGAAATTGATTCTCAATCAATCAATCAAAAGGTAGATGTGATTTCAATTTTCCCTTTTTCTAGATTGTAGGAAAAGATGCCAATCAATCTAAAGTAACAAATCCACCTAAATTTGAAGTCAAGTTGATGAAGAAAAGGCGTGGCCATGTACTCTAGGTAAAGACTCCACAACATTGTTACACTAATTAGCATGATGATTTGAAGCAATACATATTGTTTTTGTTTATTGCTTGGTGCCACTTCAGTTAACTACTCCTTCTTCCCCATATTTAGTCATCATGCAGAGAGTGATGCTCTCTCTATAGAGTTCCACATCCAATGATTAATGTCTCATTTGAAAGACATTACTCTCTAATATAGGCATACAAATTTTCAAACCATTTGAATCATTACCTGCAAATATATTGAAGATTTTCAGTCTCAAGTTTATTCTCTACAACTCCCAGACATTATGGGATGACACCTGTATAGTGTTAAGGTGACTGCTCCTTGTATAGTTCATATAAATTATGTAATTTATGTAGTATCTCTATGTATGACACTGCCTTAGGGGAAAGTTTTCAAATTTTTAGTGTGTTGGCTGCTCTAAGTGTTTGAAGTCACAACTTCTATTCATTTTTAGAAAGTTCTTGTGAGCTAGTCAAGGTGCAAGTTATGTATTTTCATCAACTTGTTCTTATTGATGTTTATAAGTAGCTATTGGGTTTTATTGCACTAACCACAAGTCTAAAAGGTCTATTTCACATATCCAAAGAGCTAGGTCTAGTCCTATGCTAGTTTGTGGGACCAACTTCACCGCTTGACAACTCATCTTTCTAAGCCTCTCCAAGCTTCTCCAATGTTTCTTTAAATTTGTATGCAACATAAATAATTTTGTTGATAATTGTCCAAGATCCACAAAATCTAGGGGAGATCTTGGATTTTGTACCCAATCTTAGTGATAAAGTAAGTGGAAGCTATAAAAATAATCGATGGCCATTTGGAAATATCCATGGTTTGGGATGTCAATCTACAAAAGCTTTCATTCCCTCACTAGCTTGTTGAAGATTAGATTATGATATCTTCAAATTATCTTGCATATATATAAACAATTGTAAGAAACTTGGATATTTCTTACGTAACCGTATGGCAAATGGACTCCATAGGAAAAACCCGTAAATCATCTGAAAAGGTGCTAACTTAGTAGTCTTGAGCTTCCAGCTATTATACGAAAACTCAAATAATGTAAAGCAACTATCCCAATGTGTTTGGTTCTCTACAACATATTCCAGTGAAATATCTTCCCGTATTTGATTAACTCTTCTAGTCTGATTATTTATCCATGGATGCTTTCTACTACTTATCTTCAGTTGAACTTTAAATTTGTTAAAGGTATGTTTCCAAAAATTTCGTGTAAACCTCCAATCCTTTTCTAGAATTATGGACTTACGAAAGAGCAAGCATTGTAAAAATATTATGAATGAATAGTTCCACAACTTTTGGAGCTCCCACTAACTCCTTACTAGAAGTAATGTTTGCCATCTTTCTTAACTGATCAACCACCACAAGAATAGAATTCTTTGGTCATGATGTCCTAGGTGAATGCATTTTCATGTGCATGGAAATATTGTCCCAACACTACTATGGTATTTCCTATGGATGTGAAAAACATGGAGGACTTATCCTCTCTACATTATTCACTTGAGATTTATAACATTGGCTTACATGATTGTTTACATCTCTAACCATCTTTGGCCACTAGAAAGTGTATCCAATAAAGTTCAAATTTTTCCCAATACCAGAATGTTTGCTACAAAGTACATTGTGGTTCTCAAAAATAACTTCTTTTGTAAACTTCTATTCTTTGGAATTAGGCACACAAATCTTTAATTTTCTTTTCGTCAAACCTTGCTCAACTTGAAAGTTAGCGAATGCCTTATTCGGATTATTTATTGTCTACAAACTTGTTCACTATTGCTCACAATTGTCATCACGAATCTATGAATATTTAATCTCTTGAATTAAACCAATGTTCACAACTGTAAAGATAATGTGATGCCAAATAGGAGATAATGCCTCTGCAAATGTATTGCTCTTGATGTTTCTATATTGAATTTCCATATCAAATTCTTGCATCAACTCAGCCCATCTCGCCCCAAAGATCACGTTGGGAGCAAAAATATTTCAACATATGATGATTTTTGAATAATTTAAAACATCCCCCCTCTATGTAGTGGCTCCAAGGATTCAAAGCATGAACTATTGCATATAGTTCCTGTTCATGGAAAGACTAGGTTCTCTAAGATGGAAACATTTTATTATTTTCAAAATTAACTCAACTACCATAATGAGTTAGTCAACACCCACTTTGATTCCACTAGCATTGGTTTCTAGCTCAACTGGTTTCTACCAATCTATCACTGGAAAATTTGGCACACATGAAAATGCTTGTTTCAATGCATCAAAAGCTTGTTGTTGCACTATCCTACGCAAACATTTGACTATTCTACTAGATTTATTAATGGTGTAGCTATGTGTGAATAGATGGAAATGAATTTCCAATACAAGCCCATAACTTTAAGAACCATCATAGGTGGAAATCATTTTGAGGAATCAACCAACTGAGGATCTCAAACATTTTCCATGGATCCATTCTAGTTCTATCTATGGAAATTATATGTTGTAAGTATTGAACCTCCGATAAACATTGGTGTGTATTTTTTGCATTGATGTAAAACTTATTCTCATTAGAGGGATTTGTTGGTAGATTTGGCAAGCCTAAGTGCCATGCTAAAGATTTAGGACTACACCTTGATTTATGTACCTCACATAGAGGATCACATATGAATTCCTACTTACACATTTAATTGTATTCGCCATGGATACAATGTAAAAGTGAAGAGATAAGAGAATCTCATGAAGATAAGGAGCTAGATCCATGACTTATGTGGTAGGAAGAATCATTTTCATCACCCCTAAAGTTTAGGAACACTTAAGGTGAGGGAAATTCAAAATTCAAACTCAAGAAGTGAATAAAAATAGAGGTGATCTAGTAGCATGGCATGTGTGCCATTTCTAAGAGACTTTGAGCTTCATCAATGAGCACACCTTGAGCTCAACATATGTATGAGTATTCCACAACATTTCTACAAGAGAACAAGATTATGACCAGCATGTGCTAGAGAGATGACTCTCCTCCCAACCAAATGCCTCTATATATAGCTCTCTCGAGGGGACTGCCTTCTTGGGCAGGTGGATACTAACCATCCATGTGTAATCCATGTAGTTGCATGTGTGCCTAGTGTCCTAGTTAACTCAACTTATCTCAAGTGGATGATTCTAGAAGGCTCTAGATCTCTTTGGGAAAAATACTCTCCCCATGTTCCTCATGGGGATTGAGCCCAAGACCTCCTCCTTCACATCCTTGAGACTTAACCACAAAGCTAAGTGGATCACTTGTTCACAAGAGTAAATGACCTTCTAGTAAGTCTAGACTCGAGATTTTTGGTCATACACATGCATGACAAAAGGATGTCTGATTTCAGATCTGTCTTAACCAACCGGACCCTTAGATCATAGACTTACTTTATTACATTCTTGCCCCCTTGGAAAAACATTTTTGTCCTCAAAGAAAGAGCTATATATCTACTGTAGGCAACCCCCGAGCCTCATCTTCTAAAACTAGAAGAACATGGTCATGTTGTAGAATTGGAAGAACATGTCTCATCTCTATGGTGGCGTCCCTGCCCAAATGATTCAAAACACTCTCGCTCTTTGCATTTTGATACACTGCTCAAAGTAAAAAGTAGTGAATGAATAATATGGGTGGATTGAAAATCATCCCTGGCCAACTCATAGTTTCTAAATGTGCGATCTAGGCACACACATGTGAACTGGGTGGATTCAAATTAGTAGTCCATTTCTAGGCATGACTGGTGCATGGACTTAGTAACAAAGGTGGGATTCTTATCCCTTGCAAGACTTTGAGAACTCTTGATTCACTTGAATTTGTTTTTGAGAACTTGAAGTTTGATTGTCTCAAACATCTAGCTTGTATGTTTCTACAATGGTTAACTCTAATCCAACAATAACTTGATTTTTTCATCCAACAAGAGGACTTTCTTTGTCCAATTGGGTTAAAAAATCCTACGTAAACTGTAGGAGATGGTTTACCATTTTTCTTTGAGTCAACCATACTATAACTTGACCAATTCAGATTCCAAATGAAAATTTGTCCAATCGAGGACACTTTTCTCAAAGACTTTAGCTAAACGTTTTTTGGGAATTGTCAATCTTATGAGAAATTCCTAACTTCATTGTTGTAGAGTGTACTATACTCTAGAAAGTCATGAGAGTTATGCAAATAACTAGAAGCAAACTCAAATGAATAAGTCCATCTTGAACTTGTGATCTTTCGATGTTTGAAAGGTTCTTGTACAAAACATCCATTTAGTTACCTAGTTCTATCCGGCTAACCCTTGACTTTTATGAAAAGAATCAGATACCATATCTGAGTCAAATCCAAAAGATTCAAAAAGCGGAAAGAAAGAACTAAACCTCTGCTCAATCAATTCAAGCTTCAAAGATACGTAAACTTGCATATAAGTCAAAGTCTAGATGACTTAGGACTTTAACTTCTCAAAGATCTGTTTCAACAGGATATTGAAGCAATTTTTTCTTATCTTTAAGAGAAATAAGCTAGATTCTCAAAAAAGATTCAAAGAAAATCGAGAACTTTATCCAACCACAAGATACTAGTGTGGTCTCTAACACCAGTGTGTCGACCCACTGAAGTTCTATTGATGAGTGTTGTATTCAAATAATGCTTCACTTGACAAGTCACATTCAGCCTTTCTGTCTCCTTACAAGGAATGTGACTCTTGTGCATTTCTTTGAGTCAAAAGAGTGAATTTACCAAGTTACACTAGGAACTTGGTGCTTGACTTAGTCAATCAGATCCTTGGTTGAAAAGATTAACTCAAAATCAAAGTCCAAATTTTTTTAGAAATTTATCAAATATTTTTTATCGATACCACTTAAGCTTGAAGTGTTCTAAGAAGATCTTGGAAGCTACTTACTTCATATCTTTATTTTCCTTGATCTTGAAGTTATCTTGAAGTATCTTGAGATACTACTTTTATCCTTCTTGAATTAAACTCCTTCTTTGAAATCTTAATTCCTTCGAGGATGAACTTCAAGATCCAATCTAGGACTAAAAGATAGTTATCCTCCCACAGTTTGATGTCCCATACCATCTTTCCTACATCAATCTAAATATAAAATCTAGTGTCCCATACCACCCTATTTTATACTCACATTCACGTGTGAGTGAATTTTATCCTAAAGTGTAACCATAGAGTACCTTTTCACTTCAACTCTTTCAAGTTTCAGGCATTACCTCTAACTTGATATTCTAAGTTTTGATTCCTCTACACAATCGTTTCATGATCTTGTGTTTTTCATAGGAAACTTGAAAACCTTTGATAGAATATCCATCCTTCTTTGCTAGGGTTTTCAAATAAAAACCAATTAGAATTCCAAGTACTTGAATTTTCTCAAATTCAAGTTCAATTGGTTTATCCTTGACCGATTTTATAGTGACAAGAGCTTTTGACTTCTTGTCTATTAGATTCCTTTCTTTACTGATGCTTTAGGTACCTACCCGAGGACTTTATATAGGAATCTCTATACTGCTTAAGTCTTAAGCATCCACTCATGGTCTTTGGATTTGTAGCACAATCCCTTAGAGGATAGGTAGACATTATGTTTTACCTTCCATAGACTTAATTACCCTGGACATGGTTGCAGGCTACATACTTGGAGTATCTACTCTGTTAAAACTTGGAACAACTTACTATTTCAATTGCCAATACTTGGGCGAACTTCACAATAGTTCCAATCGCAATTATCTTGGACAACCATGGCCAAGATTGATCAAGTCTTTTTGATCATGTGATAATAATAAAGACTTTGTCTTTATCATTAAGATCACTTGAGCTTTTCTAAGCTTTTTGGCTTACCTGTAGGATTTTTAGAGATCTTTCCCTAACTTAAGTCCAAACATTTTCTAATGCTTTTCAAATTCTAAAGCTAAGAATCTTTTATACACATCCAAGTGACATCACCATTTGGACTTTAAGTTCCACTTCTTGCAGTTTGGGATTGCTAGGGAACTACTTACTGAGTAAAGAGTTTAAAGAATTTCCTTCTCACTACTTGGGAGAACATTATTCTTCAAAGACTTGAGATTCCTTCCAGGGAATCGAATAACTTGAGCAAATGATTCATCATGTAATCTTTTGCAATGTTCGATTCTTTCAAACAATATCTAGAAACTTTACTGATTCAATTGTATTCATTTCTTGAGTATCAAACTAGAGACTAAATATCACCGTTTGGATATGGTTTCCCATGTCACTATGAAATTTTAAGTTGAACTTTCATTTATTTGATATTGACTCCTATTCTTGAGTTTGATAGAAGATTCATTATTATTGGTCAATGTTTAGATATTACCAGAGTCCTTTAAACATATTTCACCAATCAAAATTATGTTTAAAGTCCAATAATCTATTGATGATTGATCCAATAGTAAAGCTACTATGAACACATAACTTTGAACTTTATAGCTTGTTTAGGAAACGTTCATGGTTTGGAAATCCATTTCTTGGAAATTTCTATTCCTAAATGAAAAGTTCACATTTGCTTCAAGTCCTTAGGAACATATCTTATTTCCTAAAGATTGCTTTCTTTGATTTGCTCTTGAAGCTTCAATTAGCTTAAATGAAACTAAAAGTTTAACTCTCTAAAAGAGTTCTTCCATGTTTCCATGATTGCTTAGCTAGTTGCATCATTTACCAGAGATGCAACTATAGAACCTAACATCCTCTTATTGATGTCAAAGATCAATTGATGTTGAGTTTCCACCTTTGATTTCCATCACTCCTTGGGGTGAAATCAAATGAAAACTTATAAAGCTTCATAGTTTTTCTTGGCACCTTGCATCCTTACCAGGGATACTACGTATGGAATAGAACAACTAACATGTGAACTTTAAAAGTTCATCTAGTGTAAGCTCCATTTAGCTTTATTTGATTTTTGATCACGTCTTGGGATAAAAGATCAAATTAAGGCGTTCATTAAGAAGTGCTTAAGTAACTTAGAAAACTCTTATCATCGTACTTGGATTTAAGATTTCTTAAATCCAAGCTAACGACTACATCTAGGTTTGTTGTTAGGATTTTCTAAGTTTTCCTAAACTTAGATTCATCATGGAAACTTTCATGTAGCTCTATTTTCTTTGTTGGCTTATCTTTAGGAAGTAGCTTAATTCCTAAAGATTACTTTAATATATCTTTTAGGAAAATATCTTGATTCCTAAATAAAACTTGGGTCTCTTCTTTAAGATCTAATTAGCTTAAACAAAACCAAGCATACTTTTCTCATCCCCAGAAAAGTGCTTAATATAAGTACTCAACTACTTAACCAATAATCATGCATATAAAAATGTCTCTTCTTGCATGCAAATGCATGTGCATGCATGCACATGTTGGCATTCTCCTTTCATGTATAAACCTAAATCAAGCTATTCTTGAGCTTGACATGAGTGCATCCAATCATCCATGCACAAAAAATATATCCTCTACCTTACAAAAGGTTATAAATATGCATGTGCACATACGTGAGTGCATCCTATTCCTTTTGCAAGCAAGAAGAAAATATAATATGTGCAGGAAAAAATTCTTTCATATATATATGCTTGTGCTTAATGAGTGTTTCAATATGTTTATGATCTTTCATGTAGGTTTCAATAGTTTGCATCAACACTATCAAAAATGAAGTTTACTACCATACTTCAATGATAAAAATGTGTCCTACATGAAAGTATAGAGTGAAACAAATGTTGAAACCAATCATTAACTTTAGAAAATACTTATCTCCCAATTAAGCTATGTCCTTCCATTGATCCTTGGCAAGAGCCAACCTTCATAGCCATGCTCACAATTGGCTTTGATCCTTTGATCTATGAGAAGAGCCGTATAATCCTCTTCGAAAAGCTTTGCTTCCTCTTGTCCTTCTGTGCCTAAAAGAGCTCAGATTCGAGTATCACGCTTGCTTTTGACATCTAATTTCTGATAATAGGAGTTCTTGCACAATACAAATGAAGTTCATTAGGACGGGGTAAGATGAGCGCTTATATGGTGAATACTCATATGGAAGTTCGAATACCCCATAGAGGGAGACTGGCCCTTCTTTAGCTCAAAAGGTCTATACCTAATTTTCTGGGGTTTGATCCCCTCCGTCCATGATCCCCTAAGTAGCTTAATACTTGTTGTTGCAATGGATATCTTCTCCTACATTAGGACAGACGATCGAACCTTCAACTCGACAGGTTTCATCCATCCATGTATCTACTGTCATATATATGAGGAGTCTGAAGAAGATTAGCGTCGCGCGGCTGGCACAACTGTTGAGGTTAACGTCCTTGACTGATTAGTAAGACATGGGTTCAAAACCATTCTGAATGCTTTAAAAAGCACATCCACTAATGGGCAGTCAAACAGACCTCGGGTAGGGCATGTGTGCCAAGACGAAAAGTCATCTTTTGTTTGTGATGTACAAACATCTGCAAAATGCATTCTAAAAGTATTATAAAATTGCGATACTATGAACACAGCCTGCTCCCTTGCTTGAAGCAAATCCCTGCCAAGCTCGTGGGTCGTTCTCAAATTCAAGTCCAATAGCTCTTCTTGTGGGAGATCATAGGCTCAGAACCTCTAAGCATCATTACAAAATTGAAGATTTCACTTTTCTATACAGTAGATTAAAGTGTCATGCGCTTAAGGTTGTAGCAGATCCCTCTGACTCCAAGGAGTTGATTCGAGTCCTGACAACTATCACAATCTCCAAAAGAAAATTGTAGCAATGGTTTTTCTTTTATAAACATCACTCCGAGGAGAAGAGATTCACGCGAACGAAAAACGATGCCAATGCAAGAGATTGATTTCGAAGGATCACGTTATGAATGCTCAAAGAAGATGATGATGTAAGACTATGCAAGGTTTCCATGAAAGCTTGCCTAGCTCTAATACCAATGCAAGAGAACAAGATTACAACCACCACGTGCTAGAGAGATTATTCTCCTCCCAACAAAATGCCTCTATATATAGCTCTCTCTAGGGGACTGCCTTCTTGGGCAGGTGGATACAAACCATCCATGTGTCAGCCATGTAACTGCATGTGTGCCAAGTGTCCCAGTTAACTCGAGTTAACTCAAGTGGATGCTTCTAAAAGGCTCTAGATTTCTTTGGGCAAAATACTTTCCCCATGTTCCCCATGGGGATTGAACCCAAGACCTCCTCCTTCACATCCTTGAGACTTAACCACTAAGCTAGGTGGATCACTTGTTCACACGAGTAAATGACTTTCTAATAGGTCTAGACTCCGGATTTTTGGTCATACACAGATGACCAAACGATATCCGATTTCAGATCTGTCTAAACCGGTCGGACCCTTAGATCATATACTTACTTTATTACAATTTCCCTTGTATCACATGTTCACTAAACAAAATGTAATAGAATTCTTCAAGATCATTTTTGTCTATTGTTCTTTGTTTCATCTTAATAATTTCAATTATTTTGCAAGGGAGATTTCTTTGTTTTTACACAAAAAATTGATGCAATTTAACTTCTTATAGATAGAGTGACATGTCTACTATTTAACTAAAGAGTTTCATTAAAGATATGAACTGATGAAGTTGATTATGTCTGCACATCATCTTGTTGTTGAAATGTCAGGATGATCCCCTGAGTTGTTAAACTCATTGCTCAATGTATAGTGCCTCTAAATTCATGAAATAAATTGTGTTAATTAGCGAAACCTTTTGAACTATGATGTATGCAAAATCTATCTAGTCATTGCATACCTATTTGTGAGCTCTAAGCAAAACATTGAGCACCTAGACTCCCAAAAAAGAAGGTTTCTTCACATTTCTAGTACATGCAAGTGATTTGTTTTGGTACAAACTTTTGGGAATGATGTTCCAAAGTACCTAGTGGGTATAATCTCATTTTTTGTGAATCCAAACGAGTGTACTAAGCATCTTTGGAGTCAATTGGGTAGGTGTAGTGTAGGTTTTGTGCAACACCAAATCATCTCTCGATCAACTTCAACCATCTCCTTACATCATCAACAATGTCGAGATATGATGGCAAAGGCTTTGGATGGAAGCAAATTGGGCAGATTCAAATAAATGATTGGATGGTAGGAGATCATGAAGTATGGAAGAATCAAACATCTTAGTATTGAGGGGTATTTTTTGGTACAATTAGCAAGCCTCAACGCATTGCTAATGTTTCTCAACTACACATTCATTTAAGCTCTTCACATGGAGAACCACATACGAACTCATCCTTGTCAATTTGACTGTATTCACTTTGGATAACTATAAAAGCCAAGAGAATAAGGAATTTCATGAAGTTAGAAAAGTGAACCCAAGAATTATTTGGTAGAGGAATCAAATCAATAACATCCGTAAATTATACAATCACTTTTAGGTAAGGGAAAATTTAAATTCAGACTCAAGACATGTGTATAAATACAATCACAAGATAGAGGAGCCATTTAAGAGGCATTGAGGTACAAACATGAGTCTACATTGAGCTCACACTACCTATGTGTAGTCCAATACACTCCACTTGTAGTATATGTTCAATACAATTTATATTTTGATACATTCTTTCAAGTACATTTTTGTCTACTATCTATTGTTGCATCTTCATCATTATAGTGATATTTTGGAATCAATTTCTCTGTGTACACTTACTCATTTGCTATACTTTAACTTGTTATAGTTAGAGCACATTATCTAGTGCTCACTATCAATTTTCATCAAAACTGGTTCAGTACATCTTGAGATATCAAGTAAGGAATGTGACTATGTCTACACACCTTCTCGATCCTAAAATGTTGGGATGACCCCCTTCACTTGCTAGATTCATTTCTCCATATATGGTAAAGATTAATTTATGAGTTTATTTATTTAGCTATAGACTTCAATTAATGTGTGCAAGAGCTCTATGGGTGATCCATACCATGTTGTAAGATCTAAGCATAATACCAAGATCTTCTATTCCCAAAATAGAAGGTTCTTCACATTTCTTGCATAATCTAGTTATTTCTTTTGATGCAAACAAATAAGGATGATGCTCCTAAGGATTTGGAGGTTCAAAAGTTATCATTGTGAAGCTAAAGGAGTATATGATGCATTCTTGAAGTTTGATTAGCAAGTGTAGATCGGGTTTTATGGAGCATTAGTTAATCTTTAGAATCAACCATACCATCGTTTCATAGTTGTTTTTCAAAACATAGTCATACACACACGACAACAAAGTTGAAGCTTGTTCATCCTAATGTACGTGGTCCCCTCAAGGCTCCATCTTTTGGGAAGCATGTACATTTCATTTTACCTCTATTGATGATGCTACTCGTCATACATTTGTGTATCCTATGAAAGCATAGAATGAGTTATTTTCTTACTTCAAAGAAGTTTTACTTATGGCTGCAAATATTTCTTCAAACGATCTTATGACTATACACATAGATTGTGGTGGTGAATAAATGTCACATGAGTTTAATTCTTCTCTTAGTGAAAGAGGAATTTTCACACCAATATATAGTCCCATATACACCTCAAAAAAATGGTGTTGAGCATAAAAATAGAACACTTCTTGAAATGGCATAATGTATGGTTAAAAGAAAGCACCTTCTTGAAAAGTTCTTGATGGAAAGTTCTTGTGTGCAATTTATGCATTCAATCACTACACTACAAAATTATTGAGATTCATCACTCCTTATGAGGCTTGGAATGGAGAGAAACCTATGGTTAGTGTTATGCGAGAGTTTGGTTGTTTGGCATATGCTCTTGTGCCATCACAACAACATCACAAAATTCATGACAAGGGAAAGAAATGTATATTTGTTCATTATAGTGCTAAAAGTAAGGGATATCATTTGTACCATCCATTGGCAAACACAATTACTGTGAGTCAAGATGTGGTATTTGCTGGAAAATCAGTTTTCCCTTTAGTTGAATGAAAAAAACAGCCAACAATCAACTCCGAAGATGCGTTCAATACACCCATGACATTGTTCCCAAGTGGTGTGTTTGACTATGGCCATGTAGACCAACCAATTAAGGCTCAAAGGACTAAAACATTCCAACAAAGTAAAGCTAAAAGATGCATAGAATTTCTAGCCAAATATGGCTGAAATATTTGAACAAAAAATTATCAAAACTATTGGAAATTTCGTACCACCTATGGCCGAACACTTGTGACTAAATATTGCTGAAAACAAGCATGAAATTGAGTCATGCATGCTATACATGTTGATGAGGTATTACATAATGAATGCATGTGTATCAAGAGTGGATAGAGCATGCGAAAGTGGCCAAAATAAACTTTTCAGGGAAACAAATTGAGTGCATCTTTACTTGGTAGAACAGGATCAAGCTCTTGCCATGCATCAAGTAATTCTATGGATTATTCTCTTATTGCAACAACAAGTAATGAAGAGCCTCTTACTTTTGAAATGCATGTGATGAGCCACATTAGATGAACACTATGCAATTAGAAATGGAATCCATATATAGGAATGATACTTGGGAGTTATGTGAATTGCCAAAAGGAAACAATTTCAGTGGTACAAAGTGGGTTTACAATATTAAAAGAAAGTGAGATGGTAACATTGATCGCTACAAGTTAGATTGGTTCCCAAACAATATGCGCAAAAATATGGCATGGACTATGAGGAAATATTAAACACACTTTGAACCCTTAGAAACCCATAGCTTTAAACCCTTCTCGTGTATATTAAATAATTCATTGGGTGTTATTAATCCTAGCCATAAGAAACCCTAAGCTTTCTCAAATAAAAACCCTAGCTAGGAGCCCTAGAAACCAAAAATTCTTGATTTAATTAGAAAGATCTCTATTAGTATAGTGTGAAAAGGAATATAACGATAGTCTTCAAATAAAAAGAAAAAGCAAAAGAAATGAATAAATAAAAATAGAAAAATCAAAAGGGTACAAAATAAATTAAAAAGAAAAACCGAAAATAGAAAAGGAACATTGGATTTTCCAAGAATATACAAGAAGGAAAAAGAAGATCTTCTTAAAATGAAATGGAAAAATTAGAAGAATCCGAAGATCTAGAAAAGTAAATTTAGGGAAACCTATAAATACATGTTAAAGCCTTCATTAGGTTTTTCCATGAATTTCTTTATAGGTACATTTTACTCCTTTTCTTCTCTATTACCATGAGAGAGAGAGAGAAAGAGGCTCCCTCATATCTCTCTCATCACTCTACTCCTATTAGTCTTTGATGGCAATACTTGAATGAGAGAAATAGAAAGACTTCTGCCATAATTCTCTCTTCTCTCTACTTGCTAGTAAGCTATTTTCAAACGCTTATCTGCTATGATTATTTTCATGTTGGTTTGTTTTAATTATTGTATGTGACGAAAGGGAGAGAATCGATGACAGAAGGAGAGTTTTGGAGGACTGTGTGCTATTATGAGAGAGAGTTGTATGCTTAAGAAATCATATGTCCACTATGCACAATAGTCTAATACAAAGACTACTAAATAACAAAAAGACTACTAAATAAAAAATACTATTGCAATTGATACTTGCACCTATTTGTATGTGGATATGTGTGCATAAGAGTAAGAGAGAAAGAAAGCAAGGGAGAGACAGAGAGATAGAAAGAGAGAGAGAGAGTGAGAGACAAAGAGAGAGAGAGAGAGAGAGGGATATGGATAGATGAGACACGATAGTTGTGCTGAGATATGGCGATGGAATAAAGAGAGAAGTCGCACGGCACAGATAAGAGCATTTGCAATATGAGAACAAAACTATGAGGAAAAGTTAAGGGCAGACTCTCAAGGACAGTAGGAAGTCAAGACATTCAATAGAAAGGTCTACTTGAGCCCAGGAGAAATCTACATCAGAAAGTCATTTATCTGGGTATGGGATGTTGCAAATTGGCTAGACGATGAATTTATGACCTACCCAGAAATGGTTGTGGCATACCTTGCTATTGGTCCAATTGTCAGAGGTGAGGCAAGAGCTTGTTGGATAAGGCCAAAAGAAGTTACGTGAAGATTTGAAGCTCAGTTTTCTTGCATTTCTGAACCACGTAAACTTGCACTACCCTGGGAGGGAGAGAACCTAGAGAAATATTGAACTATATTTCTTATAACATTGTCAGGATTTTCTTCTTCGTAGCTCTCCCATGTCTAAAGACTAAAAGCATGTGTTGATCTGTTCATCAAGCTCATAGGCTCATAGCCCACGGATGTTTGCATCGCAACTGTTCATTTTAGTCAGCTATTGATGCAACAATCAATGTTGAGAGAGATATTTCGATAAATACTTTTCAAGGACACCACATCGCCATCCAAAGAGAGACCGAGAGAGAGAGAGAGAGAGAGAGAGAGAGAGAGAGAGAGACAGAGAGAGAGAGAGCACTAGAGAGGGGGATGGTTGTGAAGAGAGATAGAGAGAGGTTCTGAGAGCGAGAGAGAGAGAGGGAGAGAGAGAGAGAGGGAGAGAGAGAGAGATGAACATGGCGCCATGTGTGTGTTTCGCATATCAAAGAGAGAATGGAGACAGAGAGATAGAGAGAGAAAGCAACGGAGAGGGAGATGGCTCCACAGAGACATGGAGAGAGATGTTGAAAGGTAGAGAGAGAGAGAGAGAGAGAGAGAGAGAGGTGAGTGCGGTGCTGCGCTCACAAAGGAAGAGTCCTTGAAGGTAGGACACGCTTTGATAGAGGGAATTGGGGAATATATATATATATATATATATATATATATAGAGAGAGAGAGAGAGAGAGAGAGAGAGAGAGAGAGAGAGAGAGAGAGAGAGAGAGAGAGATAGAGAGAGAGAGAGATGGCGCTCAATGCTATGTAAACAAAGAGGTGTTGATATAGAGTGATATATATATATATATATATATATATATATATATAGAGAGAGAGAGAGAGAGAGAGAGAGAGAGAGAGAGAGAGAGAGAGATGGTGTTCAGTGCTGCATACTAGAGAGTTGTTGAGAAAGAAGTTACCTGAAGATTTGAGGCTCAGTTAACTTGCGTTTTTAAACTGCATAAACTTGCACTACTGTGAGAGGGAAAGAGCCTGGATAAATATTGAAACGTCTCTGTCATATAACCTTGTCAGAATTTTCTTCTCGGTAGCTCTCCCATGTCTATAGACTAGGAGAATATGTTGATCCGTTCATCAAGCTCATAGGCTCCTAGCGCACGGATGTTTGCATTGGAATTGTTCATTTTAGTTACCTATTGATGCGACAATCAATGCTGAGAGAGATATTTGGATGAATACTTTTCAAGCACAGCACATTGCCATCCAAAGAGAGAGCAACAAAAGAAAGAGAAAGATAGAGAGAGAGATAGACTATGGAGTAAGTGAATTGTTAGAAATAAGTTTCATGGCCCTAAAACTTTTAAGAATAAAGTTGCATATCCACTAAACATAACCTTGCATGCCCTCAAAACTACCAAAAAATGTGAGCCATAGACACATGATATAGGCCTTTGCAAAATGTTTTTAGAGGTCTATCTCGTGCTTCTGTGGATGCTCTTTTTGGTGCTTTTGAGACCATGCAATTTGATTTCTAGTGTCTATGAAACTTTATTATTAGAAATTTAAGGTCCATGAAACTCATTATGTGCTCAACTCAATTTACCAATTGAAATATGAGTGTAAAATCATAAAAGATTTGCTTTGCACACATAACATATTGAATTGAGTGCATAGGATTGTGAACATATGATAGGGAGCAATGTGGACTTAAGCAAGCATGCATAAGAAGGTAATGAAAAGTTATATTACCAATAACATAATTTAAAGTTTCAAAATATCTCTTGAAGAAGAATGATCACATAGTCATATATGGTCCTATCTAGTTTTTCGGGTTGTATAGCTCATCAATGTCACTAGAATATGCAAGAAAGAATTGTTATTTTCAGTATTAATCATTTTCCATGACCTCAAAAGCACAAAAAATGGCACCCACAAAAACTTAGGATAGGCCTCTACAAAAATTTTGCAAGGGCCTATCCTACATTTCAATGGTTTCCCTTTTTTGGTGCTTTTTGAGGTAATCAAGAGCTCAGGTGTTAGAATCAAACAAATAGACATGTGATGTTACATTTTTTCTTGTTCTAGACATGATGGTAGCATTACTTTCTCCAAATTCTAAACCAATCATGAGATATAGAAAATTGCATACAATGTAAGATTTGGGATGGTTTCCTTTGTGCTCCTGACATCAGCCCCTGTCAAAGCGATGAGTTCCATGAAAAGTGATTGTGTGATCTGAGATTTTCTAGAACTTGAATCTTCATAGCTATTGGTCTTTGTAGACATCTTGATATGTGGTACTTGAACACGATGATGATTGATATCCATGAATGATGCAACTAGAAAGGGTTTGTAGTATATATAGGTATAGAATCAAGGGAATGATTATCATGACGGTCAATACTCCTCCATTTACTCTAGTGATGATTCCTTTGATGTGGGATGGTGATTGTGGAAGTGTTGAACCCAACTTGTTTCTTCTTCTTAGGACATTTTAACACCATGTGGCCATTTGAAATACAACTCCTTTCTTTTAGGTTTTAGGTACATGAATCTTATTGTATGCACAACTTAGTTGAACAATGGAGGTAAAAGTTTTGAATCTTGTGTGATTTGGTTTGCACACATACCATCTTGAAGCAAGTGGATAGAATTGTGAAAATATAATATAGATCAACATGGACTTGAGCATGTGTAAGAGAGATGATGAGAAAGTAGATTATCCTAATGACAATTACATTCTACAAAATGTATCTCTTTAGCAAGAGTGATTACACAATCATGTATGGTCCCATCTAGTTTCTTGAGTTGTATAGTCATCATCTTCACATGACCTAGACAAAAGTTAACATCTTTTGAAATAGAATTAAGGATTGCATCTATTTCCTCCTAGATGGATTGAAGTGCTATTGATTATATCCATAGTCTTGTGCATTAACTTTGAAGTGTAAAGGATCTATAATGTTTCCTCACTATTGTGTTGCTTTCGCATTGGAAAGCAACTTTAGATTGTGCTACATATGATCTATGATGTGGTTGATGCTTCTTAGTCATTTTACATGTACGCCTTTATCAATTTATGGAATGTGTTTTATTCTCTCTCTTTTCTCATATGTGGGTAGTGTGTTTTGACCTTTTATTAATGACTTTCTAGCCTCTACTTGATGGTGGAATAAGCTTATGCTCCATGATGTTTCCTCTTGAAGTTCTCTATTTTGCATGCGTTGGAATGGGTACTTCTTCTTTCACTAGCCATGTTCTATTTGGAGGTATATTCAGTTCAATTGTTCATCATTAGTAAATAGTGGATCTATTCGTCCACTTTTTGCATGTCCTTTGAATCTTTATTTGAGTGGTCACCTGTATGGAGGCTAATCTTCATCATGCTCTCATGAACAATTCTATGGATAGGGCTATGAACTAATTTGATATTTTTAATCCATTTCACTTTGTCATATTGAATTGTTTTATGATTGTATGATGACCTCTATTGCATGTAGAACACTTTATCCTATCTAATGGGGTTGCATCCATCGTGTTTATTTTTTACTTTGAAGATGGATAGGATATACCACAAAAATGTGTTAGTATAAAATAACAAAATGATGCCTTTTATATAACTTCATTTCCAAGTTGAAACCTCACAAATGTTTTGTGCATGACATTGATCATGATGCAAAGATCTTGTTGATAGCCTCCAATTTTCACTTGCAATGTTGTGTTGTAAATTTCTTGAAAACATTTCCAATTGTCAAACTAGTTGGTTGAAGAAAACCAAGTGAGTATTATTTCAACTAGTTAATATGCATAGAACGACTAACATGAGATGTATTCTTTAAGAAATTACTATTACATCTATAGTGGGACTTATCCATTAGTAGTGTACTAGAATACATCTATAGTGGGACTTATCCATTAGTAGTGTACTAGAATCTTGACTGATACAAATTGTTAGATTAAATGCTCCATATGACAATAAAACATGTTATATTTCAATGACTACAACTAGAACAACATAAAGAGACAAACAAAGTATGAATTTAGAATGTACTTTACCTTTCACTATGCCAAGTCATTGATGATGAATAGGTTTAATATGAATTGGAGTCTATCACCACAACCTATACCAAAAGGTAAACATATCTAAGATCAAAATCTAAAAGGATGTGAAAATAAAGGTAGTAGAGTTATCTTTTATTGTAGTAGAAAAACATTGATTTTTGAAGCCCCTCTAGATTAAAATTATTTTTTTGTTCTAATAAAAGCATATGTATATAAGCTCTTCATCAACTAAGGATATGAGTTCTTCATTCACTCCTTGGTCATGGTTGCATGCTAAACATATATAGACATATTTTCTGTGTAAGTATTCTATAGCAATACTCATCATGTCCTCATTATAACTCATCTTCCTAATGAATACCTTGTATAAGCATTGAGAAATGCTTTCACACACATTTTCATATCTAGACAAGGTAATATTGGTGTCATTCTTTCAAATTGATGAAGCACTTATTTTTTAGATAAATTACCTTTGCAAAGGCAATACTAGTTTCATTCTTTTGCAAATATGAGAATCAAGAATAATACATACCTCATTGGAAGAATATGATGTCTATGTCCTCCCACTCCACATGAAAGGGCTTCCAATTAGTGTATTGCTTATGTTTTTCTCTTGAGAAATAGTAGATGAATATAGGAATGTAAAATGAAAAGTAGATCTTGGATCATAAGGATAGAATGAACCACCTACTTGGACATGGATATGAGCATAAAATATTCATTGTGAGTGATTCAATTATTGTTACAATTTATCCTCAGGAAAATTCTTCGAGTACCCCATGGTTGCTTGAATTCAAATGGTAAGAGAGAGGGAGAGAGACAAGAGAATCAAAATTACATGTATAATGGACTAGGAAGTATTTGTACATAGAGAAAAGTACTCTTTTGATATGTGTATGGTTCAAGGTGAGCTTTTCCATTCCTTGTGAGTGAAAATTGTAAAAAATTGAGAAATTCCTTTTTTGGGTGAGCAAATTTATGAGCTTGATGATGTTGCACTTTATTTTTGGAGGGAGTTTCAAGAAAGAACTATTTTGAGTGATTTTCTTTAAAAAATCTATAAAAAAGAAACTTATGACATGTATATTAAAAAATGGGTCCTTACTAGCGAGTAATAACTAAACATGTTACTTTTCAAAAATGTCGTTTTTTATTCACAAAGGTGGATGGATTTGATGATGTGTAAAGTGGATTCTCTCTCTCTCTCTTTCTTTTGTAGAATAGAGAGATGACTCTACTTGGTCCCAAAAAATACCTAGTCTAGCCTACAAACAACTGCTCTATTAAATTTGATGTTCCCTCAAGAAATAACAAGATTAAGCTCAATCCCTTAAAACTAGGAATCCTTACAAGGCCCAAACAAGGTTCATTTCTTTCGTAATGGAAACCAACTTATGGAACTCCAAAGGAAGGACAAGGTATAAACGTTAAGGGACATTGTAGAATCCTCTCAACAAACAACCGAAACATTTGATAGCGAGAAGAACAAACCAGAAAGGTATGCCTATGATACATATCTAGTCACTAAATGCTATATTTACTTAGCATATGACTGAAATTCTAAAGATCCTCATCCTATGAGGATGCAAAGAAAAAACCATAATGGATGAATGCTATGGAAGAAAAAAATAAATCCCTATAGGAGAATCATATTTGGGAGTTTGTACCCAAAACTCCAACCATGAAGATCATTGAATCCAAGTGGACGTACAAATTGAAGAAAAATTCTGATGAACCATCAATAGGTATAAATCTAGAATGGAGAATAAAAAATATCCGCATACCAAAGGAATTGATTTGAAGAGACCTTCTCACATGTGGCAAAGACGCGAACAATTAGAGTGCTTATGAGCATCATTGTTAACAAGATCAAAAGATTTACAATATGGATACGAAGAATGCATTTTTGAATGGATGGATATCTGAAGAGGTATATATGGCTCAACCTCTGAGGTTTCAAGATTCACATTTTTGAGAAAATGTATTCAATTCAAGGAAAGCTCAATATGGTCTAAAGAAATATCCAAGAATGTGGAATCATAGACTTGTGAACTATTTGTAGGATGAGGGTTTCATGGTTAGCAATGCATATCCTTTATGTTTCATCAAAAGAAATCAAAGAGAGGTCATATACCTTTGTGTATATGTAGATAACATCATACTCAAAGGTAATGATGTTAAAGATATCACAAGGATCTACAACTATAGAAGAATTCCAATCTAGTGACTTAGGGAAATTCACACTTTTCCTTGCTTTAGAAGTTGTGCAAATAGAAAAGGTTATATATCTCATTCAAAAGAAACACCAAGGATATGTTAGCGAGGTTGAAAAAGAAAAATTCCATGGTTGGAGGTACACCCATGGAGATAAAGTCAAAGCTTAGTGCTCATGAAAGAGAGCTAATTGAAGACATATAGGCTATCAAAGTCTAGTGAGACGATTAAATTATGCTACATGCTGGAACATCAAGCTTACACTATGCTTGAGGTGGATTTGATCTATATCAAAAGCTATCACTTGGATTACATCGAAATAATATCCATTGAAACATTCTTTTATCTATGCTCATTTTTGGTATTTCTTAAACATTTTTCAAAAATCATTTACCATTCTAAAATATTAGAGCTTTACAAATTTAAAAGCATAAAACTTCATCCCAAACTCCACAAATTTGTGGCGGTTGAGTTTCAATCAATCACCTAAAAATAGATCAAACTAAATCTTCACTTTTCCTCGATTGTTGGAAAGCTCATTGATTCCCTCAAACAACTAATACTGACTTCATTTGAATTCAAAAACCGCTTGTGGAAGTCATGGAGAACTTCAAGAGTGTATATAAAGACTTCAAATCACTTTTACATTACATGGAAGCAATATACATACACTTGTGTTCATTGTTGTCTTGATCCTTCATTTGTGTGCATCATCTTCTTCAACAAGAGTAATATTGTGGAGGCTAATGCTCTCTATAGAGAGCTCAAAATTGGATGGCAGAGGATCTATTGGAAATATATTAGCATCTAGTTTATGTATATAGAGTTTCAAAGCATTTGGTTTAGTAGATTGAAAGAAATCTTAGTTTTTCTATCTCACAGTCTATCTCTATGCATTCCTGAAAAATAGTAGGTACCACTATTGAGACTTTCATTCATTCCAAAAGCATATTTTTCTTATTTTGCCTAATCTTGTGCATTCTATACACTCAACACTATTTCTATCAATCCTTCAAAAGGCATTTTTCTAATTGTAATCACACTGCTTGCTATGAGCATTTGAAGTTCATGGTCTCATCTAAAGATAGTAAGTTTTTTGAGTTAGTCAATGTGCAAACCTAGATGTTTTGTATCGACTCTTTCTCCTTGATGTCCAAAGTACATAGTGCATTTTATTGCACTTATCGCATGCCTATAAGGTCTGTTTGATTTCCCATAAGCTCAAGGGCTGGTCTTGTGCCGGTTGGTTGAACCAAACTCCGTCGCTTTGCAACTCATTTTTCTACCTTCTACAAGTTTCTACAAGTTCTTTCAGTGGTATCAAAGCTAGATCAACACAACTATGTGGCTTGGAAAATTCAGAAATGATTCCTATTTGCAAGTTAGAAATCTTTATGGAATTGTAGCAGGTGATGAAGCTATGCCTATTCCAAGATCCAAAGGGATAAGCTCATCCAAATGAAGAAGACACCCAAACAAATCATCACAGAGTTTGTTACCAACGTCAAGGAGGTTGTAGATCAATAAGCATCCATTGGAGAGCTAATTAAAGAAGAGGCTATCATGAGGAAGTTCTCAATGGGATTCAAAGTGATAAGCAATGGCAATCCTTCACCACGGCTTATGATCTCATCATGGATGTGAAAACTCCAGACTTCAACATCGGTTTTGGACAACTCTTCAATCACAAGGACACTAATGGCATAAAGGAAGGTAACTCCTATCATGGTAACTCAACTAGTGCTCTATATGTAGATAAGAAGGATAAGAAGCAGAAAGGCAAGAAGAAGAAAGAAGATGAAAAGAGACTTCCCAAGCCAACTTTGCAAGCAAGAGCAAGTGGAAAGGGAAGAAGAATGGACCAAAGCATGACAAAGCCAAAGTTCAGAATGTTCAACCTTGTCCCACCTCTGATAAGACCAACCATACCACTCAAAATTGTTGGTTCAATGGGGAGTCCCAGAAAGGAAGTGGAAGATGTGGATATGGAAGCAATAGAGGTAGAGGTGGACACAACTTCAACAATAACAATAAAAGCCAGAATAGAAGGGACTTCAACAATTATTCACAAGATTAAGCACATGAAGACTCATTGCTGCTAATGAATCTAAGCCACAAAGAAGGTAAAGAAGAGGATCAATTGTTCTACATAGATTCAGAATGTTCAAATCATTTTGTAGGAAACATTCTTCTTCTATCTAATTTGGAAAGTCCAAAGCATAGACATGAAGGTCAAAGAGGCGATGAAACAAAGCACAATGTGGAGAAGATTGGTAATTTCAAAGCTTGCAATGGCAGGACAAAGATTCTTAGTAAGGTTCTCTATGTACACAGTATCACTAAAAACCTAATAAGTGTAGGCCAAATAGTCAAAAAACGCTTGCAAGTTAGGTTCAACCAACATGGAGCCTTTGTGGAAGATCCATGTCAAGGCTTTAAATAGATAGCCAGAGGTGAGAAGCATGTTAACCTCTTTACTTTTGAAGTTGGAGAAACCAAGAAAAGGCTCTATTCACTTTTAAGTCTCAAACCCTAAGTGAACTTGAAGTATGGCATACGAGACTTGCTCGTGTATGAAAGAACCTTGAAGGATATTTGTAGGGATCAAAGTGTTCTTGGACTGCCAAACATATCAAAGCAACGCATAATTAGTATATGTGATGCATGTGAAATTGGAAAGGCATAAAGACAACCATTAAACTAGAAACGCTACATCCACAACAAGGTATTGCACTTAGTACATACAGATGTATGGGGACCAAATAAAAAATGTTCATTGATAGTATCAAGGTATTATGTCTCATTTATTGATGACCATAGTAGATGGACTATTCTATACTTTAGCAAGAGTTTAAGAAAAGGTGTTTGATTGCTTCAAAAAGTATCTAGCACATGTGGAGAATCATACAAGTAGATCACTCAAGAAGCTCAAATCTGATGGAGGAGGAGAATACTTCTCCAAAGAGTTTGACAAGTTTTTATAGGATAAAGGTATCAAAAGGGAAGTTACTATTAGGTGCTCTCCTCAACTAAATGGAATTGCAGAGAGGAGAAACAAGGCATTGGTTGGATCAACTAGAACAATGTTTGAAGAGAAGATGTTACCACATTATCTATGGACATAGACTATTTTATTGTTTACTTTGTCAATAGACCACTATCCAAATCACTTCAAGGTATGACTCATTATGAAGCATGGCATGGAAGAAAACCAAGTCTTGAACATTGCAAGGTGTTTGGTTGCTTAGATCATGTTCATGTACCATCACAAATAAGACGTAAGCTAGATGAAAGGGCAACCAAGGCAGTGTTTATTAGGTATGACTCAAATCAGATGGGTTACAAGTTCTATAATCCTTCAACCAAGCAACTCACTACTAGTAAAGATGTTGTGTTTGAAGAACACAGGTCTTGATATGATGAGGACAAACAAAAGGTAACTCTACCATATGATCTTGACTCTAATTCCCATCAATTAGGAACCAAGCATGATACACAAGTCCGAGATCCAAGACTTGATACATATGATAACCAAGATGAAAGGGAAACAAATTACAAACTATGGATGTCAAGAGGCAAAGCAAAGATGTAGGAGTGTGGAGAATGCTCTAAGCAAGCTCCTAGAATATCAACAAGAGAAAAGAAACAACTAGAAAGGTATGGATATGACTCCAAATTTGTTACAGAGCATTCAGCCTACTTGGCAAAAGACTCGATGCAGAGGAAACCTTAACCTATGAAGAGGCAAAGGGAAAACCTTATTAGGAAAAGACCATGAAAGAAGAAATAGATGCAGTGAAGGAGATTGATACTTGGGATTTGGTTCCAATGTCATCCAGTTAAAAGGTAATTTTTCATAGATGGGTGTATAAAATT
Organism: Ceratopteris richardii; assembly: GCA_020310875.1. Lineage (NCBI taxonomy): Eukaryota > Viridiplantae > Streptophyta > Polypodiopsida > Polypodiales > Pteridaceae > Ceratopteris > Ceratopteris richardii. The sequence continues at coordinate 145,929,013 of CM035425.1, read as the reverse complement.
AAAAGAAATTTAGATGATTAGTTTGCATGTACAAGGAAAGATTAGTTGCCAAAGTATGCACACAAACTCATGCTATAGACTATGAGGATACATTCTCACTAGTTGCAAAGATGACTACAATCAAAACATTGAAAAGTGTAGCTGCTACAAGAAATTGGAGACTCCTCCAACTTGATGTAAAAAATGCATTTCTAAATGGTTGAATAAGTGAAGAGGTATACATGTCACAACCTCCAAGTTTTGAAAACCCTAATCATGCATCTTATGGTTGTAGTCTTAAGAAAGCATTGTATGGATTGAAACAAGCTCCTATAGCTTCGAACTATAGGTTGATTACATACCTTCAAGATCAAGGTTTCAGACCCAGCAACTCATATCCTACTCTATTTATCCAAGGGTATCACAATGAGGTTATCTATCTATGTGTATATGTGCATTATCTTATTATATCAAGTGATGATTTTAATGGCACTCAAAGGATCAAGAGACACATGCAAGAGGAGTTCAAAAGAAGTGACTTAGGTGAGCTCACATATTTCCTAGGTAAGAAAGTGATAAACACAAATGAAGGAATATATTTGACTTAGAGGAGATACAATCATGATCTACTTATTAAGTTCAAAATGCAGAACACTGAACTTGTATGTACACCTTTGGAGATGAATCATAAACTTAGTGTTTATGAAGGTGAGAAAATGGAAGACATAAAAGAATATCGAAGCTTGGTAGGTAGTTTGATATATGCTATTCATAGAAGGATAGACATTTCATATAGTGTGGGAGTGCTTAGTCAATCCGTGCACTTGCGAGGAAGACCACACATGGATGAAACTAAGAGAGTACTTAAGTATCTCAAAGGTACAATCAATGAAGGTATATTCTATCCTTACAGTTTAGATTTGGATATCAAAATCTATTCATATGCAAATTGGGTAGGATTTAAGGATGATAGAAGAAGCACCTTTGGTTACTTAGCATTTGTAGGTTCAAAGCTCCTTTCATGGAGCTCCAAGAAGCAACCAAGAATTTCTTTATCTTCAACCAAAGCAGAGTACAAAGGTTTGACCATATCAACTCAAGAGGCAATATCGTTAAAAGCATTGTATAGAGATTTGGGACTTGTGAGTTCCACACCTAACATATTTGGAGATAGTGTAAGTTCCATGCATCTAGCAACAAACCCTTATTTCCATGCAAGTACTCAAACACATAAAGGTTCATTACCACTTCATCAGGGAGAAGCTCATGGCAAAGGAGATTGACATTTCTTTTCTTCCAATCGAAAAGAAAGTAGCACATATGATTACAAAGGCACTTGATGGAATAAAGCTTTTTAGATTCAAAGCTACGAGAGGTATACAAGCTCTTAGAGAATGAAGACTCAAGCATACTTTAGTGTGAGGGGGAGCTGTTGGAACATCAATCTTACACTATGCTTTAGGCAGATGTGATCTTCATCAAAAGCTATCGCTTAGATTACATCGAAAGAATATCCATTGAAGCACTCTTTTACTTATGAACATTTATTGTGTTTTTTTTTAATATTTTTGATGGATCATTTGCCATTGTAAAATCTTAGAGATTTACACATATAAAAGGCAAAAAAGAGAGCCCAAATTCCAAGAATTTGTGGAATTGATTCCCTCCAACAACTAATCCTGCCTTCATTTGAATTCAAAATCCACTTGTAGAAGTTGTGGAGCACTCCACAAGCTTATATAAAGACTTAAGAAAGCAAGATACATACACTTGTGGTCATCATTGTCTTGCTCCATTTTTCTGCATCATCGTCTCCAACAATAGTAAGCTTACAAAGGTTGCTGCTCTCTCTACAAAAGCTCTAAATTGGATGAGAAAGGACGCATTAGAAAGGTATTAACGTCAAGGTTAGTTCTATACATTATCAAAGACTTTACTTTAGTAGAATGGGGGAAAACAAAATCTTTCTTTCTCAAGGTCTATCTATGTGCATTCCTAAAAAATAGGAGGTACCACTATTGAGTGTCTGATTCATTCCAAAAAAGCATAATTTTCTTATTTCTTGTACTCTTGTCCATTATACACACTAAAATGCTAGTGAATGTACACAAGCCTTCAGGCCTTGGCTAGGCTTGAGAAGAAATATGTACAATCACTTCATGAAGCATGTGAACTTTGGCTTGTAATAATTGGCCATTTACCATTTGTAAAACTTGTTTTGAAGAGAATCTTGTAGATCCACACATCTCGTGGAGGTAGGAAGCATAATAGCTACAAGCTTTTCAATGAGAGAATATCTCCTAACTTGGAGGAGAAATTTTAGGTAAAGCCAAGCTTGAATTCAAATTCAAAGTTGGAGGTAAGACATCTATAAAAGATGCTTGTAATCGCATGGCCTTACTGCCCCGATTCTTGAGCTTATTGATGATCTTTTGTAGAGACTAAGTAGATTACATCTTAGCTCACTTAGATCACTATCATTAGGCTTCATTACTATGCCAATGATCATCTACAACATTTTTCTATAATACATTATATTATTGATCACATCTATCTTCATCTCTACTATGTTCACTCTTAACAGTGCACTTTGAATGCGCATACTTTAGTACTCTCTCCATCATTTTTGATGTTCTATAGCTTCTTGGAACCAGCTAAAAGTCTAATTTAAGTTATCAATTATTGAAGGTATTTGATTCAGCCAATTTGGAGAAATCTGCATCGAAGTGGTCTCTGGTCATTCTCTACACACTCCCTAAAAAGTCAGGGATAAGCTATTGATTGTTAAATTTCTTGATCAGTACATAGTGCATTATTTTAGGTTATTTTACTTGTAATCATTAGCTCTCTAAGCTAATTTTATTCCCCCATAAGGAGTTTTACTGTGAGCATTGAGCAAAACATCCAGTAGGTGTTAAGACCAAAATAGCAAGTTTTTGGTCACTAGCTGGCTTCAAAGTTACTTGTTTTGATTGAGTTGTTTAAAGCAATATCTACAAAGTACATAGCCACTTATTTGGTTTTATTTGCAATCTAAGAGGTCTTACTACATAAAACTGAAGTGAAATAGGGCAGGTACAAAGCAGATTTTGGCACTACCACCTCACTTCCTACAGTTATCCATCCAACTCTTCAATAGTGGTATCAGAGCAAGTTGAGGTAAAATGCGAGATGGTTTCCCTTCTTTTATTGATAAATTGGATAGGAACAATTATCAAGCATGGTCCTTGAGGATGAAGACATATCTACAAGGATGGAGACTCTATGGATACATACCATGAGATGAGGAAATGCCCATTTTCAGAAGCAAAGGACAACCTACAAGAGAGGAGCATGAAAGACTCAACTCATGGTGTGCCAAAGATGCTTTAGCAAGGTCATATCTACTTAACTCTATCTCTTACTTCCTTCTTCCACATATTAGGAATCGTAAAACATCCCAAGAGACTTGGGATACATTGTCTTCATACCTTTCTTCCAATACAAGAGCTAGAAAAATTCATCTGTGGATTGAGTTTTCTACTCAAAGGAAGCAACCCAAGCAGCATATTTTAGAGCTTCTCATCAAAGTCAAAGATGTGGCTGATCAATTGGAAAACATAGGAGAGGATATTGAAGAGGAGCAAATAGTGAGATAAATAAGCAATGGCATCAAGGCAGATGATGAATAGGAAGCCTTCACAATTGCTATGGACTTATACATGGATATGCAGATTCTAAATCTTACCACACTCATGGGACAACTCTTTACCCATGAAGCCAAGCTCAAAACAAATAGAGAACCATCAAGAGGTAACAACTCGCCTGCCCTATACACAGATAAAGGAAATTCTAAAGAGAAAGGAATCCTCAAATGTGAGGTAGCAAGTAATCATTGACTCCCACGTACATAATGCTCCTTGCTTAAGCATCCTTCTTCATCCATGTCTTCGAATCTAAGAGCTCTTTCCTAGTTGGAACACTAGGATCCCTAAATTCTGGTTTTTCTTCTTCACTTGTGATGTATCCTATCAGATCTTTGCTCATAAGATGAGCTTCCATCCTCATTGACCAAGCAACATAGTTTTCTCTATCCAATTTCATCATTTGAAGAGAATCTCCCATCCTTTCTTCACCTGTGCAATATATTCTTCAAGCTTTGTGAATAATGGATGTATCTTTAATTGGAATGTAGTTCCTTTTAATCCTTTTGATAGCTTCTAGGCCTCCTTCTCTATCTTTCACTTCAAAATTTCACCTTTTGAATCTTCAAAGATTGATTTCTGTGTATCTGCAATAGTTGAGGTCCTCCTTTCTTCAAATCTGATGACTCCTACTCTAATACTAGTGATGCAGATGATTAATCTCCAAACATACAAGTTATTCTTGATATTATAACACCTCTATATCAAGAAGAACTCATAATCTCAACCAATTTCAGAGAACTAATGCCAAATTATCAAGACTTGAGTTAACTATGAAGAAACTTATTACACAAAAAAATTTGCTGCACTTAATTCACTCATCCACTAATCAAATGTCTATAGTTTTCAATAAATCTTTATATACGATGTCACGTAATATCTTTACACCTTCTCCAAGTTAAATCTCTCTGAAATAGTTAGTAGATCATGAGATTTCCTCCAAACGATGTACCTATGTCTGAAACTGTTCTTTTATTTAGTGGACTTTGACACCTGCAACTTCTAATGCATGGTTCTTCCAAAATAGACCCCTTTTATTCAAATGCTTTTAGCCACATGTAGCTTACCTCTCAACTTAAAGAATGAGTGCTTACTTGCTTAAAACTTTACACTGTCGAGGGAGATCTGTTCAAAACAGTAAATATCAAATTTGCAATGTACCTATCTTCACTTCTTCATTTCACACTTGTAAATGTTCCTATTTAAAATTCTTTCAACCTGATTACAATTAGGCTCTCAAAACTTGTACAGAGGTCATTCAACTATAGAATTAGAGTTGTACAAAAGCATTCTTCAAGAAGATAAAAACAAAAGGAGCATGAAGCAAAAGGTCGAGGTGTAGCTTTCTTCTATTCAGAGAAAACATACATCTGATAGATAATCCATATTCTTCTCACTCTTGAAAGTCTGTAATGACTTCTAAAACTTTTCACTCATCATCTCTAACTTATATTATGTCTATATTAAATTATATATAGACATTTACATCCTGAGTCATCATAGATACAAAGGTTCTCATGAACTAATCACAAGAGTAATATACATATATATACAAGTTTTTATCTTCTAATCATATACTCATCTACTCATCTTCAAGCCTCATATAGTGATATTTGCTTTACTTATTGACTTCAAACTTTGTCCTAATCATCAATTGATGATTCTCCTACACTAACAAGACAGAGGTATCAAAAGCGAGATTACTACAAGGTATACACCTGAGCAAAATGGGGTAGGAAAGAGGAGCAATAGGCTGATTGTGGAAGGAGCTAGATCAATGCTTAATGGAAAGAAATTGCCTAATTATTTGTGGGCAAGACGTGTTTCTACTGCCACTTATCTTATTAATAGGATGTCATCCAAATCACTTGATGGGATGACTCCATATGAAGCATGGCATGGTAGGAGGCCATCACTTGATCATTGCAGAATCCTTGGATCTGTTGCTTATGTGCATGTTCCATCTCAAATCAGAGGTAAGCTAGACCCTAAGTTAGAGAATTTCATCTTCATAGGGTATGATTTAAATCAGAAAGGATATAGGTTTCATAATCCATCCAACAAAGGATTTATGGTTAGTAGTGATGTGTTTGATGAAAATAATTCTTGGTTTGAGAGTGAATGCAAGAAGGTCAAATTACCATATGAATTGGAAGAGGAATTTCCAAGCATCACCAAGGAGGAGCCAACACAAATTGAAGACATCAAATCAGATGATGAAGACATCATCTACTTAGAAGAATTCAAAGGATGGAATTCAAAGGGAAAAGCGAAAATGAAGAGGTTGGAAGACTTACCTGAATCATCCAACCAAGCTCTAAGGAGATCACAAAGGGAGAGCAAGAAGCCAATCGAATATGGGTATGACACTTCATTAGTTACTAAGCATTCCATTTTTCTTGCTAAGGATTTATCACTTGAAGAAGCTACTTCATATGAAGAAGCAAGTACCAAGGCATAATGGAAGGAAGCTATGGATGAAGAAATAGAAGCGCTCCAAGAGAATGATACTTGGGAGCTAGTACCCAAGAAGGCATCAATGAAGGTAATTCATTCTAGATGGATTTACAAAATCGATAGAAACTCAGATAGATCCATAAACAGGTATAAAGTTAGACTTGTGCCTAAGGGTTTTGCACAAACCCAAGGAGTTGATTATGAAGAGACTTTCTCACCTGTGGCTAAAATGCCAACCATTAGAGTATTGGTAAGTGTGGATGCATCTAGGAATTGGAATATGTATCAATTGGATGTAAAAACTTCTTTCCTTAATGGATGGATTTCAGAGGAGGTTTGCATGGCTCAACCTCCTAGCTATGAAGACCTAAGCAAGGTAAAATACGTGCGCAAATTGAACAAAGCTGTTTATGGTTTGAAGCATGCACCTAGGGCATGGAACTATAGGCTACCTACATACCTTCAAGATCAAGGATTTGTGATGAGCAAAGCAGATTCTTCTCTATTTGTCAAGAGAAGCAATTAAGAGATGATATATTTATGTGTGTATGTTGATGAAATCATACTTACAAGTAGTGATGTTGATGGCATCAAACAAATCAAGACCTTATGATGCAGGAGTTCAAGAACAGTGACCTAGGGCTTTGTTGGAGTTAGACATGTGTGGAAGCACGTGAACAGCAGAAAGAAGAAGAAGAAGCTTGGAGCACAACAACCAATATTGAATTTATAACTAGAGAATGTACAAAGATAAGTAGCCCATTAGGGCAATAGGCATATGTACAAGCCGGGGGGAAAAAACCTCCTAAAGAGGGAAAAAAGTGCCCAAGCAGTTCTAGAGTGTTCACACACATCACCACCTAAATATATCAACAAATTCCCCCTCTGAGTGATGTGGTAACCAAGTAGTTGGCACTCATGTATAAGGAAGTGTCAAGCTATGTGGAAATCACTCCACAAAAAGAAGTAAGACCAATGCTTTGTGGAAAACTTCAAACTTCTCCCTAGGTAGAGCCTTCGTGAAAAGGTCTGCAATGTTCTCCTGCATGGGCACATATGCCAAGCTGATCTCCCCATTAGAGAAAATCTCCCTGACATAATGATAATGCACCTCAATGTGTTTAGTGCGAGCATGGAACAGAGGGTTCCTCACAACTGGAGAAGTATTCTCCCCCTCCATCAGATGTGAGCTTCTTTAGTGATCTACCTGTATGATTCTCCACATGTGCAAGATACTTCTTGAAGCAATCAAACACTTCATTCTTACTCTTGATAAAGTATAGAACAGCCCATCTACTATGGTCGTCAATAAATGAGACATAATACCTTGATCCTGCCAATGAAGGTTCTTGACTTGGTCCCCATACATTTGTATGTACTAACTCCAATAAGTTGGTGTGGATGTAGCCTTTGTGGTTGAATGGTTTTCTTTGTGCCTTCCCAATCTGACATGCATCACACCTGTTGATCATGTGTTTCTTTGATATGTTCGGTAGTCCTAGAACACTTTGATCCCTGCATATATCCTTCAAGGTTCTTTCATTCACATGAGCAAGTCTCTTATGCCACACTTCAAGCTCACTTAGGGTTTGAGACCCAAAGTTGAATAGAGCTATGTTCCTGGTTTCTCCTACTTCAAAAGTAAAGAGCCTACCATGCTTCTCACCTCGGGCTATCTTCTTGAAGCCTTGACATAGATCTTCCACAAAAGCTCCATGTTGGGTGAACCTAACTTGCAAGCCTTTTTCAACTATTTGGCGTACACTTATTAGGTTTTTAGTGATAGTGATTACATAGAGAACCTTACTCAGAATGTTTGTCCTACCATTGGAAGCTTTGACATTACCAATCTTCTCCACATTGTGCTTTGTGTCATCCCCTGTTTGCACTTCATGTCTATGCTTTGGACTTTCCAAATCAGATAGAAGAGCAATGTTGCGTGCAACATGATTCGAACATCCTTAATCTATATAGAACAAATGATCATCTTCTTTACCTTCTTTGTGGCTTAGATTCATGAGAAGCAGTGAGTCTTCATGTGGTTGATCTTCTGAATAATTGTTGTAGTCTCTTCTATTATAGCTTCTATTGTTATTGTTGAAGTTGTGTCCACCTCTGCCTCTATTGCTGCCATATCCACCTCTTCCACTTCCTTTCTGGGTCTTCCCATTGAACCAACAATTCTGAGTGGTGTGGTTGGTCGTATCGCATATGCACAAGGTTGAACATTCTGACCTTTGGCTTTGTCCGTCTTTGGCCCTTTCTTCTTCCCTTTCCACTTGCTCTTGCTTGCAAAGTTGGCTTGGGAAGTCTCTTCTTCATCTTCTTCCTTCTTCTTGCCTTTCTGCTTCTTATCCTTCTTATCTGCATATAGAGCACTAGTTGAAGAGTTGTCCAAGAAAGATGTTGAAGTCTGGAGTCTGCACATCCACGATGAGATCGTAAGCCGTCGTGAAGGATTGTCATCGCTTATCACTTCGAATGCCATTGAGAATTTGCCTCATAATGAACTCTTCTTCAATCAGCTCTCCAATGGATGCTAACTGATCTGCAACCTCTTTGACCTTGGTAACAAACTCTGTGATGGTTGGTTTAGGTGTCTTCTTCATTTGGTTGAACTCGTTCCAAAGATGATTCTTTCTTGCTTTGGTACTAGCAGAAAAGAAAGTCTCGAGGGCATCCCAAGTCTCTTGAGACGTCTTGCATCCTCTAATATGTGGTAATAGAAAGTTAGAGATAGATTTTAGTATGTACGACTTTGCTTGAGTATCCCTTGTGCACCAAAGTGTGAGCTTATCTGTCTCCTCTTGTGTAGGTCCTCCTTTGGATCTTGGAATAGGCATAACTTCATCACCTGCTACAATTCCCTAAAGATTTCTACCTTGCAAATAGGCCTCCATTCTAATTTGTCGAGCTGCATAGTTGTGTCGATCAAGCTTCTCAATCATTGAGGGAAAGCCGTCACCCATCTTGATCTAGCTCTGATACCACTGAAAGAACTTGGAGAATCTTGTAGAAGGTAGAAAAGTGCGTTTCGAGGCGACGAAGTTTGGTCAAGCCAACCAGCACAAGACTAGACCTTGAGCTTATGGACACTTGAATAGACCTTATAAGCATGTAATAAGTGCAAAGAAACACACTATGTACTTTGGAGCATCAAGGAGAATGAGTCGATACAAAACAGATAGGTTCGTGGGTCGACTAGCTCAAAAAACTTACTATCTATGGAAGAGACAATGAACTTCAAATGCCCATAGCGACCAGCGTGATTACAATTAGAAAAAATCCTTTTATGGGAGTGATACACATAGCGTTGAGTGTATGGAATGCACAAACATATAAGGAATAAGCAAAATATGCTATAGGAATGAATGTGACATTCATCGGTGGTACTTCCTATTTTTCAGGAATACGTAGAGATTGACCTCGAGACAGAAAAATTGAGATTGCTCCCAATCTACTAAACCAAATGCTATGACAGTTTGTAGGAATAAACTAGACACTAATACCTTTCCAATGCGCCATGTTGCACTCAATTTGGAGCTGTGGAGAGAGAGCAACAACCTCTGCAAGATTACTGTTGGCAAAGAAGACGATGCAGAGAATTGAAGGAGCAAGACAATGATGGTCACAAGTGTATGTATATTGCTTCCATGTATTGTACAAGTGATTTCAAGTCTTTATATAGACTCTAGGAGTGTTCCAAGACTTTTACAAGTTGAATTTGAATTCAAATGAAGGTGGGAATGGTTGTTCCAAGACTTTTACAAGTTGAATTTGAATTCAAATGAAGGTGGGAATGGTTGTTGGAGGGAATCAATTCACTTTCCTACAATCTAGGAAAAGTGAAGATCTAGTTTGATCTACTTTTAGGTGATTTGATTTGCTTGATTGAATGCAACTTCAACCACCACAAATTCTTGGGATTTGTGCTCTATCTTTCTATCTTTACATGTGTAAAGCTCAAGGCTTTTACAATGGTAAATGAACCATCAAAAATCTCTCAAAAAAATACAATAAATGAGCATAAGAAAAAGAACTCTCCAACGGATATTCTTTCGACATGATAGCCTTTGATGTAGATCAAATCCACCTCAAGCATAGTGTAAGCTTGATGTTCCAACAAAAACGATGCACCAAGATTAGAGAAATCATCTCTGCAATCTAACTAAGAAAACTGAGAGATATGGTAGTGAATAGTACACTTCACAAGAACATGAAAATATGAACTCAAATGATCATGAAAATGAACGTACATTGATTGTAAAATACTGTTGGGAGAGATGGTAGGATGCACTCAAGAGATTGAGTTGAAGCTGCTAGACCTGCTTTGCTTCAGCCCTCCTTTGCTTCAGATATGCTTAGTACACTTGTTTAGCTTCCAAATGATACCAAGAAAGCATATATGTACTTTGCAAATGATATGTGTAATGATCAAATCAAAACAGACTACTTGAGACTTCAAAAATTCTAGAAAACTTGCTATTTCTGTAATGACACCTGCTCAGTCTTTTACTCAGTGTGACCAGCACACTTACAATTGATCTAATTCCTTCTGGACATATTCTATTATCTTAACAAGCTACCATTTTCAAGTGGAATGAGATAAAATGATAAACTACTCACTGAGAAATCACTTTAGCAAAAATTGTATGTACCCCAACTTTTTAGGAACACTGCAGCAGAATACCAGAGGTCACTTTGAGCACGATTTCTCCGTGATGGCTGAACCTTTGGCCTTGAAATTTTGTAGGCATGTAGTATGCGTAGAGCTGGTTCCAATGTGCTTTGAATCACTTGATTTGGTTCAGTAGATCATGAGATATGCCCTATTGAAGTTGACAGACTTGGAGATGATGACTCAGAGAAAACCAGAAATAGTGAATGTAAATCTTTCTATTAGTTCACATGAATGTACAATCTCATTGGCTTGATAGATGTAGCCTAATGAGTTGGAGATGTGTAGGCTATGGTGTAGCACTCACACACTCAATGATTAAGAGTATTAGCCTCGGGAATGATGAAGGACACCCGCGACTTTTTGATTGCATCTTTTATAGAGAATGAGTTGAGATTTGAATTTGAATTCAAATTCAAATCTCCTATAATCACTCCTCTAAAAGTAGGGAGATATTCTCTCCAATTACACCATCCAATTTCCACGACTCTAATCAATTAGGTGTGATTACATGAGATGTCAAGTCATGTAGACTTTTACAATGGGTAAAGAGGTAAGAACTTATAAGCATAAGTTCATATGGTCCTTTCTTCAAGTGGATTAAACTTCCAAGGTTTCAATCACCAAAGTCAAGGTTCCAAGCCAAGTGTGAAGGCTTGAAATGCACCAACAGCTCCCCCTCAAGCCAAACACTTTGGCTTAAGTCTTCATCTTTAGTCTTCAATCACATCCTGCAATCCAATCATGGATTTGAATCTGCATAACTTATTTCCATCCAATGCTTTAGTGAGTAAATCTGCACATTGCATATTAGTAGACACATAAGTCAATTGAATCTCTTTGCTAAGCAACTTCTCTCTCACATAGTGGTAATGAACCTCTATGTGCTTGGTTCTAGCATGATATATTGGATTAGCTGCAAGGTGAAGAGAGCTAGTGTTATCTCCAAAGATAATTGGAGGTCTAGTGTATAGACCTAACTCTGTATACAAGAGCTTCAACCAGATAGCTTCTTGAGTGGCATTGGCAAGCCCTCTATACTCTTCTTCAGTGGATGACAATGCCACATTAGGTTGCTTCTTGGCTGACCAAGAAATGGGTTTATCTCCTGCAAAACAAATGTAGCCTGATGTGCTTCTCCTATCATCCTTGCATCCTTCCCAATCTGCATCTGAATATACTTTAATGTCAATATCTTATGTATAAGGAAAGTACAAACCATGGTTCTGAGTTCCCTTCAAATACTTCAAGATTTTCTTTGCTACCTCTAGGTGAGGTACCCTTGGTTTGTGCATGAATTGACTAAGCACACTAACTCCATATGCTATGTCAATTCTTGTCAAGGTAGCATAATTCAAACTACCTACCATGCTTTGATATCCTGTGATGTCTTGGACTTCTTCCCCTTCATGAGCACTTAGCTTTAGGTTGACTTCCATTGGAGTAGTTGAGACTTTAGCATCCTGCAAGCCAAACTTCTTGACCATATCCTGTACATACTTCTTTTGAGTGATATATATACCTGAGTTGGTGTAGACTAACTCAAGACCTAAGAAGTACTTCAATAATCCAAGATCATTGATCTTGAATTCCTTCATCATCTATCCTTTGATGTGTCTAATACCATTGACATCATTGCCTGTAATGATGATGTCATCAACATAAACACACAAGTAGATTACCTCTTTACTACTTCTCTTTATGAACAGAGAAGTGTCTGCTTTACTCATCACAAATCCTTGGTCTTGGAGGTAAGTTGTCAACCTGTAATTCCATGCTCTAGGTGCCTGCTTCAAACGATATAGAGCCTTCTTCAATTTACAAACATAATTTACCTTCTTGGGATCTTCATAGCCAAGTGGTTGTGACATGTAGAATTCTTCAGATATCCATCCATTCAAGAAAGCATTCTTGACATCTAATTGGTACATGTTCCAATTCTTGGATGCAGCTACACTCACCAATATTCTGATAGTTGGCATCTTAGCCACAGGAGAAAATGTCTCCTCATAATCAATGCCTTGGGTTTGTGCAAAACCCTTGGCAACCAACCTAGCTTTGTACCTGTTTATTGTTCCATCAGAATTCCTCTTTAGCTTGTAGATCCATCTGGATCCTATCACCTTCATAGAGTCCTTCTTGGGTACCAAGTCCCAAGTATCACTCTCCTTGAGAGCTTCCATTTCTTCATCCATAGCTCCTTTCCATTCTGGTTTGGTGATTGCTTCTTCATAGGTACCTGGTTCTTCATTCAAAAAATCCTTTGCAAGATATACAGAATGTTTAGTTACAAGTGATGTGTCATACCCAAATCTGATTGGTTTCTTCTTTTCTCTCTGAGATCTCCTCATTGCTTGAGTTGAGGATTCTGGTGTATCCTCTAGCTTCTTCATCTTCATCTTTCCTTTGGACTTCCATGCCTTGAATTCTTCAAGGTTTATTGTATCATCATCATCTGAGCTTGATTCATCTTTCTGGATTGGTTCCTCCTTGGTGAGCTTTGGGAAATCTTCTTCCATATCATAGGGTAGACTAACCTTCCTGCATTCATTCTCATACCAAGAGTCATTCTCATCAAAGATGACATCTCTGCTTACCTTGAAGCCTTTGTTTGTTGGGTTGTAGAATCTGTATCCCTTTTGGTTCAAATCATAACCAATAAAGATACATTTTTCAGCTTTAGGGTCTAGCTTTCCCCTAACCTGTGAGGGAATATGCACATATGCTACACAACCAAAGATTTTGCAATGATCCAGAGAAGGTCTCTTACCATGCCAAGCTTCATATGGTGTCATGCCATCAAGTGATTTGGATGGCAACCTATTGATGAGATAGGTGGCAGTAGATACACTCTCTGCCCAAAGATAATTTGGCAACTTCTTTTCATTAAGCATAGACCTAGTTGTTTCTACTATGAGTCTATTCCTTCTTTCAACTACTCCATTTTGTTCAGGTGAGTACCTTGTAGTTACCTCCCTCTTGATGCCTCTTTCCTGCAAGAAATCTTCAAACTCATTGGAGAAGTATTCTCCTCCACCATTTGATCTTAGCCTCTTCAAGCTTCTTCCTGTTTGGTTTTCAACAAGTGCAAGATGTTGCGAACATTTGTTTTATGTAGGGTACAAGTTTCAAATTATGTAAATACCTTTGGGAAGTCTTCAAATACTTCAAGAAGGCTCCTATTATTCATAAAATTTAGCAAAAATACCACGTGAGTTCTAGAACATGGTGAGTCAAATTAGTGAGTCACAAGGGAGCTTCAGTGGTGTCCTAGTGGAAGGTCGATGTGGCTAGTTCTCAAAGTCCATCAATACTTTGCTTATTTGAGCACGTGAGTCATGTAATACCTCCATCCAAGTGTCTACCACGAATCTAGATGTATTAGGAAGGTTTTAGATTAGTTTCCCATGCTATAAAAAGAGGAGAAAAGTCGTGATCTGGTGGGATGTCCAAGGGAGTATCTCTATGCTACTCTAGTTTTTGTATGCAGAGCTTGCAGAGCTTGTATCTCCCTCATTATATATCCAAATTAGATGTTTGATAGCTCATTTGAAAGCTCTTCTTGTCTACGTTCATAGTACCAATTTTCATAATCATTTGATTTGTGAGCTGAGAGCAACACTCTCTGCAAGTAGTGTGTGTTCTCTGTTTTTTATCCCTGCTGAAGGTCTCCATTAAACATCCAACTTGCAGAGGTCATATCTCCTTGTGTATGTATCCAAATCATGTGTTCTTTGGCTTGTTAGAAAGCTCTCCAAGTCTAGTTGTATTTTGGAAAGTTTCCGATTCATTGGAGTTGTGAGTTAAGAGCAGTAGTCTCTGCAAGTGATGTATGTCCTCAGGTTCATCTCTGTTTCAAGGTCTCCATTAAAGCTGCATATTGCAGAGGTCATAGCTCGTTGAGTATTTATCCAAATTGAGTGTTCTTTGGCTCATTGGAAAGCTCTTGGTCTCTAGTATATGTGGTTAAAACAGTTTTAAAAACTTTTGAGTGAGTAGAGAGTAGTAAGCTCTGCAAGCATGACTGGTTTTCTATGATGAAGTTTGTGAGAAGGTCAACTTGTTCCTAGGGGGTTCCACCTACTTCCTGCTATACTTTGGAGGTCAATAAACTCCAACATTGGTATCAGAGCAAGTACTTGGAGGCTTGGAGAAGGTTATCATACCTTGACGAAGAATTTGAAGCTATCAAAGAAGCAGTTCATCATCAACACTACACAAAGGTAGAAGAAGATTGCAAGGAGGCATCTGAAGCAACATCCAAGCAAAGAAAGGTGCACATACCTCATTTACAAGGTAAATATTATATTTCTTCTCATCACACACATTGGAAAGGAGGCTTAAAGGAGGAAGCTTAGCATTTGTATTATGGGAGACCAACATGCACAAATAGAGAAGCTTGATAAGACCAATTATCAGGCATGGAAGTTTAGAATCACAGCATACTTGCAAGGTAGAGGCTTGTATGGTTTGATTGACGGCACAGATATCAAACCCACATTACCAGAGGACCCAAATCAGCAACAATTGAGGGAGTTTAGACTTTGGAATGAGAGAGACAAAAGGGTTATATTCATTTTATCACAAAATATTCAAGATTCAATGGTAGGACACATACAAGATCTAGACACAAGTAGAGATGTTTGGCTTGCATTGGAAAGGTTGTATGCTACAGGTACAAGAGCAAGGAAGATTCAACTCAAAAATGAGTTGAATAACATAAAGAAAGATACAAGGACATCGGTCAATGATTACATATTGAAAGTTAAAGAGATTGCAGATCAACTAGGATCAATTCAAGCTCATGTGGAGGACGACGACTTGGTTGCACATACTCTCAACGGACTCAAAGATGATGAGAGATGGAAACCCTTCATTACTTCAGTTTATGTCAGAGGAGAATTACCAGATTTTGATCAACTTATTGCCCTCATGGTCACGGAGGAGATGAATCTAAATGGTTCTACTTCAAATCAAAAAGGATCTCAAGGACAAGCTCTTTATGTAGGATCATCAAGAGGTGGAAACAGAGGTGGAAGAGGTTCAAATAGAGGTCGAGGAAGAAGGATCGATGATCAAAGGACTTCAAGTGGCTTCTTCAACACAAGAGGAAGAGGAAGATCAAGCGCTAGAGGTACGAGAGGCTACTACAACTACAACCAAAGACAAAGGAGTGAAGATAATAAGAACAATTGCTATATATGTGGAAGGTATGGACACTATGCCAAAGATTGTTATCAAAATGAAAATAATCAAGGTGGTAATCGAAGAGGAGGCTATTCAAGAAGAGGTAAACAACAAGGAAATTATGCAGTTGAAGGTAAAAGTGATGATTATGATTCTCTTCTTATGATGAATGTAGAAACTAAGATGAATTCCAATAGTGATGTATGGTATGTAGATAGTGGTTGTTCTAATCACATGTCTCATGATGCTTCATGGTTTTCTAATATGCATAATCCGTCATGTAAAGGTCATGTTGAAACAGGAGATGATACAACACATAAGATTATGCAGGTTGGAGATGTTGTTATGCAGGATAAGAGCAAGAAAAATTGCTTGAAGGATGTACTTTATGTGCCAACAATCACTAAGAATTTGATGTCGGTTGGTCAAATGGTAGAAAAAGGTCTACAAGTGAGATTTAATCATGCAGGTTGCTTCATTGAGGATCCAAAGCAAAGGAGGTTAATTGCTAGAGGTCAAAAACAAGGTAGATTGTTTACATTCAAGGTAAACCCAAATCATACAAACTATTTCTCTTATGGTATGCATCGAATAGCAGAGCTTGATCTATGGCACAAAAGGATTGGACACATGAATGTACACAGGTTAAAGGAGCTATCAAAGAAGAGGATTGTTGAAGGATTACCTGATCTTACTAAGCAACATATGGTGCATCTTTGTGAAGCATGTCAAATGGGTAAGCAGAGTAGACAACCTTTCAAGCATTCAAGCTATGTAAGTGATGGTTTGCTAGATCTCATACACACAGATGTGTGGGGACCTACTAAAGAGGCATCCTTGATTGGTAATAAGTACTATGTATCATTCATTGATGATCATAGTAGAATGACATTTGTGTATTTCATTAAACATAAGAGTGAGGTCTTTGATTGTTTCAAGAAGTTCAAATCATATGTCGAAAAGCAAACAGGAAGGTATATTAAGAAGCTAAGGTCTGATGGAGGGGGAGAGTATTTCTCTCAAGTTTTTACTGATTTTTTGTATGATGAAGGTATCAAAAGAGAAGTTACATGCAGGTATACTCCACAACAAAATGGAGTCGCAGAAAGAAGAAACAGAATCATAGCAGAAGCATCTAGAAGTATGCTTAATGATATGTGTTTGCCTAATTATTTTTGGGCTGAAGCTGTTAGCACAAGTGTTTACATTATGAATAGAGTTCCGACTGCTGGAGTTCATCATTTGACACCATATGAGGTATGACATGGAAGGAAACCAAGTGTAAGTCATTTGAAAGTATTTGGTTGTGTATGTTATGTACATGTACCTAGTGAGGTGAGATCTAAACTTGATGCAAAATCAGAAAAATGTATATTTATTGGTTATGCAGATACTCAAAGAGGATATAGATGCTATAATCCTCATACCAATAAGGTTGTTGTGTCAAGAGATGTAAACTTTGATGAATCACTTTCATGGTATGCAGATAAGAATTGTTTGCAGGACATGGATGAAAATAATGAAGGTGTGGTTGAAGGAGATGAATGCATAGTTCAGCCATCAGGAAGTTTAAATGATGAAAGGAGTGGTCTAGATGAAGAAAGAGGATCACCTTTCAATGGAAGATTAAGGCAAGAGTCACCTCCAAGTGTTAAAAGTAAAGGTAAACTCAAACTTGTTGAAGTTAATGATGAAAGAGAGGAAATTAGTGATGTATGTGAGTATGGAGAATCATCAAAGGTTCCTAATAAGAAAGGAAGAGCATCTACATTGGAGGTAAGAAGAACTTCAAGAGTAAGTAAGCAACCTCAAAGGTATACTTATGAATCTTTCATGAATACTCATTATGCTTTTATGACAAAAGTTGAGCAGGAAAATGAACCCACATGTTATGATGAGGCCAAAGGAGATGAAAAGTGGGAGAAAGCAATGAGAGAAGAAATGGAAGCACTTCAGGATAACAAGACTTGGAATTTAGTTCCAAGTACACCAAAGCAAAAGGTAATTGGTTGCAAGTGGGTTTTTAAGATTAAAAGAAATAGTGATGGTAGTGTGTCTAGATATAAGGCTAGACTTGTAGCAAAAGGATATAATCAAACTCAAGGTGTGGACTATGAGGAAACATTTAGTCCAGTAGCAAATATGGCAACGGTGAGAACTTTGTTGGCTTTAGCTGCAAGTAAAAGGTGGAATATATATCAACTCGATATAAAGAATGCCTTTCTTAATGGTGAGTTAAATGAAGAAGTGTATATGTCACAACCAGATGGTTATGTGGATGCAAAATATCCTAATCATGTATGCAGGTTAAAGAAGGCATTGTATGGTCTTAAGCAGGCACCAAGGGCATGGAATGCAAGGTTGGTAAAGGATCTTATGCTGCAAGGATACACAGCGAGTCATGCCGATCCTTCACTTTATGTAAAACATGTAGATGGCATGTGTGTCTATGTATGCATTTATGTGGATGACTTGTTGATTACAGGGAATAATGCAAAAGCAATTGATGAGATAAAAGGTAATTTGGGAAAGGAATTTAAAATTTCAGATCTTGGTTTGCTCAGATACTTTCTTGGGGTTGAAATTGTGTATAGCGATGAAGGTATGTGGTTGATACAAAGAAAGTATATATGTGATATGCTGAAAAGGTTTGGTATGCAGGAATGTAAATTTGTTTCTACTCCAATGGAATGTAATGTAAAGCTGAGTGCAAAGGAAGGTGATGAGTTGCATGATATGAATGTATATAGATCCATGGTAGGATCTTTGATTTATGCAACAAAAACTAGACCTGATATATGTTATGCAGTGGGAGTATTGTCACAGTTTATGCATGAACCTAGAGTACCTCATATGCATGCAGCGAAAAGAGTGCTTAGGTATTTGAAAGGTACCATGAAGGAAGGATTATTTTATAGTCATGATGTTGATCTAACTCTTAAAGTCTTTAGTGATGCAGATTGGGCTGGAAGCAAAGATGATAGAAGATCCACAAGTGGATATGTGGTAATAGCAGGAAACAAGACATTAACATGGAGTTCAAAGAAACAGCCTACAGTTGCTTTATCTTCTACAGAGGCTGAGTATAGAGGTTTAGCATTGGCTACTACTGAGGTTATGTGGTTTAAAAAGTTGTTTCATGACTTGAATGTGTAGGTTGATGTACCACTGATATATGGGGATAACTTGAGCAGCATTCATATGACCTCAAATCCTATTTTTCATGCTAGAACAAAGCATATAGAGGTTCACTATCATTATGTTCGAGAGAAGGCCATGAACAATGAAGTGCAGGTTTCTTTTGTTGAAACAAAGGATCAAGTTGCAGATATCTTCACCAAATCCTTGGATGGACCAAAGCTTCAAAGATTCAACTATATTCTTGGCATGAAGGAAATACCCTTTGAAACTTGAGGGGGAGAATGTTGCGAACATTTATTTTATGTAGGGTACAAGTTTCAAATTATGTAAATACCTTTGGGAAGTCTTCAAATACTTCAAGAAGGCTCATATTATTCATAAAATTTAGCAAAATTACCACGTGAGTTCTAGAACATGGTGAGTCAAATTAGTGAGTCACAAGGGAGCTTCAGTGGTGTCCTAGTGGAAGGTCGATGTGGCTAGTTCTCAAAGTCCATCAATACTTTGCTTATTTGAGCACTTGAGTCATGTAATACCTCCATCCAAGTGTCTACCACGAATTTAGATGTATTAAGAAGGTTTTAGATTAGTTTCCCATGCTATAAAAAGAGGAGAAAAGTCGTGATCTGGTGGGATGTCCAAGAGAGTATCTCTATGCTACTCTAGTTTTTGTATGCAGAGCTTGCAGAGCTTGTATCTCCCTCATTATATATCCAAATTACATGTTTGATAGCTCATTTGAAAGCTCTTCTTATCTACTTTCATAGTATCAATTTTCATAATCATTGGATTTGTGAGCTGAGAGAAACACTCTCTGCAAGTAGTGTGTGTTCTCTGTTTTTTATCCCTGCTGAAGGTCTCCATTAAACATCCAACTTGCAGAGGTCATATCGCCTTGTGTATGTATCCAAATCATGTGTTCTTTGGCTTGTTAGAAAGCTCTTCAAGTCTAGTTGTATTCTGGAAATTTTCAGATTCATTGGAGTTGTGAGTTAAGAGCAGTAGTCTCTGCAAGTGATGTATGTCCTCAGGTTCATCTCTGTTTCAAGGTCTCCATTAAAGCTGCATATTGCAGAGGTCATAGCTCGTTGAGTATTTATCCAAATTGAGTGTTCTTTGGCTCATTGGAAAGCTCTTGGTCTCTAGTATATGTGGTTAAAACAGTTTTAAAAACTTTTGAGTGAGTAGAGAGTAGTAAGCTCTGCAAGCATGACTGGTTTTCTATGATGAAGTTTGTGAGAAGGTCAACTTGTTCCTAGGGGGTTCCACCTACTTCCTGCTATACTTTGGAGGTCAATAAACTCCAAAGTATATTCCTTCTTTCAGCTACTCCATTTTGTTCAGGTGAGTACCTTGTAGTTACCTCCCTCTTGATGCCTCTTTCCTGCAAGAAATCTTCAAACTCATTGGAGAAGTATTCTCCTCCACCATTTGATCTTAGCCTCTTCAAGCTTCTTCCTGTTTGGTTTTCAACAAGTGCAAGATACCTCTTGAAACAATTAAACACTTCATCTTTATGCTTCATAAAGTATAAAATGGTCCATCTGCTATAATCATCAATGAAGGACACATAATACCTTGAACCTGAAATGGAAGGGTCCTTGCTAGGTCCCCAAACATCTGTGTGTACCAAGTCTAGGTAGTCTTCATGCATGAAACCTTTCCTTGAATATGGCAATCTGTGAGACTTACCAAACTGACATGCTCCACACTTGTAAATCATGTGTTGCTTGGATACATTAGGTATCCCAAGCACACATTGATCCTTGCACATTTGCTTTAGAGTTCTTTCACCTATGTGCCCTAACCTCTTGTGCCATATTTCTAACTCTGAAAGTGTTTGATCCTTGTAATTATATAATGCAATGTTCTTGGTGTCTTCTAGCTCAAAAGTAAACAATCTACCTGATTTCTCTCCCTTGGCTATCCTTCTGAATCAATGTCTTGGGTCCTCCACATATGCTCCATGTTGTGTGAATCTGACCTGCAAACCTTTCTCCACAATCTGACCAACACTCATTAGATTCTTGGTGATGGTTGGTACATAGAGTACCCTGCTCAATAGATTCTGGTTACCATCACATGTCTTTACATTAACAGAGTGTTTAGTATCATCACCTGTCTGTACCTGATGTTTGCCCTTGGGTTCTTCCAAATCAGAGAGTAGTGCCACATTGCCAGCTACATGGTTAGAACATCCTGAGTCAATATAAAATAAATGATCATCATTTGTACCTGCCTTGGAGGTCATATTCATGATCAATAGGGAGTCATCTTGCTCCTCTGTGTAATTGTTGTAATCCCTTCTATTTCTGAATCCACCTTGGTAATTACCATTGTGGTTGTGGTTGTAATTGTTGTTGTATTGATTGTTGTATCCATTGTAGCCTTGATGTTGGTTGAACCTGCCTCTCCCTTGAGAGTATCCACCTCTTGAGTAGCCTCTTCCTCTCTGATTCTTGTAGTTCTTGTAGCATTCATCTGTGGTATGATTGGACAATCCACAAATGTTGCATGGTGATGAGTTGTAGGGTCTCCCCCTACCTGACTTACCTCCTCTGCCTCTTCCTCTTGAGGATCTACCTCTCCCTGCATAATTAGCTTGGGAGGTAGAGCCTTCTTCTTCCTGCTTCTTCCCTTTACTTTTATCCTTAACTTTCTTATCAGTATATGGAGTAGAGGGGTTGTTACCTTTTGATTGATCTCCTGCCTTTGTAAACTTTGCTTCATGTGTGAATATTTGACCCATGAGTGTTGTGAGATCTGGGGTATGCATATCCATGTAGAGGTCCATTGCAGTGGTGAAACTTTCCCACTTATCATCTGCCTTGAGTCCATTTGTTACTTGCCTGACTATTTGCTCCTCTTCAATCTCCTCTCCAATACTTGCTAATTGGTCTGCCACATCTTTAATCTTGGTCACATACTCTGAGACTGATTGCTTGGGCTGCTTCCTAAGGGTTGTGAATTCAATCCACAGTTGATTCTTTCTGGCCCTTGTGTTAGAAGAAAAGTATGTTGAGAAGGTTTCCCAAGTCTCTTGGGACGTCTTACAGTTCCTTATATGAGGTAAAAGGAAATCAGATATAGAGTTAAGAAGGTAAGACGTTGCTAAAGCATCCTTTGCACACCACTGATTGAGTCTCTCTTGTTCATCCTTGGTGGGTAGTCCTCTGGCTTTGAATGAGGGCAATTCCTCATCTCTTGATTTGTATCCAAATAAGCTTCTTCCTTGTAGATAGGTCTTCATTCTTAGAGACCAAGCTTGGTAATTGTTCCTATCCAATTTGTCAATGAATGAAGGAAAACCATCTCCCATGTTTACCTTATTTGCTCTGATACCACTGTTGGGAGAGATGGTAGGATGCACTCAAGAGATTGAGTTGAAGCTGCTAGACCTGCTTTGCTTCAGCCCTCCTTTGCTTCAGATATGCTTAGTACACTTGTTTAGCTTCCAAATGATACCAAGAAAGCATATATGTACTTTGCAAATGATATGTGTAATGATCAAATCAAAACAGACTACTTGAGACTTCAAAAATTCTAGAAAACTTGCTATTTCTGTAATGACACCTGCTCAGTCTTTTACTCAGTGTGACCAGCACACTTACAATTGATCTAATTCCTTCTGGACATATTCTATTATCTTAACAAGCTACCATTTGCAAGTGGAATGAGATAAAATGATAAACTACTCACTGAGAAATCACTTTAGCAAAAATTGTATGTACCCCCGACTTTTTAGGAACACTGCAGCAGAATACCAGAGGTCACTTCGAGCACGATTTCTCCGTGATGGCTGAACCTTTGGCCTTGAAATTTTGTAGGCATGTAGTATGCGTAGCGCTGGTTCCAATGTGCTTTGAATCACTTGATTTGGTTTAGTAGATCCTGAGATATGCCCTGTTGAAGTTGACAGACTTGGAGATGATGACTCAGAGAAAACCAGAAATAGTGAATGTAAATCTTTCTATTAGTTCACATGAATGTACAATCTCGTTGGCTTGATAGATGTAGCCTAATGAGTTGGAGATGTGTAGGCTATGGTGTAGCACTCACACACTCAATGATTAAGAGTATTAGCCTCAGGAATGATGAAGGACACCCGCGACTTTTTGATTGCATCTTTTATAGAGAATGAGTTGAGATTTGAATTTGAATTCAAATTCAAATCTCCTATAATCACTCCTCTAAAAGTAGGGAGATATTCTCTCCAATTACACCATCCAATTTCCACGACTCTAATCAATTAGGTGTGATTACATGAGATGTCAAGTCATGTAGACTTTTACAATGGGTAAAGAGGTAAGAACTTATAAGCATAAGTTCATATGGTCCTTTCTTCAAGTGGATTAAACTTCCAAGGTTTCAATCACCAAAGTCAAGGTTCCAAGCCAAGTGTGAAGGCTTGAAATGCACCAACAAATACAATGGACTTACTGATACATATGTGTGCCTTGAAACAACACCTTGATATGGCATAAAGCTCAGCTCATGAAGACCGTCTCTTTACCAAAACTAAAGCTGCCATGTATTTAGTTTATCTTGGGATCCTAGCTTCAGATAATCACTCTCCGATCTATTAGTGATTGATTTGATTCTCCAACTACCTTCAATCACGAAACCATGGATTTTCTTTCCCTTTTTGATCAAGTGGACTCAATCACTTTAGATTCTTTCACTTTTACATCAAGTAAAGACTTCAAAAGTTACAAGAGGTAGTTCACAAGTGAACTTTACATTGTCTTCACTTTAAGGCTTCTTCTATAACTTTGTGAGACTCAAGCCAATACTTAGGCTTGTCATAGACTTGCTCCAACAGCCCCCCTCAAGCCAAGTATGGTTGAGGTCTTCAATCTTCCAATATTACCTGCAAACCAATCATGGCTTTGAATTTGCAAAGCTTTGTACCATCCAATGCTTTGGTTAGAATATGTGCAGATTGTTGATGAGTGGACACATATGATATTTGAATCTCCTTGCTCACAATATTCTCTCTTACATAGTGATAATGAACTTCAATATGTTTAGTCCTTGAATGAAAAATTGGATTAGCAGCTAAGTGAATAGAGCTCATATTCTCACCAAAAATATTTGGAGTTCCAATCTCCAAACCAAGATCTGTGAATAGTGTCTTCATCCACATAGTTTCTTGAGTAGCTATGGCAAGACCTCTGTATTCAGCTTTAGTAGAAGAGAGAGCAATTGTGGGTTGCTTCTTGGATGACCATGAAACAAGTTTTGAACCTGCAAAGGTAAGATAACCTGAGGTGCTCCTTTTGCCTTCCATGGTGCCAACCCAATCTGCATCAGAGAAGAATTTCAAACTTAAATCAGATACATAAGGGTAATATAGCCCCTCATTCATGGTCCCTTTGAGATATCTAAGTATTCTCTTGGCAGCCTCCATGTGAGGTTTCCTGGGTGTGTGCATAAATTGACTTAGCACACGCACACTATAACATATATCAACCCTTGTCAATGCGGCATAGTTCAAACTACCCACAAGGCTTTGATAACCTATCACATGTTCTATGAGTTCACCTTCATGTGAGCTCAATTCATGATTAACCTCCATTGGAGTACTTGCAATCCTGGAATCTTGGATCTTAAATTTTGCTAACATTTCTTTAATGTAATTTCTTTGAGTAAGAAACAAACCATGATCTTTGTAGACAACTTCCAATCCTACGAAGTGGCAAAGTGCGCCCAAATCACTTATCTTGAATTCTTATTTCATCTGTTCTTTGATTCTCTTCATGCCATCTGTATTATTTCCTATAAGTATAATATCATCTACATACACACACAAATAGATGACTTCAGAGTTACTCCCTTTTATGAATAGTGATGGATCTACCTTGCTAGGTTGAAATCCTTTATCCTTCAAGAATATGACAAGCCTGTGATTCCGAGCGCTTGGGGCTTGTTTGAGTCCATATAATGCTTTATTAAGTTTATACACATAATCAGGATATATGTGATTCTCAAAACCAAGTGGTTGTGCCATAAACACCTCTTCTATTATCCATCCATTCAAAAATGTACTTTTTATATCCAATTGAAGTATCTTCCAATTCTTGGAAGAGGCAATACTAACAAAAACCCTAATAGTAGGCATCTTTGCCACAGGAGAGAAGGTCTCCTCATAATGAATTCCCTGTGTTTTTGCAAATCCTTTTGCCACAAGCCTTGCCTTATACCTGTTCATGGAGCCATTTGAGTTCTTCTTCAGTTTGTAGATCCACCTTGAGCCTATCACTTTCATTGATGAAGACTTGGGAACCAATTCCAAGTGTTATTCTCCTCAAGAGATTCAATTTGTTCTTCCATTGCATGCCTCCATTCTGATTTCTTCTTTGCTTCCTCAAATGTTGAAGGGTCCTCTTGATTTATGTCCTGTGCTAGATAGATTGAATGTTAAGTGAGAAGAGAAGTATCAAACCCATACCTTTGTGGCTCTCTTTTCTCCCTTATGGACCTTCTGAGGCCATGATGTGATGATTATCCTTAACAAGTTTTGGAAAATCTTCATCAAGATCATAAGGTAGGTTGACCTTTCTACATGAATCTTCATACCAAGAACTATTCTCATCAAATACTACATCTCTACTGACCAAGAATCCTTTGGTTGTTGGTTTGTAGAGTCTCTAGCCCTTTTGATTGTTGTCATATCCAATGAATACACACCTTTCTGCTTTCTTCCATTCCAAGCCTCATATGTTGTCATGCCATCAAGTGATTTTGAAGGTAACCTATTAATCAAATAAGTGGCTGTGGATACATCCTCAACCCATAAGTAATTAGGTAAGTGCTTTTTATTTAGCATAGACCTTTGAGCTTCAACAATTGTCCTATTCCTTCTTTCTACCACTCCATTTTTTGTAGGAGTGTACCTTGTAGTGATCTCTCTTTTGATTCCTCTTGCTTGAAGAAAGGAGTCAAATTCATGGGAGAAGTACTCTCCCCCTCCATCTGACCTTAGCCCTTTTTGTGTTTTACCTTTTGATTCTCCACAAGATCCAAATATCTTTTGAAGCATGAAAAGACTTCATTTTTGTGTTTCATAAAGTATAATATAGTCCACCTACTGCAATCATAATGAAGGAGACATAATAGCTTGATCTAGATATTGAAGCATCCTTGTTGGGTCCCCATACATCTGTATGAACCAAATCCAAGAGATATCCATGTATATATCCTTTCTTCATGAATGGTAACCTATGAGACTTTCCAAATTGACATGCACTACACTTATAAATCCTGTGTTTTTTTGACAAGCTAGGAAGTTCAAGTACACTTTGGTCCCTACAAATTTTCTTTAATGATCTTTCAGCAATATGTGCTAACCTTTTGTGCCATACTTCCAATTTTGTGAGTGTTTGACTACCATAGTTAAAGAGAGAAATGTTTCTAGTGTCTTCTAATTCAAATGTGAACAATCTATCTATCTTTTCACCTTTTGCAATTCTCCTAATCCTTGACTTGGATCTTCAACAAATGCTCCTACTTTTGTGAGCCTCACTTGCAACCCTTTGTCTACTATCTGCCCAACACTTATCAAAGTCTTTGTAATGGTAGGGACATAGAGTACCTTACTGAGTAAGTTGATGTTTCCATCAGGTGCTTTGACATTTCCTATTTTCTCCACAAGGTGTATTGTATCATCTCCTGTTTGTACCTCATGCTTGTTCCTTAGATCTTCTAAATCTGATAGGAGGGCGACATTTCCTACCACATGATCTGAACAACCTAAATCTATGTAGAAAACATGCTCATCAGATTTACCTTGCGGCATGGCCATATTCATGATTAGCAATGAGTTGTCTTGATTTGAGTCTTCTCTGTAGTTATTGAAGTCTCTTCTTCCTCTATTGCCTCCTTGATATTTTGAATGGTTGTAATTGTTGTGGTTGCCATTGTAATTGTTGAACCTTCCTCTTGAGTAGCCATAGCTTCCTCTATCGTAGTCTCTACCTATTTGATTCTTGGAATTCCTAAAGCAATTTTCAGTTGTATGATTAGTTAATCCACAAATAGAGCATCAATTAGAGTCTTGGGATCTCCCCCCGCCTTGTCTTCCTCCTCTACCTTCTACCTCTACCATGTCCTCCTCTACCTGCATAGTTAGCTTGATGTGTACTTGCTTCATCATCCACTTTCTTTTCTCCTTATTTGTTTTCTTTGGACTTGCTTTTGTCAGTATACAAAGCTGAAGATTGATTACCTTTGGAGATTTCTCCATTCTTGATAAGCTTGGCCTCTTGAGTAAGTAGTTGTCCTATGAGTGTGTTGAAATCCATAGCTATGGTGAATGCTTCCCACTTGTCATCTCCCTTCAAGCCATTGATGACATGCCTTACAATTTGTTCTTCATTTATTACCTCTCCAATTCTTCCCAAATGGTCTACTATGTCCTTGATCTTTGTGAAAAAATTAGTCAGATTTTTTTGAGAGCTTTCTTGAGAGTTGTGAAGTCTAGCCATAGTTGATGTTTGGTGGCCTTTGTACTTGAAGAGAAGAAGGCTTCAAGTGCATTCCACACTTGCTAAGATGTTTTACAACTTCTAATGTGAGGCAACAAAAAATATGAGATAAATTTGAGGAGATAAGACCTTGCAAATGCATCCTTGGAGCACCATGTGCTAAATCTTTCTTGCTCTTCTTATGTTGGTTGACCTTTGTTTCTAAAACTTGGCATAACTTCATCTCCAGCTATATAACCATATAAATTCCTTCCTTGAAGATAATCTTTCATCCTTAATGACCAAGTTGAGTAGTTACCTCTATCCAATTTGTCAATTGATGAAGGAAATCCATATGCCATGTTGTCCAAACTTGCTCTAATACCATTGTGAAGAGATGGATTTGTAGTTGAAGAAGATGAAGTGGTGCTGCACAAACTTTTCACTACACCAACCAAATGACCCCAGAGATATGTGGTGGGGCGTTTTAGCTTGCCAAAGGATGTATTTGACACCCTATGTACCTTGGAAGATCACTCTCAAAAAGTTCAATCGAAATAGATAAGTTGCAGTAGATTCAAGAGCCAAAAACTTGCTATTTATGTTCATACACATGTCCAACATTTTGAGCAATTCTCTGGCCACAGCAGCAATTAACTTAATTACTTTTGGGGAACCCTTAATACCTTACTAAGCTAACAATCAAGACTTATTTAAACAAAAATGATGGACTATATAAAAAAAAATGAACTTAGCAAGTTACAGGACCATCTCGATTTTCACGGGTTGTAGTAGTATTTAGTCTGGTGAGTAGCAAAATGACAATATCTCAAAATTCAAGAATCCAATGCTTATGACATTTTGTAGGCATATACTAGACCTTGTGAGACTTCTAATAAGTATTGAATAATGGAAAATGGTCAAGTACACACGGCAAAAAAACTCTAACAAAATGACTGTTCTAAGAGAGTGCTGAGAGAGAAATAGAAAATGAGGTGACATAGTTGACGTCAAATGATCATAGCTTAGGATTGAAACATCCAATTGCAATGAAAATGTGTGAGCATACAGTAGCCTTAAAGAGCTAACTTTCACAAGTTGAATCACTGAAAATAATGAACCAAGCTTAGAGAAATCATCTTTGCAATCTAACTAAGAAAACTGAGAGATATGGAAGAGAACAGTACACTTCACAAGAACATGAAAATATGAACTCAAATGATCATGAAAATGAAAGTATATTGATTGTAAAGTACAATGGATTTTTTAATACATATGTGTGCCTTGAAACCACACCTTGATATGGCATAAAGCTCAGCTCATGGAGGCCTTCTCTTTACGACGACTAAAACTGCCATATATTAAGTAAACTCAACTCATGGAGGCCTTCTCTTTACCACGACTAAAACTGCCATGTATTAAGTAAACTACCACGAATTTGTGGCTTTTCTTTCCCTTTTTGATCAGGTAGACTCAACCACTTTAGATTCTTTCACTTTTACATCAAGTAAAGACTTCAAAAGTTACAAGAGGAAGTTCAAAAGTGAACTTTACATTGTCTTCACTTTAAGGCTTCTTCTATCGCTTTGTGAGACTCAAGCCAATAATTAGGCTTGTCATAAACTTGTTCCAACAAGGACAGCATCAAATGCATCTCTAACATCATGAAAAATCAATCATAAACATGTCTCCATAGGAGTGGCAATAGGCTTACAATCTTCAAGGCCGAAATGGTACAATAATGTGTCGATATATTTCGTTTGCCACAAAGCCATTCCACCATCAACTTGCATAAACTGAATGACCAAATAGTGATGCAAAGGCCCCAAATCAGACATCTCAAATGAGGCATGCAAATCAGCCTTAAAATCAGTAGTATGCTTCCCAATAGGACCAGTGAGCAGCATGTCATCAACACAGACAACAATGATGAGAAGCACATCATTAGAATGCTTAACATATTAGGTGCTTTCAATTGGACTATTCTCAAAACCATGTGCAATCAGATAGGCATGTATCTTCTCATACCAAGCACGTGGTGCTTGTTTTGAACCATATAATGCCTTCTTTAACTTGCACACCTGGATTTCATGCCCTTTTTGCACAAAGCCAAGGGGCTTAAAACCATACACTTCTTCATGCAAGTCACCATTCAGAAATCAAATTTTAATGTCCAACTAATATATATTCCAACCATGATGGGCTGCAAGTGCATAGATGCTCTGAATAGTAGTCATACGGCATGTAGGTGCAAAGGTCTCATCAAAATCAATGCCTCTTTCCTGTGCATAACCCTTTGCAACAAGCCTAGCCTTATACCTGTCAACTCTTGCATCAGGCTTATGCTTCAGCTTGTAAACTCACTTAGTGCCAATGAACATCTTGCCAAGAGGCAAGTCACATAAAGACCAAGTACCGCTCTTCATTATAGCATCATATTCAGATTGCATAGTAGCCATCCAATTTTCTGAATTTTGTGCTTCATCAAATGAAACACGCTAATTCTCATCACAAGGACTAGATGCAGCCATTGCATAGCAATCTGATGCAAAAGAGGCACTATGAGAGCCTGATCGAGTACAATATGATAGTGGTGCATCTAATTTGCTCTCACACAAAGTCTGCACTAGCCATTTTGGCACAGTTTTTGCCTCCTCAATGTCGACTCTCTCGTCAACAAGTGCATCATGTAGATCTGCATCAGAAATGGGATGATCTGTATCATTGCATGACACCTATAGAGGCAAGCTAACCAGAATGCATTTAGTCTATGGATGATACAAATGATAGCCTTTACTTTCAAAACTGTACCTAACAAAAATACATTTTACTACTTTATCATCTAATTTTCTACAGTGCTGCTCAGGCACTAATGCATATGCCAAACAACCAGAAACACGTAGATGAGCAACAGATGGCTTGTGATCATGCCAAGCCTCATATGGAGTGATAGACTGATGCACTTTAGTGGGACACCTGTTAAGTACATATGTTGCACACATGGTAGCCTCAAGCCATAAACTATGTGGTAAAGCGTGACTCTTGACCATACACCTTGCCATCTCCATGAGTGACCTATTCTTTCATTCAACAACTCCATTTTGTAGAGGTGTATACGGCACCATACACTATTGTTTTATCCCATGTTCATCCATAAATGCACTAAAATCAGAAGACATATATTCCCCCCTCGATTAGAATGGAGGGTGCCCATTTTACATGCTAACATATTTTCAGCCAAAACCAAAAATTGTTTGAAGCACATGAACACTTCCGACTTTGCCTGATTCATATCAGAGTTTTGCTTCTACTCTTCGATTGATGATTAAATGCAATCCAAATGCCTTGTCATTTGAGGAGTTAGTCTCTCTTCTGTTGCAGGACAATTAGTCCAGGCAGAACAGGTCCATTATGCGTGTTGCAAATCAAGCTTTCTTGGCTAATTTAAAGGGCAAAGGAAAATGGAGCTCTTCAACTAGTAAGCAGAAATGTGCTGGTTCTACACAATCGAAGAGGGAAGACAAAGATGAAAAGAAACCAAAAAAGCGGAAATTGTTGTGCAAATATTCTCAAGGAAATGATCATATCATAAAGAACTATCCAAAACTGGCTGCTAAAGAGGCAAAGAAGAAAGAGGCTGGTTTTGTAAAGGCTATATTTTGGTCAAAATGCAGTGTTTTTCCTTTCCAAAAGATGGTTCACTTCGGGCTATGTAGAAATTGCAGCTTGTACATAGTGATGTTTGTGGCCCTATGTAGACACCTTCTTTTGGAAATTATCTTTACTTCGTCACTTTCATCGATGATGTTTCCAGGCATGCATGGTTATATCCATTGAGCTCTATCTTCATCCATGTACATACCAAATTTTGCACGATCATGCACAAATCTTCTTGTTTGCCTATGATTTGTTGTACCACATACATCTCCAAGATTTTGATTTATCATTTTGATGGTTGCTTTCCTCAAGTGACATGTTTTTGTCAAGGAAAAATCATAAACAAGAATATCTACATCATCCATTTTAAGAGTGGATGTGCTTCGAATAGTCTTTTTCCTTTTTGAGCTTGTTCGTTTAGTATTACACACCATTTATAAGTTATATTTACATGTGAATGCATTCTACTTTTAGTGTAATACCAATGCACCATCAAAGCCTCTATTCTTCTCTAATCAATATCTTTAGTGACCTCTAAAACCTTTGTAATCCAAAATGGTCTGGTAGCCTCATCACCATCAGCAAGTACTGCAATAAGTGTTCCAACATTTATCTCTAGTAAATTTCCTTGCCATCTTGCTTCTGCCTATTTTGTCATCATTGGGCCTACATAAATATTTATTTCTAGTGGATGTATAAAACTTTGAAGTGCATCTGCATTACATGCTTGTGCCACATTCATTGATCTTTCTGTAGAAAAATCCCATGTGAATGGAACATCAAGTGGCCAATGACGTGCAATCGTATACTTTATAATCTCTTCTTGATGATTGAAAAAGTCATCCCACCAAGATACATCTTGATCTCCATCATATTTTTTTGCATGCCCAATATGTCTCTTCTTTTCAATAAGTGCATGCATCGAGCTTTTACTTTGATCAACCACATTTCCACATTTTTTTGTATTGTTTTTATCTTCATATGGTGATTGTTTTGCACCATACACAGACAAATTGGGCACTTGCAACAAGAATGTAAATCCCTGTTTAGGCTCCCACCAGGAGAAGATGAATACTGCTTTGCAAATAAAAGGTTTATGTCATCAACCCTCCTCATCAAGAATGCATGGTTGAAATTAATATTGTGCAATGGAGCCAAAACCTTCGCACTATTATCAAGGCCCATTGAGTAAAAGTGCTTAAAATCTGTGTGAGGTGTTGAACTTCTGGTTTTGGAGTATATGCTTTTGAAATCAGCTCAGATAAACTCAGAAGAGTAAAAGCATTGTTACGTGCCAACTTCTTAGAGAACATGCTGAACATTTGGTTCATGTGATCATGAGTGTGCCCAACCAGAAAGAAATTTACCTTAACCTTTTGAATGCATAAATATCCAAAGAGTGTAGAATCTTTATTCTCTCTTGCAGTATTATCAAGTTGCAAATACAAAGTTGGTGGCAAAAGACCCTTCTATGATTGCAAATCCCGATGAATGATAGTAACTGTAAGGTTTGGATCCTTATGCACATTCGGATATGTGAAGAAAACCTTGGACATTGCAGTTCCATTGTATACTAAAGCACCAACCAAATGCATTTGCACAAGGAATTCATCTCCAATGTCCTTAGGGATGCAATAAAAATGTGGCAAACATGTTTTTTTATCGATACGATCGATGAACAAACACATATAATGTCCGGATTTCTGAGTGCTTTACTTCGATAACGAACTACTTTCTTTCTCTCTAAAGCTTGACTCTCAGGATGGTTGTCTAGAAGGTTTTTAAAATCATCTTTTTCTTGTTGTGTTGTAGCCCCCTTTGCCATGCTTTTTAAAGTGGTGCAAATAGAACATTCACCCATTCTAACTTTACGAGGAATAGACACATTGTTAAATTGTTGCTTCCATAATCGAGTAAAGTGATGATACAACACATGCTTCTCATTTCTATTTTCCATGTCTTCTTTATATATTTGAAATACCTCTCGATGAGTAAAGTTATCTGACAAGTGCAATCTTCCAGTTGTAGGCATAACCTCACAATGCAAGCTAAAATAGTTCATCATCCAATTCATTGCATGCTGTCCAACAGATCCTTTGGTCCCAACATGGAATGTATCCAAAACGGGATCCCCATTCATAAGCCCCTCTTGAACCCTATGTATTCTAAAATTTCCCACACTTGCATTGCAATTTTAAATGCAGCCCTATAACATCATATCCCTTGAGTAAAGAAATATTCAAAAAGCAACACGTGTTACAGACATGTTGTCCTCAATCATTTGCATGTGAGAAACAAGGTATATATCTTGCCTTTCACTATCTGAATGGAGAAATTTCTCTCTTAGCAGCTTTAGTTTCTTTATTCTCAAATTGTACAAACATTTCAAACCACAACAATGCTTCACAATATCCAATGCAATCTATCTATTTAAAGTAAGAAATTTAAATCTTTTTTTACTTACTTCACGAGGCCTTCTTTTGAAATGTAGATTGAGCATGCTTTTCCTTTCCTTTGCTCCACCTGCACTTGAGTCAGAATGGAGATCAATGGCTGGATGAGATCGGAGATGAAGAGGTGCATTTGGTTGAGCAGCATTGCACTGCGAATTGGATAACTTAAATGACTTAACAGAAAACATAGAATGATGATCAACACATTCTAAACCATGGAGATCATCACTTATGAGGAAAGGGTCAATTGAGAACAATGAATTTGAAAGTGTATCAATATGAGTAGAGGAACCTGATGCCCAAGCATTCATTGAAAAGATTGAGCTCATCTTCACTTACTTCAAAGAGGACCGAACACGAATTACCTTTTTAAATGAGTAGAAGTCCAAGATCAAGTGGAAATGTCACATCAAGTACACATGAAATCAAAAGTTTTATAATAATAATAACTGTTGATTGGTTAATCCTTAATCTGCACGGATTCGTTTACAAAAATATATAATCTCAAATGATTATAATAAATGACTAACTAATCTAACTAAATGAATCCAGTTTCTAACTAGATCAATCAACAAGTCCCATTCACTTGTAACTTGGTCCTGCTTAGTGAAACCATAATAGAATCGTTTCTTCATCTTTGATG
Source organism: Ceratopteris richardii (assembly GCA_020310875.1). Lineage (NCBI taxonomy): Eukaryota > Viridiplantae > Streptophyta > Polypodiopsida > Polypodiales > Pteridaceae > Ceratopteris > Ceratopteris richardii. The sequence continues at coordinate 145,894,670 of CM035425.1, read as the reverse complement.
TAATTCTTTATGTATTGTGAAGCGAGTTTTCTATTGTTTTGAAGATTGTAGACCGAAGAGTGTTCGTTAGGTTAAGTCAAGTTAGGAAGCTTTTAGTCTCAGTTCTTGATTCCCAAGGCATAATCGCTTTTGGTGAGACTTAGTTTCCTCATGATTGGAATGCACTATCCCCTAGCCAAGTACAAAAGAACCACCTGCAAAAGTATTGGCTCCGCTCATTTGCACACTAAGTTGTACAAAGCCCAATGATCATAGATCTTTGTAGTGGCAATCCAAGAGTAAAATACCTCAATATAATGTAGGTCTTATACTACAGGTTCAATATAATGATATCCTTGGGTGATGTCCTAGTGGAACTCACATAATCATTGATGGAGGATTTATGAAAGATATATTGCATTGTATGTGCGGAAAAGAGTGGCACAATGTTATGAACATCAATAGGGAGCCTAAAAAAATGCACTATCTTGTGTAAGGTGGTGTTGAAGCTCAAGGTCAAGGATAAAGCATGGAAGCACATCAAAGAAGTGGACACACAAGAAGAGGGATCTAGTAGGGAGCTCCAAGAAGCACCTGTCAAATTTTCAGAAGAAATCCCTATAAAAATAGTGATTTTTATCACTAAAAACCATTGTAAATACCATTTTTCATTTTTGCAACTCCATTTTGTTCAAGTCAAGGAGTCCTCAAGCTTGAGGAGTAGTAGAACTACCTAGATACCAAATTTCGTAATTTTTAGACTCTGTTTGAGCCCCCAAATAAGCCCTAGAACTTAACTTTTAACTAGGCCAGACATTAGGTCTAGACATTGCCAAAACCACTCAAAAAACTATAAAAACGGCTATAGTGCTCATTTTTTAGGTTAGCTTGTTGTAGTTTTGAGTTTTGTAAGAGATCTCTTTTGTAATCGAAGCTTTCCATTGTTCCACTCTTTGCTCTTACCTTGTGCGCATGTGTGTGTATGTGTGTGCATGCTTGTGTGCTTTCACTCACTCACTTGTGCCATCACTTGCTCACGGTCTTCATACCGGTCCTCACATCTCCACGGATTGACATTTATGAGGTGAAGCTCCTCACGTTGGTACTCACCGGTATTGCCGCGGTTGTATGGTGAGTTTAGAGGGTGACTTTGCATCTATAGGCACATAGGAGTGACAAAGAGGACCTAAGGTACACATATTTGCAAAAAAATTGAATTTGGACCTCAAAAACTCCAAGTATCATGTCCGATTGAGATTTGGTATCGTGATACCAGAACTCCCGTGTATCACGATACTTTTCGAGGTATCATATCGTGCATATCCACTTGAGGTATCGCGATACCATTCTAGTATTGTATCGTCAAGTGCTGGTATCACGGTCGCCTGGTGGTATTGTATCATGGTCCACCTAGTATCCTATCGTGTCAGTCACGGTATCGTATCGTCGACTGACCAGTATCGTGTCACTCACCTTGTGGTATCGTATCGTTGGCCCAGTTGATATCGTATCACCAATGCAGTATCGTATCACCTCTTGTTTTGGTATTGTATCATCAGATCCTTTGGTATCGTATCGCTCAAAGGGTCAATATCCTATCGTTACTTACTTCAATATCGTATCGTGCAATTTTTGGTATCGTATCACGTTACGTCAAGTGGTATCGTAATCGTCTATTGAGTGGTATCGTATCGTGAGCCAAGCAAGTATCGTATCCTTAGCTATCCTGGTATCCTATCGTGAGGTTGGTATCGTATCGTGCAAGTCAAAGGTATCGTATCATGACCACTCCTAGTATCGTATCGTGGAAGTTGGTATCGCCTTGGTGGTATCGTTTGAAGTGGTATCGTGTAAGACAAAGGTATCGTATCGTGAAAATCTGGTATCGTATCGCATATTCTGAGCTCCTAGAGAGATCCTGTTTCCTTGTTCTTAGCCCTAGAACCTTGAAGTGGCATAACTTTCTCATATGAAATCTGTTTGCTGTGTTAAAGGCATAACTGCGTACTAAGGTTTATTGAAGGGTTGAGAAAGGGCCGAGTGGGAAGAGCCTTAAGGAACACATCTACTTGTATAAAAAGGGCATTTGGTTAATGGAAAGGAGACTCAATCTCTGATTTTCATCGACACTCTTTGACACTCATTCTCAGATTTTTCGGCGCTCACTCTCTCTGAATTTCGTCGCTTGAAATGGCATTCGATGTTTTTATAAGCTTCTTGTTCTTTTGTTTTTTAGGACTTTTAGGGTTCCTTTTTATTTTTCTGCGCATCTGCTGAATGTGTGCTTGTTCGAGCATCTATGGCGACCTCTCTTTCTCCCTCTTTTCCCTCTTTACGATTGTATTTAAGCAGACACCCCAAGAAGCAGTGTGACTTGCAGGAAGACGGTTCAGATAGTACTTAGAAAGATGCCTTGTGCCAGAATTACCGACAACAACCAAACAAGTGGCCTTGTTTTTAGATGGCTTACTAAGCACAAAGTTAAGGACATATGTGTACTTGAAAGAGCCTAGATCCATAGAAGAGTGTGTGCGGATATGCATTGACATAGAGGACAACTTGTGTGAGGAGTTAGGAGTGTCCAAACTCTATAAGGATTCTGATAGTTCTACTAGTCATACCTCAAGAACCTCTACTGAGATAGATGAGATAGCTAAGCAGGTTGCCAAAAAGCTACGCATCCAAAATAGACACATACCAAGGGTCATCTCATTGAAACGATGTTACAAGTGTGGAGGAGATCACATGGCTAATGTGTGCGCAATGATGGCTCAACCCCAAGGAAACTGTAATGCTCTATATTGCACCATTGAGAGAAAACACACGAACCACATGGCTCAAGATTGTCCCTATAACAGGCAAGCTTAGACAAAATTATCAGCAACCATACTAGCAAGGTAGGTATGAGAATCAATATCAACAGCCATATTATAGGCCACAAAAGCAATATTAGGCACCATATAGGCCACAATCCGTCCTAGGAAACCAACCACCAAATCCTGCCAATGTGATCCCAGTTAAGTATAGGATGGCATAGGAGAATTGTAATAGAGCATTGGTGCCACTAACCCCATTGGTCTTAGAAAATGACTCTCATGCTCATGGTTCATACTACTTCCATGAAGATAGTTCACAAGCTTATTACATAGATTCACTTGAGCAAAGTAAGACTTCTCCATATCAATATGAGGCATCACCCATGGAACAAAATTGGGAGCCAGAATACTCCAATGTCATGTATACAAATCCAAATCCTAGGCCCCAAGTGAGACAAGTAAGACCACAAGCCCCTAGAGGACCATGCTTTAGATGTCAGGGAGACCATTTCATTCGTGAATGTCCCCATCAACCAACTCTCGAACAAGGACAAAACATCACAATACAAGGCTTTTGTCCTGAGTGCGGCAAGGAACATCTTCCTAGAGAATGTCCAAGGAATCCCTCTAGTGTGCCCAAGGTTACACCCATCAATGTGGTAGGCTTAGTGGTAGATTCAAGTTCAAGTAGTAGTAATGTGGCTCCTATAGAGGCAGTCACTAGGGCACAGGCATTGAACCACGATAAATCGACGGAACAATTAGAGACAAGTGTCTCAGGAGAGCCTAGTAAAAGGAAAACAAGAACATGGAAGGATACCAGGGAGAGAACCAATCGTAAGTGGAATAAAAAGTTATCTGAAATGGAAGAAAGCCTAAAAGATGCCAAAACAAAAATAGAAGACATTGCATCTCAAAGCCCCTCGCATGCCAAACCTCCATCCACACCACCTCATCCCACCCCGCCACTCACTATAAATAGACTGCAACCAGGGTCTGTTCTTGCAGATCCAACTCCAGAAGGCTTGGACATGATGTTCAAGGCCTACCAGGCTCGTCTTCAAGAAGGTCCAACAGCTGCAAATCAAGACAAGATTACCCTAGAGCAGATTTAGAGATTGAACGGATAAAAATGTGCATGAAAATGGTAGAAGTAGCTCAAGCTATGCTCGAGACTAGTCAAAAGTTCAATCAGAGAAAGTCTATCAAATTGGATTTGCATTTCTAGGGCTTACTAGAAAGATTAGAGCAATTGGTAAACAAACTCTAGGTTTCTTTACCTCCATAGGCTCAACCAATTATTGAAAGAGAGATTTCACCAGAAATGAAAACTTATGTTCCTCATTCCATGAATGAGGAAACACCTCTTTCAATTCAATAGTACTCTCAAGAGTTTTCGCGGGAAATACAAGAAGAGAAATGGGCCAAGGAGAAGGGTAATCCCCCTCCTATTCTTGAAATTGATGACCTTCATGATCAATTTCCCCAAGATATTCCGTCTATCTATGGAGATCAAGGAGAGCAACAAGAAGATGAAAGATTAGATTTTGAATCTAATTCTTTACAAGAGTTGCCGCAATTCACAGGCCCATGGGGATCTGAATCTCTTCAGATCAGAGCTCCCACAATATTGGTAATAAATGAAGACTCCGTGGTTCCTAGAAACACTGATGTCATGAAGAACACTAAGGTTTAATGTGATCTCACTGTGGAAGAGGTGCTCAAAGCGAAACTTGATCTATGGAATCATGTGAAGGATCAGGTTCCAGAACTTGATTCCAATATGCCAAAAGCAGGCTCTAAGCAAAACCTTCTAGAGATACCTTTCGATGAAATAGGAGACATGAGCAAAGGTGAAGAAGGTAATACTTATCTTCTGATCACCTATCAAGGTTACACAACCAAGGCAATTCTAGATTCACGTGCTGGTGTTGCTATTGCGACCACCTCCTTGTGGAAGCGATGGGGCAAACCCACATTAAGACCAACTAGAATGAAGCTTCAAATGGCCGACGGTCATTTCAAAAGACCTCTAGGATTGCTTGAAGGAATAACTCTAACCACTTGTGGTGTAGATTTTGAACACACGATTGCTATATGTGACTTTGAGAAAAATAATGTCTATGAGATGATCCTAGGAAGACCCTTCCTACGACATTTGCAAATAGTACAAGATTGGGGAACCAACTCCTTGTACTTACAACACCTAGGGGTCACCACCAAGGTCAATCTAACGGACTATACCTTCAGAGATGTACAACCCCTTTAGTGGAATCCTATCCACAAAGAAAAAGAAGATTCTATCTCTGTTCATTTTGGGAGTTCACCTGACCCATCATGGCTACATGAAGATACTCACTTGTGGATATGCAAGGTCGTAGAGGAAGAGGAAAAACGCCTAAAAGCAAGAGAAGAAGGAACTCCCCTAGGAGATAGACCAGTTAAAGACCCAACCTATACACCGATGATTTTTCCAGATGAGGAATTTGAGCCTCATGGCTGGGCAAAAATCTTAGCTACCATGGACATTGCAATCAATGAAGAACAATGGACACCTCATTGTGATGAGGAGGGTTATGATATTTCAGTGTTCATGTGTGAGCCCTTGTTGGATGAATGTGACCCTCGTGATGTCATAGAAGAAGAAGAGAATGACGATGATCTAGAGTCCATTGTGATGGATAGTTGCTTCGTCTCAAAGGAGCACTATCTAGAAGATGTAGGAGTATTGACTCAAAAAGAAGAAGAACATCTCACAAGCATTAAAATTGTAAATCCAAAGGATGGGAGTGAAGGTAGTAGAAAGAAAACGAAAAGAAAAGCAGTGAAACAAGAAGAGGAGGAATCATTGTTTGAAGTACCAAAACACTTCAAGAAATATGAAGTTGAAGATCGAAAAATTTTGATATGAATGCCTAAGAGAGAGACCATTGTAGGAGAATCATATGATAATAAAGAAAAGGCCAAAAAAATTGTAGTAACCATTGAAGAGAACAAAGAGCGATGTACATACATAGGAGATGACCTAAGTGTAAAAGAAGAAGCAAAGCTTGTAGCTCTATTAAGGGAATATAGGGATGTGTTTGCATGGCACTATAGAGATTTGAAGGGAGTAGATCCCAAAATTTGCTCTCATACTATCCCCATGACTGTTGATGCCAAGCCCACCAAACAAAAGCCCTACACATATAATGACATTTATGCATCTAAAATCAAAGACGAAATTGACAGGCTGATTGAAGCTAGATTTATATATGAGATTGAGCATACTAAATGGGTGTCCCCCATTGTAGTGGTGCCCAAGAAGAATGGAAAGTTGTGAGTGTGCATTTACCTTAAAAAACTTAATGCTGCTTCGATTCAAGATAGTTATGTGCTTCCAATCACCGAACATTTATTGGAGTGTGTTGCAGGCAAGGAAGTTTATAGCTTCCTTGATGGATTTTCAGGTTACAACCAAGTAGCCATTGCCCCAAAAGATCAACACAAAACAACTTTTTCCACAGAATGGGGAATCTTTGCATTCCATGTGATGCCATTTGGGCTCACTAATGCACGTACAACATTCCACAGACTCATGTGTCATGTCCTCAATGAGTTTTTGCGAAAGAGCTTAGAAGTATATGTGGATGATTTATGTGCTCATTCCCAACAAAGAGGATACCACATTCGTGAGCTCAAACATATCTTCAACAAGTGTAGAGAATACCGAGTTTGTCTGAACCTAGAAAAGTGTGTGTTCATGGTACATCAAGGAAAAATCTTGGGTCATATTGTTTCCAAGAATGGCATATCAACAGATGAGGACAAGGTATGGGCCATAACAGAGTTGCCGAGGCCAAGGAACGTTAAAGAGGTACAAGCCTTTATGGGCCATTGTGGATATTACCAAAGCTTTATCCACACGTATGCAATCATAGCCAAACCTCTTTATGAATGTGAAAATTCCTTCAATGAGCTGAGGAGACGTTTGTGCTCAGCACCAAAACTGACCACTCTTGATTTGAATAAACCATTTCATGTCCATGTGGATGCATCCAATCATGCTATAGGATGTGTGCTAGCACAACCCACAGGCGAAGGGAACCTAGATTTGCCGATAGCATATGCTAGTAGGCAATTAATGTTGGAAATGAGGTATGCCCTTGGCTCATATCACAGGTCCATGGTTCCAGAGGTCCAGCATATACAACACAGAGTCTAGCAATCTTCAATATTGACAAAACATGAACATACCACAACTTAATCATACAGATGATGAGACAAAGATAGAGAAAGAATAGATGACATGTGTAAGGAGTTATGTAAGCCATCGCTTACTCATAGTATCATATATACCAATGTTCAATGTACAATGTGGGACCAAAACTCTCAACCACTCTATGTGATGAGAAATAGATGAATGAGTGAATGTACAAATGTAACAAACACATATTCAGATGTATGGGCAGAAATCTGAATATACATGAGATGTGTGACCTAATAGGTTATAGAAGAGTGAATATGAGTGACTGAAAGAGGAAGGATCAGTGTGAAACTGATAATCAACAAACCCTCATCTAAAATTATGTTGCCGGAAATCCTCAAACTCATGTGAACACACATTCTCAAACACCTCATCAAAATATGCATAAAGCATATACGTACTGATTCTCTTGTACGTATGCCGAATAGGACTCCTCCTGATATGGATGCTACTACCTCCATAAACTCCAAGTTGTACCTTAGTGCATGAAGAGAATATGTACCTGAATACTTAACATAAGATGTAAATCGTATGCTAAACACCATCCAATGTCTTTCAAGTAGGCCAAAATCTTCATGTAGAAGACAATCTTCAACTACAACATGTTGTTTTGAAACATCAATAAACATCGATGTTGAACCATGAATAGCTTCTCAGAATCATCTACACTTGTGGATGCACAGTTGTTTTTCTTCCTTATATTATCTTGATTCTTCAATCGGCAATCACGTTCAAAATGTCCAAGTTTACCACAATATCAACATCCTTTACTGTAATTACCTGAATCATTTCTTTGGAAATTTCTACAGCCTCTTTGGCTCCCGCTTCCTTGAAACTTTCCTCTACCTCCTACATGATTCTGATGTTGACCCTGGTCTTGGTTACTATTTCCTCTTCCTCTTCTGAAACCTCTACCTCTTCCTCTAATAGAGTAGAATACCTCCTCAGAACTAGAATTTTCTTAGGAGTTTGAGTCCTCACCAACATTCTTTTCTTCAATAATCAACATGGATACTAGATCAGCAAAATTCAGAATATTTCCCTTGGTCTATATAGAAGTTCTGAACTCGTTATATGCAGTTCCTAAACCACGAAGGCACACTTCCACCTTATCATCATCATCTACATTCATGCCAATAGATGCAAGTGACCCACATATGCTTTTGATTTTCAGGGTGTAGTCACTTACTAACATGCCCTTTTTCTCCAGTCTATGTAGCTTATTCTTGAGCTGCAATTTTTGTGCCCTTATATTGGTCTCATAAACTATGAACAAACTATTCCCATCCTATTTTAGAGTCTTTGTATCCTATATGTGCCCAATCATACTATCATGTATGCTAGTAGATAGCCAATACATTACCTTTCATGCTCCGTGATTCCATCCTTCATATGCTCTTAATTGGTCTACAGTCTAATTCATCTTTGGTAACTACAGAGCGTTTTTGTTATCTCCTTCGTTGTACTTCCATTAGCCTTTTCCCATCAAGAAATTTATCATATGCTGACTCATTCCATCTGCATTTGCCATTTCTACAGCAATTCACAACACTGCAAACACTACAAGAAACAGTTCTACTTGAACACTATCACACTATGTTCTGATAGCTTGTCCAACTTATCACTCATATGCTGACTCATTCCATCTGCATTTGCCATTTCTACAGCAATTCACAACACTGCAAACACTACAAGAAACAGTTCTACTTGAACACTATCACACTATGTTTTGATAGCTTGACCTCAAAAAAACATAGTTTTTGTGTATCAATAGTATACAAAACTGCTTGAAATTCTCGATCTCAAATATATAAGTGTTGCTAAATAGGACGCAAGATAGATTTTTGTGAACTCACCTGGTTTTTTTATGGGCTCCACCTTTCAGGCTCGGAACGGAGGTCGAGATCGCTCCAAAATAGAAATTTGACAAAAACAAGTGACCTAAAGGGATAACTGTCGAAAATATTTTGAGGCCTTCTACCTTGATGCCAACTTTCATAGGAATCTAAGGCTTTTTGTGAATCGAGCTTTCTCCACACCTTCTCTCATACTCTTCACCTTCGGCCTTTTGGACGAGCTCTCTTCAGCCACACTAGCTCTAACTAAAATAGTGAGTACCTCTCTATTACCACCAATAAGGAAGAGAGCTCACACACATGCACACACACACTCTCACAATCAAAGAGAAGCACACACACAGATTGAGGCAAGGAAGAATGATCTTCTTCTTCTTCTTCTTCTTCTATTACATAAAAAGAATGTACAAAAATAACCTAAAACAATAATACAACAAGTGCAATATATAAAGAATAGTACCTAGGGGAAAATCCTAATCTCCATGAATGCATGAGCTAGCAAGAAACAAATGTGCCATCAACCTCGGTGGATAAATCTAGTAAAGCTCAATGAATTATCCTTGACATATATCGGTGTGAGCACTATACATGTCAAGGAAATAAAATAGTGATATGTGTTCTCCTGGATCATCACATGTTGAGCTTGATATCTCAACACCTTGTCCAAAAATAAAAGGTTTTTGCAAAGTGCTCTGTACACATAAGTTATCTATTTTGATACAATATATTGGGAATGATATTTGAAGGTACTATGGTGTTCTAGACTCAGCATTGTAAGCTTAAGGAGTCTATTAAGGTTCTTTGAAGTTACTTAAGTTGTTCTAGATAAAGATTTTTCTAAGACCCTCTAATCTCTCTATAATATCAATCATTCCTCACAAACGTGCACATAGAGAGCACCTATTTTTCCTCTGTCCATATATTCCACATCAATACAACATGAGAGGTCTACTGTGCCTTAGGCAGTCTGGGTGGTTTTGTTTCTTGTGTTGTGAGTTTGACATGCTAATATGGAAGGCATCAGGGACATGAGAGTTACCTCTTTGTTGTGCTCCCTATCATAAATAGGAATCATGGGTCTATTTCCCATTCTTGGAATAGAGTTGGTATGTTAATCTATTATGAAAGTCTGTGATTGAATGGCCTTTTTCATTTTGACTGGTGCACCATATTACTTAAGTGATTTCTTGACCATTTAAGAATTACGATAACTGTTCTACCTCCTACCATATTTGTACAAGTACCTTCCTATTGGTTTGTGTGAGTGGTAAAAGAAAAGTATCTTCTTGGTTGAGTTGCAACATCTCTAGTGCACCTAGATTCCTCCTAAGCTACTTGATTAGGTCCAAAGGCTAGAGTAGTGCATGAAGCATGCAAGAAAAAAAGATTTTGATCATTCATATTGTTCATGAAATAATTCACCTGGTTGAAGCTTTAGTTTCTTAAGGTGTTCCAAACCTCTTTACAAAGAATTAATTGGCCAAAATAAATTGGTGAAATATGTTCTTGAAGCAATTCCATGTGGTAAATTGAACATTAGCATGTTGGGCATACCACTTATTTGCAAGCCCTTGGAGGGTGGATGGAAATATGGCCAATATTGCACCTCTTGATTTTCAAATCCACATCTTTACATAAGGAGATGAACCTTATATGTACATGGTTATTTACATCCTGCTACGCCAAACGCTTGAAAGCAAGAATCTCAACATTTATTCTCAATAATAAGTTTTCGAGATCCTCCATTTCTACTTGATTATCCTCTAAGGTATGAGAGGTTGGTTTCATTATTCTTCTAGCCTTATCTTTGGGAAAAAGCATATGTGCTAGCTCTTTGGAGAAGTTGTTAGGAAGCTTTTAGGTTAAGTATTGTACTGATGGGTCTTGGTCAAGTGTGATACGATGGTCATCTCGTATCGTAGATCTTTATGGGATTGTTGAGATGACAAACGGTTTCACTCGCTACTTTGGCGTGGGTCATCTACCCACCTATTCACTACTACTTGGGTCCTAGCACGTCATGAACTTGATGCTTAATAGATAAACGAGAGAACTCTTACTTGGACTATCATACCTATTCCTTGCATAGGACGTGCAAGGTCTAATAATGTGTGCCAAATCGTAGGCGGCCTCACCAGATAGCTACTTTATGGATATGTTCTCTTTAAAGAAGTATGCTTTATAACCGTTCTATTCAAGGATCACTAAGTACCAATATGTGAAATTTATAGATTTGAGGAAAAGAATGTAACTCTATAAAGTATACGAAAAGGGGCTTATAACAAAAAAAAATGATTACTCAATTTTAAATCCAATAAAAGTTGACGGTACTAACTTGGACTTTGAACTCTAGCCCTGATTTAATATGTGCGTGTGTGAGTGTGTGTATGAGTGCGTGTGAGTGTGTGAATGATACGCAGAGGTAGTGTGCAATGAGTGTCTGATAGTAGTGATGAAATGTGTAATTGTTTTGTGTTTGGAAGTGGAGGAATGTGTATTTTGTTTCTGTTTGGAATGTGTTCAGATGTATGTATGTATGAATGAATGAGAATGAGGTTCATTGCATCTACATTATCATGAGAGTAATATTCATGGTGAATAAAAAACCCGTAATAAAATCTCTAAATGATTTTAGAGGATTATATAGTATTATATATGTAAGATCTATAACGAGTAAACCACTCACAATAGCACCTATGCGATTTCTAAGATGTCGCATGATGTTGTTGTGGAAAAAAGTTTGAGAATGAATTTATGCAGAAAAGAATCATAATGACATAAAATATTCGTTATAGTGACTCTAAACTATTAAATACATATCATTTACATTATTGTGAGAAAAAGAATTCTAGTGAATCTAGCACCCATATTAACGTCTAGTAAATTTATTATACCTATCATTTGAACTATTGTGAGAAAAACATTGTGGTTAGTGAGACACTCACAATAATGTTGGAGTTAGATGTCTGCGAAAGCACACAAACATCATAAGAAAGAAGAGGAAGTGTGGAGCACAACACACAATATTGCATGTATTACCACTAGAATGTACAAAGATATATAACCCGTTAGGGCAATAACCACATATACCATCCAAGAGAAAACAAAAACCTCCTAAAGAGGGAAAACAGTGCCTCGACGGTCCTAGAGTTTCCACACACATCACTACCTAAATATATCAACAAATCCCTCCTGGTAGTGATGCAGTGAACAAGGAGCTAGCACTCATGTATAGGAAGTGCCAGGCTATGTGGAATCAATCCACAAAAGGAAATATGCCTAGAGCTTTGCAAAAAGCTTCAAAGTTCTCCCTAGGTAGAGCCTTCATGAAAAGGTATGCAATGTTCTTGTGCGTGGGCACATATGCAAAGTTGATCTCTCCAACAGAGAACCTCTCCCTGCAATAATGATAATGCACCTCAATGTGCTTAGTGTGAGCATGGAACATAGGGTTCTTTGCAACTACCAATGTTCTCTCACTGTTAGTGAAGATGGTGGTGGCAGAACACTGACCAACACCCAAATCAACCATAAGAGGTCTGAGCCATACACACTCAATAGGCGTAGTGAAATCTTCCCTATACTCAACCTCACAACTGGAAGTGGCCATAGTAGGCTACTTATTGCTCAACCAAGATATACATGATCTACGAAGCATGAAGCAAAAGCCACTAGTGGAGACATTAGTTTCATAGCAACCTACGTAGTGAGAGTCAAAAATAGCATGTAAATCTAGTAGTAGTGATACCCCCTTGGGATTGGTTGGGTACCACTCAACTAGCAAAAGATACGCTTAACCGCCTGCCAATGCTTGACATGTGGGAAATGCATAAACATGCTCATCTATGAGATAACAAACTAAATATTTGGTGAAGTAATGCATAATTAAATCAAGTATCCAATAGCGTACTGATAGAGAACAACATGAAATGCATCTCCAACATCATGAAGACTCAATCATAAACTTGGCTCCATAAGAGTGGAAATAGGTTTACACTATTCAAGGGCAAGATGCTGTATAAATTTGTCAATATATTTCGTTTGACACAAATCCATTCCATCATCAACTTGCATAAATTGAATGCCCAAATAATGATGCAAATGCCCCAAATCAGAGATCTCAAATGAGGCATGCAAATTAGCCTTAAAATCAGCAATATGCTTGTGATGAGGACTAGTGAGGAACATGTCATCAACATACACAACAATGATAAGAAGCACAACATTAGCAAGCTTAACATATAAGGTGCTTTTAGTTGGACTGTTCTCAAAACCATGTGCAATCAGATGGGCATGTATCTTTTCATACCAAGCCACATGGTGCTTGCCTTAAACCATATAATGCCTTTATTAACATGCGGACCTGGTTTTCATGCCCGTTTTGCACAAAGCCATGGGGCTAAAGAACATACGCTTCTTCATGCAACTCACTATTCAAAAATGCACTTTTAATGTCCAAGTGATGTACATTCCAACCATGATTAGCTACAACTACACAAATGCTATCTACACAAGTCATTTGGAATGTAGGTGCAAAGGCCCTTATCAAAATCAATGCCTCTTTCCTAGGCATAACTCTTTGCTACAAGCCTAGCCTTATACATGTCAATTGTTCCATCAGATTTACACTTCATCTTGTATACTCACTTAGTGCCAATGGCCTTCTTGCCATGAGGCAAGTCACATAAATTCCAGGTACCATTTTTCATGATATCATCATATTCAGATTGCATTGCAACCATCCAATGTTCATAATTTTGTGCTTCACCACAAAGACTAGAGGTAGCCATAGCATAGCAATCTGATGCAAAAGAGGCACTATGAGAGCCTGAATGAGTAAGGTATGATAGAGGTGCATCTAATTTGTTGTCATGCAAACTTTGCACCAACCATTTTGGCATACTTTTTGCCTCCTCAGTATCAGCTCTCTCATCAACAAGTGCATCATGTAAATCTACAAAAGAAATAGAATGATCTACATCATCACATGAAATGTGTGAAGGCTAAGAAATTTCATCATTAGGAGTAGCACTAGACTATCCACCTATAAAAAGAGGCTGCAAAGTATCATACATGTCTGTGGAGCTAACAAATGTCTCCCTCGTACATGAAAGTAAAGGTTGAATAGCATCTTCCACAAAACAACATCACGGCTAACCAAAATGCATTTAGTTTGTGGATGATATAGACAGTAGCCTTTTCTTTTACAACTATACCCGACAAAAATACATTTTATTGCTTTATCATCAAATTTCTTGTGATGTTGTCCAGACACTAATGCATAAGCTAGACAACCAAAAACACACACATGAGCAACATATGGCTTACAACCATGCCAAGCCTCATATGGAGTGATAGACTGTAGTGCTTTAGTGGCACACGAGTTAAGTACATATGCTACACACATGATAGCATCAAGCTAGAAACTATGTGGTAAAGCCTGATTCTTGACCATAAACCTTGCCATCTCCATGAGTGACCTGTTCTTCCGTTCAACAACTCCTATGTGTTGAGGTGTATATGGCATTGTACATAGATGTTTTATCCCATGTTCAATCATAAATGCATTAAGGTTAGAAGACATATATTCCCCCCGCGATAAGAACGGTGGGTGCCCATTTTACATGCTGACAAATTTTCAACCAAAACTAAAAATTGTTTGAAGCACATAAACACTTCAGACTTTGCTTTCAATGGATATACCCATGCATGCTTGGAAAAATCATCAATGAAAGTCACGAAGTAAAGATAGTTCCCAATAGAGGGTGTCTGCATAGGACCACAGACATCACTGTGAATAAGCTAGAATTTCTGAGTAGCTCGAACTAAACCATCTTTTGTGAATGAGGAACACTCCATTTTCCCCAAAATACAGCCTTCACATACATGGTTACTAGGTGCCTCAAGTTTGGACAAAGAGAACACCATTTCAAATTTTTGCATGTGTAGACAAATAGAAACATTCAGATGACCAAAGTGTGCATGCCAAAGCTTTACATTTGACATAATAGTAGAATCATGTACTGCACATGCCAAATCATTCAGAGATTTTTCGTAGTCTATGAGCTTACACAACCCACGACATAAAATGCGAGAAGCAATAATCACATCGCCATTTATTAGATCGTGAAGTGTACATCTTTCATCTACAAATCTCACAACCAAAACAATCTTAGCTAAAGCTAAAACTGATAATAAATTTTTCTTGATCCTTGGCACAAATAACGCATTCAACAAAGTGAAAGAACTATCATCAACAATAGTCAAAATGTTCTTACAAAATCCCATTATAGGATAAGAGGGTTTTTTGGCACATATGATAGTATTTCCTATAGGGGCACGCTCAAGTGAGTGAAGAAATGGTGTTGCAAGGTAATATGTTTGGTTCCCCACTATCAGAATACCAAACATCTGAGTCTACTACAGACACACATTGCTCATACAAAGATGGGTCAAAACTACAAACAGTAGTAAATGACCATTCTTCATTCTCCACAAGATTTGCAGACTCTGTTTTCGGTGTAGAGGCCTATACAAAAACCATTCCAACCTCTTTTTTCTTCCCCTCTTTTGCCACTAGATTTGGACAGCTCTTTATGATATGATCATTTCCTTTATAGTACTTAGAAAAGAATTTCTGCTTTTCTGACTTCTTCTCATCTTTGTCTTCCTTCTTCAAATGTGCAACATTTGTAGATTTTTGCTTAGTAGTAGATGAGATCCATTTACCTTTGCCCTTCTGACTAGCCAAGATAGCTTGATCTACAACATGCATAATGGAGGTATTCTGTGTAGATTGATCTTCCTACAATAGAAGAGAGACTAACTCCTCAAATTTCTAGGCATTTGGATTGCCTTTCATTATCAAACTAAGAGTAGAAGCAAAACTCTGATATGAATTAGGAAGACTATTTAGAACGGTCTCCATAAGTGAGCTATCTGTCACTCTAGCACAATGTCAAGTACCAACATGAGGAGATCCACCTCATAAATGTCAAAGGACCAGTATGAAGACGAAAACCAAGTGAAGTGCACAAGTGCATGTGTGAAAGCAAGAAGCATGCACATACATATACACACACACACAAAGTAAGAGCAAATAGTGGAACAATGGAAGGACTTCAATTAAAAAAGAACTCACTTATGAAGCTCAATTGTACCACAAGCTAACCTCAAAAATGATATCTCCAGCCCTTTTTATACTTTTTTGAGTAGTTTTGGTCCTGTCCAGACCTAGTGTCTGGCCTAGTTAAAAATTAGGTTCTAGGGCTTATTTGGGGGCTCAAACAGAGTCAAAAAATTATGAAAATTGGTAGAACGATACGTCTAATTCTCCTCAAGCTCGAGGACTCCTCGGCTTGAAAAAAATGGAGTTGAAAAAATGGAAAATGGTATTTACAATGGCTTTTAGTGATGAAAATCATTACTTTTATAGGGATTTCTTCTAAAACTTTGGCATACACTTCTTGGAGCTCCCTACATGCTCTCTCTTCTTGTGTGTACACTTATTTGATGCGCTTTTGTGCTTGAGCTTGACCTTCACTGTCAACACTTCCCCCCCCCCGCCCCCCCGCTCTTGAGTTCGTTGTCCCTTACAGACCCTTGTTGTAGTGGTTGTTCCATGTAGTATGTTGAGAGGTAGTGTCCCTCATGTATCAACAAGAGTGGTCCATCTTTGAAATGTAACGTGGTCGATTGTCTAGTAATTCATTTTTCCACTGCTAGTTCTTGTAGGTTGTAGTGCCTCTAGATATACTTCTTCCTTGTATTCTAGCTTGATGGTGTAATTGTGTGCTATCAAATATTGCTAGGTGCTCCAAAGAGGTTGTCAATGTTGATCTTGAGCAATTGTCGACTATCAATTGCTTTATAGATACTAATGTTGTACCCTTGATATACCATGAATCTTTGAAACATGAGTTTCATAATAGGATGCCAAGTACGTGTGGCCCAAAATGACTGATGAGTAAGTGCATTAGTGCGTGGGTTCAAAACATTATGTGCCTAGTGTACAGCCTTGTCATGTAGCCCTATGCATGCATACTTGGTGAATGCATTCGAAGAATTATGGTGCAAGAAATTGGGTTTTGAGCTTAAGTGCTCAAGGGTATACTGATGAAGACGTTTCCTAATCTATCACGGTTAGAGTGTTATCGAAGTAGGCCATTCTTACCATGGTCAAAGGTCCATGGATATTCCTCTCTTCGTGTTGTGCTCTAGCATGGTGATTGACCATCGGCTTGTGTTCCATTGCTGATGGACATCCTTGTTGATGGTTCACTGATGAGATTCTTCAAGCACACAATCCCCTTTTTTTAACAATATTACAAAACAAGGAGAAAGATGTTAGTATCAACAAAATATTTTACATATGTCAAGTGTGTCTCATGTGCCTGGGATTCTCAATAGTGTCTATGCACGGTTGTGTAATGTGGCCCTATATTGATGCATAATTTGGAAGTGCATGACCTCAATGGTGCAAAAGACAAGGTTATGCCAAAGGCACATGGTTGTTGCATGTCAAGGCTTTCAATGTTCTTGGTAGAGGTTGACGCAACCCTCGTTGGAGGTATTCATCGGATTTCAAAGGACAATTGATTTTAGGGACCCATTTTAGAAATGTATTGGGTTGCTTATAAGTCCTTTATCACTTCTTGATCTCTCGTTGATTGCTTAATTTTTGCATCCAGCGTGGTTAGTTCTTTGGTTCTAAGGAGGCTACTAGTACTTTTGGCTTGCAAACCCATATCCGTGATGATTGCCTCCTTATTTTTTTTGAAGAGGTGAGTTTATCTTTTATTGGTCTCTGTGCTCGATTCTTACCCTTTTCTCTCCTTGGCTTCTTTGTTGAGACCTTGTGTATGGTGGAGAGCCTAGGTCTTTGTGCATGTAAGAGTCCTTTGGGAACCCACGTGTGTACTCACCCTTGTTGGGTTGCAACTAATTTCTTAGGCACCCAAATCTGTTTGAGACCTTGTGCGTGAGCTTGTCGTAGTTTCTTGGTTCTTCTTTTGGTGTGATTGGCCTCCTTGGATGGACATTGTTGTGGCAAAGCTGGTGGTTGCTCTCCTTTTCGTACCTAGATCCACTTCATGCCCGCAACTACCTTCTTCTTGAAATCTCTTGGTCTATTTGATATAGTGGTTGTCATGTACTATCTTGCTTGCCTTTTTGGTTGAGTTGATGTGACCATATTAGTTGTTGCATGAGAGGAGAAGGCGATTTGTCTTTGAGCTTGTTCTTCCATGATTGAGTTCTTTTGGAACATAGAGCTTTTGGCACATACAACATCCTTTTTGCTAAGATTAGTTCTAGAAGAACTAAGAGAATGTGTGACATTTGGATTTTTGAGCATGCAATTCTCTAATTCTAATGTAATGCATTGTTCCTATACCCAAACTTGAAGAATTTGACTTCTTAGGTTCAAGTTGACTGCATGGTCATAAATCCAATCTTGACCCCAGACAAGTGGCTCGATAAGGTCTTTATAAGCCCTTTTTGGTATACTTTATAGAGTTACATTCTTTTCCTCAGCTCTATACATTTCACATATTGGTGCCTAGTGATCCTTGAATAGAACTATTGTCAAGTATACTTCTCTAAAGAGAACATATCCCTAAAGTAGCTATCTTGTGAGCCCACTACAATTTGGCACACATTATTAGAGCTTGCACATCCTATGCAAGGAATATGTATGCTAGTTCCAGTAAGATTTCTCTCGCTTATCTATTGAGCATCAAGTTCATGACGTGCTAGGACCCAAGTAGTAGTGAATAAGTAGGTAGATGACCAACACCAAAGTAGCTAGTGAAACCATTTGTCATCTCAACAATCCCATAAAGATCTACCATATGAGATGACCATCTTATCGCACTTCACCAAGACCCATCAGTACAATACTTAACCTCAATGCTTCCTAACAACTTCTCCAAAGAACTAGCACATATTATTTTTTCCAAAGATAAGGCTACATGAATGATGAAACCAACATCTCATACCTTAGAGGATAATCAATTAGAAATGGTGGATCTCCAAAACTTATTATTGAGAATAAATGTTGAGATTCTTGCTTTCAAGTGTTTGGCATAACAGGATATAAATGACCATGTAGATAGGTTCATCTCGTTATGTAAAGGATGTGGATTTGAAAATCAAGCAGTGAAATATTGGCCATATTTCCATCCACCCTCCAGGGGCTTGCAAATAAGTGGTATGGCTAACATGCTCATGTTCAATTTACCACATGGAATTACTTCAAGAACGCATTTGACCAATTTTTTTGGCCAATTAATTCTTTGTAAAGAGGTTTGGAACACCTTAAGAAACTAAAGTTCAACCAATTGAATTATTTCATGAACAATATGAATGATCATATTTTTTTTTTCTGGCATGCTTCATGCACTACTCTAGCCTTATGGACCTAATCAAGTAGCTTAGGAGGGATCTAAGTGCACTACAGATGTTTCAACTGAACTAAGAAGATTCTTTTCTTTTACCACTCACACAAGCCAATTGGAAGGTACTTGTACAAATATGGTAGGAGGTAGAAGAGTAATCGTAATTCTTAAATGGTCAAGAAATCAAGTAAGTAATATGGTGCACCAGTCAAACTCAAAAAGGCCATTCAATCACAGACTTTCCGAATAGATTAACATACCAACTCTATTGCAAGAATAGGAAATAGACCCATGATTCCTATTTATGATAGGGAGCACAACAAAGAGGTAACTCTCATGTCATTGATGCTTTCCATATTAGCATGACAAACTCACAAAATAGGAAACAAAACTACCCAAACTGCCTAAGGCACACTAGAACTCTCATGTTATATTGATGTGGAATATATGGACACATGCAAAATAGGTGTTGTCTATCCGCAAGTTTTGTGAGGAGTGATTGATATTGTAGAGAGATGAGAGGGTCTTGGAAAAAATTTTATCTAGACTAACCTAAGTAGCTTCAAAGAGCCTTAATAGACTCCCTAAGCTTACAATGTCTAAGTTTAGACCACCATAGTACCTTTGAATATCATTCCCAATATATTGAATCAAAATAGATAACGTATGTATAGAAAGCACTTTGCAAAAACCTTCTAATTTTGGACGGGGTGTTGAGATATTAAGCTCAGCATGTGATGATACAGGATGACACATATCACTTTTTCATTTCTTTGACATGTGTAGTGGTCACACTGACATATGTAAGGGATACTTCATTGAGCTTTACTAGATATTTACACTGAGATTGATGGCACATTTGTTTCTTTCCAGCTCACTGATTCATGGAGATTAGGATTTTCCCTTATGTACTATTCTTTATATATTGCACTTGTATTTTTTTTAGGTCATTCTTGTGCATTCCTTTTATGTAATAGAAGAAGAAGAAGATCATTCTCCCTGGGCTCAATCTATGTGTGTGCTTCCCTTTGATTGTGAGAGTGTGTGTGTGTGGTCTCTTCCTTATCTCCTTCTTGGTGGTAACATAGAGGTACTCAGTGTTTTACTAAGAGCTAGTGTGGTTGAAGAGAGCTCGTCGAAAAGGCAAATGGTGAAAAGTACAAGATAAGGCATGGAGAAAGCTTGATTCACAAACATCCTCAGATTGTTATCAAAGTTGGCATCAAGGTTGAAGGCCTCAAAATATTTTCGATAGTTATCCCTTTAGGTCACTTGTTTTTGTCAGATTTCTGTTTCGGAGCGATCTCAACCTCTGTTTTGAGCCTGCAAGGTGGGGCCTAGAAAAAAACAAGGTGAGTTCACAAAACTCTAACTTGCATCCTATTAAGCAACACTAATATATTCGAGGTCAAGAATTTCAAGCAATTTTGTATACTATTGATACAAAAAAACTATGGTTTTTTGAGATCAAGATGTCAGGACATAGTGTGATAGTGTTCAAGAAGAACTCTTGCTTGTAGTGTTTTGGAATGTTGTAAATTGCTGTAGAAATGGCATGGAATGATTTATCTTATGAGTGATAAGCTGGACAAGAACAACTTTCATGCTTCGAGATTCAAGATGATAAATTTCTTGATGGTAAAAGGCTACTGGAAGGACATCCAAGGAGACAACAAAAATGGTCGAGGTTACTAGAGAGGAATTAGACTGCAGAGTAGTTAAGAGCATATGAAGAATGGAATCAAGGAGCATGAAAGGTAATTTATTGGCTATCTACTAGCATACATGATAGTATGATTGGGCACATATAGGATACCAAGACTCTAAGAGAGGCTAGGAATAGTTTGGTCACATTGTATGAGACCAATACAAAGGCACAAAAATTGCAGCTCAAGAATAAGCTACATACACTAGAGAAAAAGGGCATGTTAGTAAGTGACTACACCTTGAAAATCAAAAGCATATGTGGGTCACTTGCATCTATTGGTGTGAATGTAGATGATGATGATGATAAGGTTGAAGTGTGCCTTCATGGTTTAGGAGCCACATATAAAGAGTTCAAAAGTTCTATATAGACAAGGGAAAATATTCTGAATTTTACTCATCTATTATCCATGTTGATTATTGAAGAAAAAATCTTGGCGAGGAATCAAAATCCAAAGGAAAATCTAGTTCTCAATAGGTATTCTACTCTAGTAGAGGAAGAGCTAGAGGTTTTAAAAGAGGAAGAGGAAATAGTAACCAAGACTAGGGTCAACATCAGAATCATGTAGGAGGTAGAGGAAAGTTTCAAGGCATGGGGATCCAAAGAGGCTGTAGAAATTTCCAAAGCAATGATTCAGGTAATGACAGTAAAGTATGTTGGAATTGTGGTAAACCTTGATATTTTGAGCATGATGGAAGATTGAAGAATCAAAATAATAGAAGGCAACAAAAAAACTATGCATTCACAAGTGGAGATGATTTTCAGAAGCTATTCATGGTTCAACATCGTATGATGAATACGATGTCTATTGATGTTTCAAATTAAAATGGCAATGTCTGGTATGTTGATTCAAGTGCTTCAAATGGCACCTGACCAGGCATACATAATGGTTAAGTAGTTTGCAAATTTACAGGGACCAAAGTGTACTTGGCTTGCCTAATATCACAAGGAAACACATGATTTATAAGTGTGAAGCTTATCAACTTGGCAATGCTCATAGACAACCTTTCAATAAGAAGGGATATGTATATCAATATCTTTTGGATCTAGTGCATACAGATGTGTGGGGTCCAAGTCAAGAGCCATCTATATCGGGCTCAAGATATTATGTGTCTTTCATAGATGATTGTAGCAGGTGAACCATTCTTTTTTTCATGAAGCACAAGGATGAAGTTTTAATTGCTTTAAGAAGTATGTTGCTCTAGTTGAAAACCAAACAGGTGGGACTTTAAAAAGACTCAGATCAGATGGTGGAGGAGAATACTTCTCTTTTGAATTTGATGCCTACTTGCATGAAAGAGGCATTAAAAGGGAAGTCACTACAAGGTATACACCTGAACTCAATGGTGTAGTAGAGAGGAGAAACAAAGCTATTGTTGAAGCTCCAAGGTCCATGCTCAATGGAAAGGGATCACCAAACTACCTATGGGCATAGGTTGTGTCTACAACCATAAATCTCATAAGTAGACTTCCATCTAAGTCACTAGATGGAACCACTTCATATGAAGTGTGCAATGGAAGAAGACCTAGTCTAGAGCATTGCAAAATCTTTGGATGCTTAGCCTATGCTCACATTCCTTCTCAAGCAAGAGGAAAATTGGATCCCAAGGTAGAGAAGTGCATATTTATTGGTTATGATCACAAACCAAAAAGGATAAAGATTGTAAAATCCAACTAATAAAGGATTTTCTATGAGTAGAGATGTACTTTTGATGAGAACAAATCATGATTTGATGATGACAGGAAAGTGAAGCTGCCTTATGACTTGGATGAAGATTTTCCATCACTTCAACCAAAGGAGCCAAAGCAAATTGAAGCAAGTGATTCGCAGATTGAACTAGAAGACTTGGAAAGACTAAAGCTATGGAAGAACAAAGGTAAAGCAAAGATGCAAGATGCTACATATGGACCCGAGAGCTCACATCAACCACTTAGAAGGTCTTCAAGGGAGAAGAAGAAACCAGATAGGTATGGTTATGATACTTCTTTGGTCACCAAGCACTCAATCTACATTGCAAATGATACAACCAATAAAGAACCTACCACATTTGAAGAAGCACAAAGCAACAAAGATTGAGAGATGCAATGAATGAAGAAATGGAAGCCTTGAAGGAGAATGACACTTGGGAGCTTGTACCTAACAAGCCATCTATGAAGGTAATTGGATCTTGATGGATATACAAAATCAAGAGGAATCTAGATGGAATTATAAATAGACATAAACCAAGGTTAGTCGCTAAAGGGTTTGCTCAAAACCATGGTATTGATTATTAGGAGACTTTTTCTCTTGTTGCAAAAATGCCTACAATTAGGGTTTATGTGTAGACATTAGAACACCTCTTGTAAAAGAGTACATTTTATCTCTTGTAATTGCAAAAGAAAGAATGGCTTAAGTCATCCATGATGTAAAGAGAAAATTCATGGCTCTAACTACAGAAAAACACAGATCCATTACATGAGGGAATATTTCCTAATTCCTAGCATCATTTTTAGGTGAAGTCATTTGAATTAAAACTCAAAACTACCTCCAAACGTAGCTATAAAAGGAACAAGAAGGAAGTCACCAATGAGTGCTTGATTTGAATTTCATGCCCATTTGTAGAGATTGAAGAGCATACTCCATAGCTCTATCACTCTACTGCCATTGTGCAAGTATTCATTGCCAATGAGGTTCTAATTGTATGTGAATCTATACATTCATGATTTACTTCTTCTCTGATTTGTTCTCTGCTATACTCACCCAGAATAGTAAACTTTAGAAGCTCATACCTCCGGCTATACATAACATTTTTCATACTTTTAAAGTGAATTGGATAGCTCTCTAATTCGAGTTTATGCAAAATTGCATGTCTAGTGGGTTTACCATTTGTGAGAAATCGGCATTCTACTGCACGCTGATCTATCTCTGTAGAGCCCAAAAATGGCGGGAGTGTTCGAGATTTTGCTAAAACTTTTTCTCAGTGCTCAGCTTCCTACCAAGTTGAGAGCAGTGTTCATTTTTTCCAGCAGGTGTATGTACAAAACAACAAGTTTTTTGGAGCTACTCATTTTGCAACTAGTCTGTCTTGATTCAAACTTTTGAGATACTTGTTCCAAAGCCCTTGGGTGATTTTTTTGTGGATTTAGGAAGCTTAGAAGGTCTACTAACCAACTCTGAAGTATTAGTTGGCTGCTGTGAAGCTAGTTGTAGCGGCACCAATTCAGCTTCAGGTTGCATCCACCATCTCTCTCCACAGTGGTGAGTGCGATGCCACAAAACATTCCACCATATTGGGCTTTACCCACCAAATAATTAGTAAAAAATTTCACTTTTTCAATTTCAGAATACCATTCTTTAGAATAAAAGTCATCAAATTGGGATAGCCATGAAAGAAAAAATTGGCAGTCATTCCTCCCATCGAATGTAGAAAATCGAAACTTTTTAGCACCAATATTGGATTGTGTGCCTTCTTCTTGAGCGGTGATAATGGCCTTCACCACCCTAAGTAGGTTATTTTCATCACTCTGTACTTTTTGGAGTGCAATATCATGTTCTTTAATCTCATTCTAGGCATGTTGGAGTTCGTGTGGCAAAAGCTCGAATTGTTGCTTGATTGGTACCCTAGGCAGGGGTGATGTACCCAAATCCTCGGTATTATGGGTAGGGTCCATGGCCTAGACTAGACAGTTGAGATGGTTGCCGATTCACATATGGATGCCATGAGTCATGACTGAACATTGGTATGTACACCTCCACAAACATGCCTATGCTCTGATGCCACTTTTGAATCAATCCCCTAGATGCACATATGCAGAAGATAGTACATAAAAGAAATCTCATAGAAGCACAAACTGAAAAGAAAGAGACAAGGGAATTGGCACTAGATTGGGTACAATCTCCCCCCACATAGTTTGATGGATGATTCTATCAAAGCATGTGTATTTATAGGTATAATTTCATTAATTCATGAATAGAATATACATGAGGGTGGCACTTCCAAAAGCATTTGTTTACAAAAATCTCATTTATTTACAAAATCCTCGCTTTTCAACCAATCTACCTTTTTAATAAAAATGTGTTACCGTTAGTGTCCATGTGAAAGGCCAAATGGCCACTGGACACTTCTTTGTATATGTTCTTTAATAAAACATATAGTGGCCTCGTCATTCACAGATTGTAAGTTTGACTGCATTTTGTAATACCTAAGAAGTCTGTCTTCGTGCTCCCTATGTACTATGTTTTTCCTGTGTATTCTACGCCCTCTGTGCGGAGTGCTATTTGTGGCTCTAGGAGCTCAGTTTCTACTCCAAGCATATCTTTGTGAAGCTCTTGAGAAGGAGAGCACACTGTGGTGCATCGCCATCGAATTACTTCGAAGTGTCCATTCTAAAGAGATCTATTACTTTTACAAAAAAATAACTATAATACTATCTTCTAAATATCCTTCTATATATCTTCAGAAATATCTGAGTAAGTCATGCATGTTCACACCCTCATGATTCTTCATCTTCTAAATTGAAAAAGAAATCTCCCTAAAACCCTCAATACATTAAAATCCATATAGCATTCCATTATTCTATAAAGTATAACATATAATGCTTGGGATTTCTATTCATTCTTGAATCACAATAATTTTTAAGTGGATTCCTTTTGTTTGCTCAACATTTTTGTTGTGAAAATGCGTGTGTGTGGTTAAATTACTGAATATTTTATCTTACTAAATAATTCATAAATATTATGTTACCATAAAAGTGATTCTTATGTAACTAAGATTGCATTCAACCATAAAAAGTCAACATGCTATGACTCATAACTCTTAACTGCATAATTTTGCAGATTAGGCTTAGTAATCATTTGGATTGTTTCAATTGGTACTTTATTTTTTCCTCTAGTAATAGTATATAGGATCATAAATATTGAAATTCTTTAAATTGTTTCTATGTTCTTTAATTTAAGAATATCATATGAATTATTTAGGGCAATTCTGATTGCTTGATTTTGTTTAACTCTTGGTCTCACAATAGCATTCAAAATATGTTTTTAATTTTGTATATGTAGTATTGTGAGTGTTTCATTCATCATGATTCCTACTCTTATAATTGGATAGATTATAAGTGTTTTAATATTATTGTGACTCTTAATCTTACAATAGTTTAGACAATAAACATTACTTTTTGTATTATTAGTGTGAGTGTCATTGACCACAATTTTATTCTCACAATAGTTCAAATGATAGGTGTAAGAAATTTATTAGGTGTTACTATCAGTGCTAGATTCACTATGAATCTTTTTCTTACAATAATATAGATGATATGTATTAAAAAATTTAGAGTTAGTATTGTGAATATTTATTTCATTATGATTCGTTTTTACAAAACATATATATATATATATATATATATATATATATATATATATATATATATATATATATATATATAAGAGTTCATAGTTGGCCTATAGGTGTTTAGTCCATTCTAAAACTTTCTGCCACAACAACATAAGGCTAAATCTTAGAAACTACATGGGTGCTATTATGAGAGTTTGAATCATTATAGATATTGCATTTATGATACTTTATAACTCACATATAAAACATTGAAAGATTTTAGTATGGATGTTTTATTCACCATGAATCCTAATCTCATCATAGTACAGATGCAAGGAACCTCATCGCCACTCATACATACATACATTTGCTGACATTCCCAATACACCCTTTCCCATATCATACACACACACACACTCATACATGCAGACATATTCACTCGACCACACAATCACACACCCACACATTACATCACATACTCTCACACACACTCACATGCATTCCCATACACACCCTCTTACACCTTCTCATACACATTCACACATGCCCTGATATTTGCACACGGACATTCGCATTCTCTCAGTTACCCTGTCCCTCATATAGATTTTATTATAAATATAACAAATTGCATAATCATCTGAGGAGACAATTGAATTGACTAAGGTACTAGAGAAAGAGGTCGTTTTAGGTCTTGGAAAAAGATGTTGACAGGTGACTTGATTGTAGTCCATTAGCATAGGGGAGGTTGGATGATTGACCAAGGCATAGACCTTAGCATACCTTGTCATCCGAGTCATCGAATTCACCATTGGCGCCGTTTGCTGCACGCGAGGGAGGACCTCAATGATCAAGGAAGATAGAGGTTCCGAGTACTTCCTGGGAGGTCACCCATCTTAGTACTGTTCCCGCAGAGCTCGTTTGTGGAAATCTCTTGCCACTAAGCTACACTCTTGTGGTGTCTAAAGAAAGGGAAAGACTAAGTTTAACATTACCTTGAACGTGTTTTGGTCCCTCAAAGCTTCATTCTTTGCTTTCAAGGCCTCGTTTTGAAGCATTTTTGGGGTGTCTTTTGGAGCAATTTTGGAGTACTTTCGCACATAGTTCTCTTCATACAGGTCCAAGAACATCAAGAAGAGTGTTGTTTGTACTTCTCCAACAACAAATATCAAGCTTTGGGGCTGTGTTTTCAGCCACATGCATAAAACTATAGGTTTATCGAAAGGTTTCCAGTTTTGCTAGGAGCAGCCACTACAAATTTATGTAGGTTTTTGGGCCTAAAACATTAGAGTCGACAGACACTTTCAAGTGTTGTTTTCTAGATTTTGGGCTATGCGATTAGCCTTTTAGTGTCATTTTACTCCATACATTGAGCACATACACACCATGTATTCTTCTGTGGATACGACTTATGTAGATCCATGTGGTCATTGATATAGCGGCTATGTTTTTGCATAAAGCCTTTTATGTTTGAAAAAGAGGTTTGTGGTGAGGTTGTATTAACAGAGACACCCAGATGTCGAGGTCTCTTCATTGATGCAAGTGGAAGACTTACATAGCCTCACCATAGGAGATGTATGATAGTTGTTCATAGGTGCTTGATAAGCCTAGGTAGCTTCTATTGGGTAACTGATTATATGCAGTGGAGTAAGTGATTCACTATGCAGGTAAACATGTCAGTACTTGCAGTTTTATGATCTTTTGACATTGGTCATATGCTAAGTTTTTAGAGGATACTATGGAAAAAGTTTTCCAGATTTCTCGTTTAGTCAACTATATAGTGGTTGATTTACTCCTTGATACACTTATTTGTTGGTGTGTTTGGACTCTTCTAGCTCCATTATCATTCTATTCAGTTCTCTACCATCATGCCATCAAAGGTCTTAGGCACATCTGGTGGATCAGGGTCTAGTCTCAGTGTTCCGAGGAGGAGTTATAACTTGTAGGGCAAAGACCATTCTGAGATCCAAAAATTTGATGGCACAAACTTTGCTCTATGGAATAATCACATTAAAGATGTGATGATTTAAAAGAGGCAATGGAAGCAAGTAGATGGGATTTCAAGGAAGCCTACTGACATGGATGAAGATGATTGGGATGAGTTTGATGAAATGGCTAGGTCTAGCATTCACTTGCACTTGGCATATAATGTTTACTTTATAGTATTAGACTGTGAATGCAGAGAAGCTTTGGAAGAAGTTATGCAATACATATGAAAAAGAGACGGCATCAAATAAAGTGAATCTAGAGTAACAACTAATAAGTGTTCTTTCTATGATACAAATAAAGGATAAAGTGAGCCAACTTTGCTTCCTTTTCCAATAACCATATTGCCCTTTGATATACGAAAGGACTGAGCGTAGAAGACCACCTTGTAACCAAGGTCATCAAGTTGACTAGTTGACATCAAACTACGTGATAACTGAGGTACATGGCATACATTATGCATAGTAAAGTTTGAACCATGAATAAACTCGAAAATCACATCTCCAATCCCCAGACCATCACAGTGGTAAGAGTCACCAAGTCTCACGGTACCAAGAGACTTTGCTGCATAATTAGAGAACCATTCTCTGTGTGGTGTCACATGAAAAGAAGCACGAGAATCTAGCAGCCACATGTGGGAAAGAGTATCAACCATAAGCACCTCAGTTGGCAGAGTACTATAAAGTGTCAACACATTAGCATCATCAAAAGTAGCATTAATTTCTTCAATCTTCATAATCGAAGTAGATGGTGCAGGTAATTGTTAAACATGCCCATCAACATTTGGTCCTTTACCTTTAGAATTCTTTAATGCATAACAGTATTTCTTCATATGTCCTTTCTTTTGACAATAATGGCATTCGATATCCCTCTTCCTTGATTTACTTCTTATTCCATTGACCATTCTTTTCCTTGTCCTTGCACCTGCCATGTTGCTGATTCTTTCCTTGGTAAGAATCACGAACATTATATGCATCTCCACTCTGAGTGGCAACCATAGATTTTCTACAAATCTCCTCACTCAATAGTGCTCCACATATGCCATCATAGATGAGTTTACCACCAGGTGCACTATTGCTAATAGCTGTGCAAAATGTATCCCATGATGATGGCAAGGTGCATAACAGCAATACTCCTTTCATTTCGTTATCCATATCCATTTTTTTGAGCCTATAACTGGGAGAATATAGCATCAAACTCATTTAGATGAGGAGCAACACTATATGTGTTCCTCATATGAAGGTCATATAATTTTCTCATGAGATACACTTTATTTGATGCCGTCTCTTTTTCATATATATTGCATAACTTTTTCCAAAGCTCCTCTGCACTTTCATAGGCTAATACTCTAAAGTAAACATTCTCTACGAGGTGCAAGAGAATGGTAGACCTGGCCATTTCATCTAACTCATCCCAATCATGCTCATTCATGTCAACAGGCTTCTTTGAAATCCCATTTTGTGGCTTCCATTGCCTTCTTTGAGTAAGCACATCTTTAATCTGAATATTCCATAGAGCAAAGTTTGTGCCATCAAATTTTCGGATCTCAAAATGGTCTTCGCCCTGCAAGTTATAGCTCCTCCTCGGAACACTGGCACTAGACCCTGATCCACCAGATATGCCTAAGACCTCTAATGGCATGATGGTACAGAACTAAATAGAATGATAATGGAGCTAGAAGAGTCCAAACACCAACAAATAAGTGTATGAAGGAGTAAATCAACCATTGCATAGTTGTCTAAACCAAAAATATGGAAAAAATTTTCCAGAGTATCCTCTACAAAATGAGCATATGGCTAATGTCAAAATATCATAAAATTGCAAGTAGTGACATGTTTACCTACATAGTGAATCATTGTCTCCACTGCATATAATTAGATACCTAATAGAAGCCACCTACGCTTATCGAGCACCTATGAACAACTATCGTACATCTCCTATGGAAAGGTTGGATAAGTCTTCCACCTGCATCATCGAAGAGATCTTGACATTTGGGTGTCTCTCAGTTAAGAAAACCTCACCACGACCCTCTTTTTCAAACATAAAAGGCTTTATGCAAAAACGTAACCACTATATCAATCACCACATGGAAGTACATAAGCGGTATCCACAGAAGCATACATGGTGCATATGTGCTCAATATATGCAGTAAAATGACACTAAAAGGCTGAATGCACAGCCCAAAAACTAGGCAACAAGACTTGCAAGTGTTTGTTGACTCTAATGTTTTAGTCCCAAAAACCTGCATAAATTTGTAGTGGCTGCTCCCACCACAACTGGAAAGCTTTCGAGAAACCTATACTTTTATGAGTGTGGCTAAAAACACAGCCCCAAAGGTTGATATTTTTTATCGGAGAAGTACCAAAAACAATCTTCTTGATGTTCTTCGACCTGTATG